>JARHVA010003225.1:1047500-1560000 GCA_037957365.1 Torreya grandis
ACTTTGAATGGATTTTATGATTTAAACATGTTATTAAAAATTTAGAAAATTATTGGAAAATTACTAGGAAAACATTGGGACCTATTATGGACAACTAGGGTTTGAAAGAAAATTATTTTAAAATTACTATGAAATTTTAAAATTTTATATTAATTTCTAATTTTATTATGTAGGTAAATATAAAAAAAATAGAAGAAATCTCAGTAGGAATTTTACCCTAGGGTTTCTAGGATTTTTATGTATAAACGATATCAGTCAAGTTTACCAAATGATTTAACAATTTTGGGAATAATTGTGTATTATTCCTAATTTAGTTAAAGTGTCTAAGTAGATAGGACCTAGGGGGATTGATTTGTCTTGGAAAGAGCAGTCTAGGTGAGTTGGGACTATGTTTGAAAGGCTACATATGATTTAGACTTAGTGAAAATAAGCCTAAGAGTGTTAGGAGAGAAAGCAAGAGGAACCTATGGGTTGGGTTTCAATAGCCATGCTCAAGTTACCTATTTTTACATTTTAATATGACTAAAACCAAATAGCTTCATTATTTGATTATAATAGGTCCAAATAGACCCATTATGCTACTATAGGGACCAAGGATTCATATATTCATGGACCCTTTCTTAAAGAAAGAAAACACAGTCATAAAATGGCAATGTAACCCTTAAATCTTTGAGATAGAGCTCTATATTAAGCTTTGATGGTGGTCTTTTATGTTATTTATACTTGAATATATCACTATGTCCGCTTCATGGCATTTGATCAAGATTCAATGGAAAAATGTACCCTTTAACAAGCTTTCCCTAGTTTGACCTTGGTTATGTGTTCGATCTCCATGAAGTCCCTTAGATTTTTGACCTTTAATTTCATTAGTCATCAATATCTGATCTATGTCATTGAATCATTGATCCATATCACACTGTTGATCCTACTTGGTATGAATGATCACGAGTCATCGATCTTTCTCTTGACTTGTCAACTCTATCCAAGTTGGTGCCACATTATAGCCCTTCATTTGATTTTAGGAACCACTATCAGTCTGTCAGCCTCATGTGCTTATACCATGTGTCAATCTCTCAATATCCTTGACTATTTGACTTATCTCACATCATTAGATCAAGATGTATGATGTAACATAGAATATTAGATCTATTGGGACCCACTATTTGAAAACTAATAGCTATTTCATGAGCTTAAATTTGACATCTTCACTCCCATCAAATAACATTCATATGACCATAATTGACATTCACATAATTATCAACTTTAATATCAAAATAATTTTTAATGCTCAAGCTTTATTTTGATGTCTATGTAGATGTCTTATTCTGTTGGTTTATATTTGAATCCTCATAACTTGAGCCAAAAATATTACATAGACTTGAAACTTTTAGAGGATGATCCTGAAATAAATAATCACTTGGAGATATAATCCCTTGAATCATGAATCTTCCTGAGTAAAAGTAAAAAATGTGCAAGTGAGCTTGTTCATTCATTATGTGTGACATGCATAATGGTTTAGGCCCTTAGTTTCAGAAATCTAAACTTAGAAGGCTTATATCTTGAGATATAAGCCTCATCTAGATATTAAACTTGTATAACATGATCTGGGCACTAAGGACATTAATCATGTATAGTCTAATGGTCATGCGAGGCTTTTTAAGCATATTTATAAATTATAAAAACAAACAATTCCATCCTAGTTTCCATGTGATGTCTTGATGATGGTATGGCATCATAAATATTTTTACTAAACTTTTACAGCTCTAGATGAATTCTTTGAGGTGTAAACAAACTTTTTCCATGCTCTAACTATGTTGATCACCATGAAGACTAGCCACTTACATATATGACCCTAAAATGGCCCTTGAGATATCAAATAGCACAAGGATTAAACTAGAACATGACCAAGACTATAATGGCATATGAAAATGACATCCAATGGACTAAAAAATACCCTATGACATTATAAAAATCCCCTATATAATATTTTGATTATAAGGGGTTGACCCATTTTGGCCTGAGGTAAAATTGGTCAACATTTACCAACTTGGAAAATATGGTTTCTATTATGTGACTTTTAAAGTAGTCATAAATATCTTATAATAAGGTGGTAGTGATCTTAAGACAATATGTATAAGAGATGCATCTAACATTATCTCTCACAATGCTTGGATCAAATTCATCAGGGTTGCAACATGTCATAAAAAGCCTTTTAATTTCTCATCAGACTTCAATATGAGTGAATGAAGTTGAATTTGTAAATGAAGAATGTTTCCTTAGTTTTTGGACTCATATGCTATTTGGATCTTTTCCTAAGTGTCTTTAGTTTTTCTTGATTTTAGTTTTCCAAGTGGCATAGTTGTCACTACATAGAAGCTGTGAGTTTGGTAGAAATAATTTTGGGTCATTTCTAGCCATTGTGTAGAATCTAACCAAATGTGATGGATTGGTTCCTTGTCACTCTAGTTATCAAGGTCTCCCTTTATATATACTATCATTATGATATACCAAACCTTTATTTATACACACCCTTCCTTTATTCCTATCAATATGTGGAAGAATCTCACTCTTTCTATATACATGTCAGTATATAAAATAATCATAAACATATGTGAAAGAGAATGATATGTGGTACTTTGATAGTATTAAAAGAGGTTAGACTAATAACTATCACAAGCTTATAATTAATTCCACATACATGGGCCTAAATTATTTATATACTTGGAATTTCCATTTGTCAATATTTATGCCTTTCAATTTAATCAAATAGGTAAAATGAAGGGATGGCTCAGTGAAAGTTTAACCTTAGTTCTTCTTGATGGTTTATAGGGATGATGCCTAGATTTAATTTTTATATCTATATTAGGATATGTATGTATTAATTCAAGCACAATGTCTTGAACCATAAGTGTGATTTAGAGACATAACTATGACCAAATACTATGATTGTGCATAATGCACTATCTTTTGTTTTTTCTTTGATTACAAAGTATTTTCCATAATGAAATTTTATAATGCTATTATAAACTAAAATAGTTAGAAAGTGATATTATTTTTAGTTAAAATGAACCTCCCCTTTTGTACAATTTTCAAAACAAACATTGACTTTCTAAGCTTGTATAGTGGAAAAACAAAAAACACAATTGGTGTGTTAATTTGCTAAACAACTTTCAATAAACCCCCCTTCTATTTTTTTCTAGATTTTGAAAAAGAGTTTTTTAGGAAGTTTGAATTCTTGACCTATGTAGTGGTTCAAGGTTTTAAAAAAATTATTGTATCCAATTTCACTACAAATACTTTCAAGTTTTAAAGGGAGAAAAATTAAATTTAAATTTTATACCTTTGAAATTTTTGATTGAAAGAATAAATAATTAAATCACCAACCTTGATTTATAGACTACATATTTAAATAATCCTTTGACACCTCTAAATTAATTTGAAATAAATTGAAGATTTCAAGAATGTTTCCCACCTAGGATGAGCCACTAGAATGTAGACTGGTATGTAGTTTGGCAATTCAATTCACCAAAATAGGTAGATCAACCACTTTATAATTGCATAGGCATCATGTGAATTTGGAATGGTGCTTTTCCTATGCATTGATTATGATTTACATATCTATTTAATATTTGGATTAGACAATACATTTAATCTTTTCATAATAATTTCCTAATTATATTTAAAAATATGAATTAAAAAAAATTCTAACTCAATCCAAATTCTAACGCTATTACTATGTATCAATAACTAGACTAGGCCATAAATGCACCAATCCATGTATAAATAATGTCTAGTTGTGCTTTGATGAGCATCTAGATGTACTTTTTACACACTTAGTAGAGATAAAATTGATTAGATCCATTGTGTATTGATCAATTACTTACAATGGAGCACCCTTTGGCATTCAACAACTCTAATGAATAATTTCTAACTCTAATTGAGTTGTTCTAAGCTCAATGCAAAGACATAGTGTGATAAATGACCTGTATAGTTAGGGGAATAACAATAATGGGATTATTAGTTATTCCTCCAAAGTTTATATATCATAAATGCTCTATTACCAAATTAAATGGTAGAATTATATTATATTTGAAAAAAAAACAAAAGCATTACAAAGGATATTATATAGCCAAGTAGATAGCCCAAACAGCCTCCTAAAATATTGGGAGGAAGAATAATAAATAACCCACAATAGTCTTTGAGTGAAAAAATAAATATTAACATAATAATAATATGATCTATAAATTATATGATCATAACATGAAGGCCTAAAATGATGTCACATGGTGCCATCTTGGGGGATTGAGAGCTCAGTGGGAAGAAAATACATGGAAGGGACTAGAATCTCTATGATCAAGTTGCATGTCATGATCACATTTGATCAAGGCTTAGAGGCTAGACACCAAAGGTAAGGATCATCAAATAAAATAACAAAGAGGAAATGAAGCCCAAAAATAAGAAAGAAATAAAAGTTTAGAGGATGTTGTATGGAGCCATTAACATTGAAGAATCAAGTCAAATAAGATTGATGTCCCATCTTGTCATCAATTTTGTTAAAATTTTGAGTGGGATGTGCATTCAAATAAAAGGTAAAACTCGAGACTTTTTAGTTGGTGAATTGAACGTAGAATTGACTATAGTCTACAAAATTCATTATGGAATAAATACTAACATTGATCTTGAGTATGGATGGCATACTTAGTCATGTGAGAAGAACATGAGATATAATGAATGCCTTTATGTAATTAGTGAAAAATATATAGGGCATGGCTTGAAGATAATATATTATATATCTCAACCATATTCCCCAATCACTAGTTAAAGCTTTTAATTTACCAATATTAAGGGTAATTTGAAAATTAGCTAGATGTAGAAGGGGTATATATAAGTGAATTATAAATACTATCAAAAATGGTTGGTTCTTTTTGAATATAAAGAGAGACATAGAATTAGATATTTATTCTATGCAATTTATTATTTTCTATAGTAATCTCTCCCTCTCTTTCATTTAATTTGGTCTTGTTGTCATGTAAGTGAAATTTTTAGTTTAATGATAGTTTTAAATCCCATAATTGATTATTCAAAAGTAAATATCTTGATAATTTTAGTTTTGTAGATAATATATCAATTTTTTGTGCATGCATATGGTGGTTATGGTGTTCTTTTCTCTCAATTACTTCCCCTAGACTCTTAGACTACCCTCTAGTTAAAGTTTTGCTAAGCCTAAATTAGTTGAGGAGTGGTTTTTATGGATTTGATCAATTAGACACTTAAGTTTATTCTTCATAACAACATGGCCTTTTATCTATTTCCTCCCTTATCTTTATTTATTTATTTTATGAGTATCCTAGTTTAGAGATTGGGTAAAAACGAAAGCAATATGAATTTGAATGAATATCTTAATTTCTATTTTATTTATCACCATTACACCATTTTTTAATATATGAACATGATATGTTATTTATATAAATCATCTGTAGTATTTATATGCACATCATAGAATCCTTGATTTATTTAAAGGTAAGTTAATGCAAGCATTGTCCTAGAAACTTGAAGCCTATTTATAGATGTTAAAGTTAGATAAACATTCAAATATTAGTTTTTAAAACATGCCCCTTGTATGGAATACTTTCACATCAACAAACTAAGTGAAGATCAATCTTTTTATCAAGGGTAAAGCCAGGTTTTTTAACTAGGGATCCAACCCTATATAAGAAACATGCAAACTAGGCCAACCATGCTCAAATAAATAAAAATGTATGCTAATGAGAATCAAAATACAAGATCAACCATAAAATAACCCAAAAACCACCAAAAAACAAATAGGAATTATGACCACCCAAGGCCTCCTTCAAACATTAAATGCTCCTTTTTAGGTCCATATCCATATATTTTTACATTTGAGGAGTTAATCCTATTTCATTATCTTATTAATTGTATTTTTGAACTTTTCTAGTTAAAGAATTATTTCCTTTTTACATAGTAACCAAAACAATTCTTAGGGTCTCTAAACTAGTAATAATATCCTTCACTAATGTCTTGCTTACCTCCACTAGTGTACTCATTTACTCACCCTATCCTTTAACTTGGAATTCTCATGTTCTAGGATATAAATTCTATCCCTCAAACATTTCATCTGAATATTTGTCTACTTCTATGTTTCCTTACCATTCACATGGGAGACCATATCATTCAAGTATTTTGTTTACTCCTTTTGTTCGGTGAGTTCTCATATGAACCATCTAAGAATCACCTTATGAATACTTAATTAATCTTCAATATTATAAAATTTTACTCTAATTTGTAAGATACTTGGAAATTTTTTCAACTTTTGCATTTAAGATCTTCTTTCTAGCTTTAATGCTTTTCTTATTATAATTGAGGTCATCCACCTCTACCATATTTTTTGGGTTGCAACTTTTCTCTATACTTTTCCCTTTTTTGGGTTGAAGATTTTCTCTATACTTTTCCCCTTTTTGGAGTTTAACACAAGAATACCCTCAAAGGCCTCGTCTTCCTTATCCTATTGCATGATTATAGGGTTATCCTTAAAATAACCACCTTTAGCAGTGATCACCCCTTCCTTTGATTTTGAAGCCTTTAACTTGGATGCAATCGTCATCTTCTGCTTATAGCTAATATTCCAAAGATTTTGATTATCTTCTTTACTTATAACTTTCATTTCATTAGGATCAATCTTAGACCAATTACCTTTATCAAATTTAGGCTCATAAATCCCTTTCTTAGTTTTTTAATTTCATGGGATTGGGAAGTAAATATGACCTTTGTTCATTATTTTTATGTATTTAAATATTATAAAAATGATAACAAGGTGTAGGGGCTCACTTTTATTACAACATTTTACAATAAAAATTGAACTCTCAAGATAAAGTAGAATGTGAAATGGTAAACTCAAAGTGATTTGATGTTTGAAATAATTTTTAAAAATGAACTTAGACCTGTGGAAAAAAATTTGTCTACCTTTGAGAGTGACATAGAGCATGACCTGTTTATTTATTTCATCATACGACTGGGGAAATCTCTCTTGGTTGAAGCCATTATACAATAGGTATAACACTTCCCCTTGTTTTATAAACTTGTCTTTTTATTCCTTGAAATTTCTATCCATCTTGAAAATTTTTGTAAGCTCCATTCTGAGTCTGATCACTTGAGCAACCATCTCCACCATTATCTCCATAGAGACTCCATTAAAAACCATCTCTCTATTATTCCATTTCTTTAAAAACTCCTCTAATATATGTTTATCATACCCTTCTGCTCTTTGCATGAATTCTAACATGCCCCAACTTGTAAAAGATCCCATGATTCACCATTTTTATTAAGATGATCATCTATAATAGATTAAATCCTCCTCATTTTACCTCTCATCATTATAAGATAATTGGGCTCTACTATATAGAAATGATTTCTTCCTTCACCTAATGCCTTATCAATTAAGTGAGCCATTTACCCAAACAATTGGTTCACATAAGTGAAACCTCTTATTCTATTCAACAATAATGAACCAAACTCTTCTACATACTCCTTTCATGATTATGTTATAAATGAAACCTAACATTATAATAAGTAAATCTAAATGATTAGAAAAATGCCCCCATATATCAATTGCTTGAGGTTGCTTCCATGTTAATTTTTTGACATATTGAAGTTGATAAATATTCCTTAAAGGTCCACCTCCTAATGGATCAAAAAACCACCCCTTCATTTGTAAACCAATCAGTTGTATGGTTCCCATATCTATACACATGTTGAATGACAACTTTTTGGAATGACTCAATTAAAATGAAAGCTTTTTCAATGATATGATTTATACTACAACTAGCCACATTATTCTTATACAAAAAATTGATTATGTTAAGTGAATAACCTTCAATAATGATCTTATTTATCATTAGTTATTTAGCTACTATCAATCCCCATAAGGATGCTAAGGATTTTATCCAATGGTTAGTTTGAGTTCCCACACCACCTACATATGTAGATTTTGGGGAGGGTTTTTATTATATAAACCTTCCTTTTTGGAGAGACAGGGTTTAACAACCCCTGCTTGAGTTGTTATGTCAAAAACATCAATACACATAAGATACTATAGTTTTAGATATCCAAATTGGTTAATCCTTTGAATTGTATGTTTTATAGGTTTCTAAAAAATACAAAATGTCATGAGTTTATTGGCCACAAGATTTGCATGGATGTAATTTCTAACTTTTAAAATATGATGTTTGTGTTTACCATAATGCTCACAAATATTACCATTTCTAATCAAAGTATTATCATTTAAAGCTTGATGATATAAATAAGTCTTGTGAGAGTTAAAATTATTTTGATTAGGAGGGAAATATGACTTCACATAAGCACTATAATAATTTTAAGCATTAAAACCAAGCCTTGAAAAAATTATGTTAGTTTTAACCAAAATAGGTTCAAGAATATTGTTTTTAGATTTTCCAAGACTGCCTCCATTATAACCTATTTAGTGCATAATTTTAAAACCAAGGATTATAAGAATGAGTATGTAAAGAAGTGAAATTTTCATTAGAATCATATTTAACATTAGAGACATTATTAAGGTCAAAAGACACAAATTTTACATTAAAGTATCGATTATATTGTGCATTTTCTCTATGTTTGTATCAAAAAAGTTTTACATATTTATCAATTTTTCAATAAAAGAGGATTTTAAAGAAATAATAGTTATATTAGGAAACTGTATTTGACATTTAAGATCATCACTTTCATCAATTTAAAAATAAATTTGATGAAAAAAAAAATGTAAACGTTAAAAGTACATCTAATTTAAAAACTTTCCTAAAAGGTTGGATTGGAAACATTTTTTAAGCATAGATAAAATTTCAATAACAAAGAAACAAAAACATTTGAATAAATATTTTTTCAATTTGCCCAATATATTGGATGAAAAATAGTTCGAATAAAAAGTTATAACTTATATTAAAGATTAGCAAATTTTAGAAAATATTTAAAATCCAATTTAGAAAATTTATTTATGGTAAGAAAAAATCCAAAAAATTATTTTAATGTATTTTTTAGAGAATAAAAAAGCAATTGTTTTTTATATATATGAAATTAAATTATTGAAAAGGAAAATATGTATCCACTTTCAGATTTTGAAGAATTTGAAAAAATATTTTAATAAAACATTTAAAAATATTAATTTAATAAAAATTCTAACATATTTATTTAAGTTAGCTTTAGCCTTCAATATCTCATGTGCAAATCCAAATATTCAAAACATGAAAAAGTTTATATATCACGGCAATGTGAATTTTTTGAAACCGAAAGGTACATTTTTTAATATTTATAAAACATAGTGATCTTTGTTTTTATAAAATTTTAACAATGTGATATTAGATTACATGTTAACAAAAGTGCAAAAAACTATATAAATATTTTTTTCAATAAAAATATATGCCCCCTTTATTAAACAAGTTGTTAGTGAAAAAATAGTTTTAAAATTAAATAAAAATAAAAATAAAAATAAAAATAAAAATAAAAATAAAAATAAAAATAAAAATAAAAAATCTTTTTGATTGAGCTACCTATAATATGAAGTTACAATGAAAATAGGATAAATTATTAATAATATTTCATCTATGGATTAATATAAATGGTAAAAGACACTAAACATGGTTTTCAATGGTGTAAACCTTAGTAAAAAAAAGGTCAAAAACCCAAATGTGTCCACCAAATGGCTTGCACACACTCAAATTTAACTTATAAAGCAATTTTCTCTAATATCATGTCAGGATTTATGCCAATATCAATACATTAAAATTTAAAAAATAATGTATTAATTCATAAAAATGATCAATACCTCACAAGAACCAAACCATAAAATGTAATAGATGAGATTTGTCAAATGGGGAAACCATCAAATGGAGAAAAAACTCATGTCTATTAGAAGAATTAAAATTTAGAAATAAACAAGAATAATATTCTACATAGAAATATAAATAAGAATGGATTCAAGCCATAAAAAACCATTTAAATATGAACATAATAAAGTGAATATAATGGGAGAGTATAACTCAATAAATAGAGCTAGAGGAAGGAACAACAAGTTATAAAAGATATCATCATGACTTGATAAACCTTCCTAGTGTGTGTCAATTGTCCCTAATACTCATAAGGGTAATGGAGATGTGTGAAATAAGTGTGGATGAAGTTACATATGAATGTAACTCTAATATTCCATAAAAATGGAAAAAAAAAGAGGTTTGACATCCCATAAAATCAAGATTATGTGAATTATATATTCACATAATAGAAAATCTTACACACACCTAACTACACTTAGAAAAATAAATACAAATAAGATTAATCTCCAAGTTAAAATTGCATGTAAGAATGGATACCTAAGGAATTGGGAGCCTATTAATTACTAAGTTCTCAACAAATATATATTTTGTTTCATTTTCACATTTTATTTATTGGATCTTAGGTAAACTTTATAGCTATCTAGAATTGATTCAATTTCAAAATATATGGATATCTAAAAGCATGAGGAATCTAATAACCTCTCGGTTTATAATTTTTTTAATTTTTTAGTTTAATATTTTATTCATATATTTTGATGTTATTCACATTAAGATGCATTTTTTTTTGAAACCTTACAACTATTACCTTTAAAAAGGGTAATCATTTTTCAAATGATAATTTCCATGTTAAGAAAAAAATAGATAAACAACATTACTCTACCCAATGTTCTAGGTTTCCTACATATCTTATTTTAATTATATGTTTTGAAAGTGCATATTGTTTTTTAATTTTCCTATTAATGAAATTTTATTTTTAAAATTACATGTGTTTTTGGAACCTATCAAATTCTAAGTTCCCAAAATTATTCATATATAGTTAAAAACCTAGTGCCACTAATTTTAACAAGCCATGACTTTTACAGTAATATTAATTTTCTATGATTTTTAATAAAATTATACATTTTTTATGTTCATATTGAATACACTTATATTCATGTAGTTTGGATCCTAAAAAATTCCCATATGGTTTGGAACATAATGGCTGCTAACTTAGGCATTTATAAAAAATTTAGTTATTTTTATGAAGTACATAGTTTTTCATGATTTTCACATTGATATTTTTAATTTGTAAAAAATATGTATTTTATAACCTAGGAGATATTGGTTCTTAATATGTCTTCCATGTAATTAGGAACCTAGTGGATATTAACTTAAAAATGACATAACTTTTAGATTAAATAAATTAGTGTATATTATTTTTCATGATATTCATATTGGTACATGTTTTCCACTATATTATGAAACCTAGGAGGCGGTTCTAAAAGTTGTTTCCATTAATTTGTGGACCTAGCAATGACTAAATTCAACATGTAATAAATTTTATGTTTGAAAATATTTTCTAGTATATGTATTTTTTAAAAGTGCATATTTTTTTTGGTCTTCACATATTCTCATTTTAAATTGGAAAATACAATGTATTTTAGAACCTAGTGTATTATATGCTCCCAACACCAATCCCACATAGTTAAAAAAGTATCAAACACTAATTTTGATAGGCCATACCTTTTTTTGAAAAAAAGAGTGAATATATTTTAAAGTTCATATTGTTTCAGGATCATCACAATGATACACTTAATCCCATGTAGTTACAAACTAAGTGATCACTATATTCCAACATTGAGGACCCTAGGTCAATAGGCAATGACTTTGGCATTTAGAGATATTTTTAGTGATTTTAGTTTTTAAAGTGACTATTTTTTCCTGATATTCACATTGGTGTGATTTTATTTTAAAAATAAAAGGTATTTTAAAATATAATATCTATAATTATATTAATAAAAACCATATTTTTGTTATCTATTGTGTTAGAGTGATCAATTATGAATATAAAAACTTATAGATTCCCAACATTTTTTATAATTAGGAAAATATATTACACTAATTTCATATGTTTAGAACCTATCAACTTCTAGCTTCCAAATATTTATCCAATAATGACTAGATATTATGTTATAATGATTAACTAGGAACTTCATGGCCATTAAATTCAAACATTATTCCCATGTATTTACTAACCTAGAAGTTGATATGATCATAGCATTGTTTCCATGTAGTTAGGAACTATATATCTATTAATTTCCAAAAATTATTCTCATGTCTAGCATCCTATAAGATCCAAACATTAATCCTAAATAGTTAGGAACCTAGTGATGGATAACTTCAATAATCCATAACTTTTACATTAAAAAAATATGTTTTAGTTATGTTTTTTAAAGTGCATTTTTCTATGATCTTCACATTAATACATTTTTATTGATAAAATAACATGTAATTTGGAATCTAGTGGCTGCTAGATTCTATAAAAAAATTACCATTATTTTTATCAACTAAACTAGTGTGATCTATTGAGTACTTAAACATCACTAGGTTCTCAACATTAATCTGATTACAAATATATATTATGCTAGGATGATGTGTTGGGAAAATAATCTCCACTAAGTTCACAACATTATTCCCATGTAATTTAGAACATAATGGTCATTAATTTCCCAATAGTTTCCCATGTAGTTATGAATTTAGAATCCAATACATTGCCAAAATTGTTCACATGTATATTTTTACCTAGTGACTACTTACTTTGGCATTCCATTTATCATAGTGGTGAACTTTCCTTTGTAAAATACCATGTATTTAGGATCCTAATGGTTGATATCTTGAAAAAAATGTTCCCATGTATTTAAGAGTCTAATTATCACTAATTTTTATGATTTATACCTTATTTTCAAAGAATTATTCCCAATTATGAGTATATAACATGTTAGAGTGACCTGTGGGGAACCTACAGCCTTAAAGTTTCCAAAACATTTCCCAAGTAATAATACCCATTAAATTTGACAAGATATAATTTTTACATTAAGATATATTTTTTAGTGAAGTTTTTTTGAATGTTCATACTTTTATGTGATATTTACATTGGTGCATTTTTATTTTGAAAATACTTTTTAGTTATGAAATTAGTGGCCACTAGGTTCCCAAAACTTTGAACATATTGTTAGGAACCTATTGGATGCTAACTTATATAGTACATTATATTTATGTCATTTTATATATATATATATATATATATATATATATATATATATATATATATGTATGTATGTATGTATGTATGTATGTATGTATGTATGTATGTATGTATGTATATATGCATGTATGCATGTATGCATGTATGTATGTATGTATGTATGTATACACACACACACACACACATAATAACTAGTGTGGGTAAACTATGGACCAATATCTCTTAATGATATACACACCATAATGTGATAAGTGCATATGAAAATGAATATCTAAAGATCAATGTTGGGAAACTAACAACTATTAATTTTGTAACAAAACTATAAGTCTTTTCATTATAAAAATTATATTTATTTCCATTTAGTTAAACATTATATCTATTTATAAGTGATTTAATGTTATAATATATTGGTATACAAATACACAAGGATCCTAACAATCACTAGATCTATAAAATATTTTAATATTTTAATCTCAACAATTGATTCCCATCATGAAATAATTTTTTGGTTACATTTAACATAATATTATAACTTATCATGAGCATCAAATTATATATCTTTGGATGTTATTAGGATAAATTTTAGTGGACCATATAGAAATGAACATGGGTATTTTTTGGTGAATCTCTAAGTATGTATTTCAAAAGTATGGTGAAAGTTAATATATGGTGTTTAGGTGAGTAGGTGAATTGAAAGATGAAACTTCATGGGACACAAAATAAATGTTGATGTGAGACTATATGAAAAACCCATAGATGAATGTCAATAATTTTATATGGAAGATAGGACTTTGTTTTTGAATGATTGATATGTTGTTTCACAAAAATAATTGTGTTGCATGGAAACTATTATATCACTCAAAAAATATTTTATTTCCCAAAAAAAAATTCATTGCTCGATAACATTATTATTGTTTGATAACAATGTTATTGAGTAATGGTTATGTTATCAAGTGATAACATAGATATCAATAATTAGTGTAGATATCACTTAACATATTTTTCCATGAAACATCATAGTTATATGACCCCAATTTTGGATTGCAATAGGAGTTATGGTGTTTGAATCAGATTCTTTCATGTGATAAGATTGATAGTGGTCAACATAAGCTATGATAGGTGATAATGTTTTAGGTAGGTGATAGTTATGCTAGTGAGTGACATAAGCCCCTCTGGATGGTTAGATTTGATCCTACAATTGTTATATATTATATATAATAGTGAATAAGATCATATTAAATTTTGATGAAGTGGTGAACTATATTTATAAGTATGAAATCTATTTTAAATAGTAAACAAGCCAACATGGAAAAATATATTACAACTAGATAATTTAGGCAAATTCATAAATATTTGTAAATTAGAGAAGAATCACCACTAAAATTTACCCTAACTAAAGTTTTTGACAAAAACACATATTGTGAATATTACACATATATTTATCATTCTATGAATAAGTGTTATATTTTAAGACATAAGATACATTATCTTATTGATGATAACTCTATCAAGATAATCACACCCATAAAGGAAGAAAGACCACAACAAAATGAAAATGCAAAGCCAATTTTTTTATCAATCCCTTTCCAAATAATTGCACCAAATAAAATACAAATAATTTCATAATAACATCATGCATACAATGTGTATCCTCTTCCTCAATGATATGGACATCCATTTGACAAAATTATAGATACATTTAAAATCACACTAGAAAAATGTCTAGTGGTCACATTTAATTATAGTGAAATAATTTATGATGGTTTATATAGGCATGATAGTTTTATCCTCACTTAAATTAAGAAGAAATGTATCCATAGTGTACAATGAGACTCTTTTATTTTATTGAATACAAAAAATAAGATCTACAAACTACATTAGGAATAGTCAAAACATTAGATTGTCATGCATAAGATAAATTTGGGCATATAATATTACCTATATAGGTCATTTTAAATCCATTATTTACACTTATTATACTCCTAAAAAGTACACATGGCTTTAATATGTTTTTAGGATGTCCTTGGATATAAAATATTCATGTAATACCATATATAATGCATAGATGCATCAAGTACATACATTGAAATGAAGTGGTCAAAGTTATAGGCATTTAATATGAGTGCCCTCTATATTTATTTGTAACTCCTCCACCTTCCCCACCAAAAACATATTTAGTTATGTCACCTACTCAAAAGTGCAGTACAAAGATAATTAGTACACCCATTCATGAAACAAGCTTCATATTAGAGAATTTTTCAAGGTTAAAAAAAATCAAAATATTCCACAAAACTATCTAAGATAATACCTTTGACAAGTCAACATGTTCCACAATGAAAAAATTATTCTATTATAGAAAAAACTCCACCAACTCCTGTAACTTCTCAATATATACATATAGCATCAAAAGCTACAAGTAATTATGTAGATAGTGACACTACAACACTAGATTTCTTTTTAGATTCATATGCACCTACATGTATAAATTTTCACAAATGAAAATTCAACTAAAATATTTTTCATATGAGCACACTCTATGGTCCTCCTAGTTATGGGATCATCTTCTATTTCCCTTTCAAATATATAAAAAATCAAAAACATCAAATATTTCAAACATCCAAAAAAAATTAAAATATTCCAAAAAAAAAAAAAAAAATTAAAATGTTTTCAAAAATAAAATATCATGATATAAACATGACATGAGATGTTGGTTACTTATTTACATATGTTATTTCTCATATAATTTGGTAGATAAAATATTATCTTTTTGAAACACACATGCATTTCAAAAAGTATATGAGTGTGATGTAAGATATACATTGTAAATGTATTCTTAGATGTTGGATTCCCTTATACCCAATTGACATGCCTCTACTATGGGCATATTATTCTAAAAATTACGCGAAAATATGTTATATTTATCTATACATCAAATTAAATGTGGTACATATCTTATGGTTATATTGCTAAATTACTCATATTTTCACATTGTGCTACATGAATATGCTACTTTTTTTAAAAATGGCATTGCTACATATGGATGGAATTGACTAGTTTTGACTTGTTCTATGGTCCTTTGATGTTATTTACTTCTTACCTAATATGACAAATATTGATTTATTATTGTATGTGGACCTTTTTCCTTGTGTGTAAATTGTTTGAACATATATATGAGAACTTTGCTTTGTATGTGTAAAATTTAAACATTTACTTTGCTTTTGGCCTTTATAATTATGTTTCATGTGAAATTTAACATGTACCTTGTATGAAACCTTTGAACTTATTATGTGACATTATTATGTGTGTTTTTTGTGTGCTTGTAAAGCTTTACTAATAGTGACATGACACATATCAGTAGTTATACTTAAATCCATGCTTCATGCTTAAATATCTTTAGACATGACACTTGTGTGATTCAAATTTGATATATTTTATACATGCCTAAAATTTTAATTATAAATATATTATGACATACACTCCAACATGATTGCATCATACTATATGATCTTATATTTATCACATGATATAGTTAAATATTCTTTTGATATGATAATTTTTTTGGAGAAATCATTCATCTCAAAATGGGGGCATCACAATTAGCTTGTCTTAGAGATCCAAGCCTTCATGACAAAAATAAAAATTGAAATTTAGGACAAGGTACAAGTTTAAAAAATATAGAGTACAAGTTTTTAAAGATTCAAAGTAATGTAAAATAGAATTCTATAACAAAATAGAGGGTTTCAAATATTCAAATAAAATTGAAAGATCAAATGTTAAAATAGAGAAAAAGTATCTCAAAGTTTCAAAGTAATTTATAAATAAAACATTGGAACAATAAAAATACACACTCAATTTTAAAAAATTCAAATTGCAAAATTATACAGACTCGAATGAATATGCATTAGCATATACAAAATGTTACAAGATCAAAGTTATATATTTCACATATAGATACAATTAAGCATATAGATGCATGGAATTATATATCACTTGGTACAAAATTAAAGGGGAACAAAACTCATTCATTCTCATGATCATTCAAATTTAGAATTCTCAAAGTTTCAAAATTAAAATATCAAAGATTAAAATCAAATTATTCATTTCAATGTAAGTCTATGAGCAATGCATTCATTATGGGGGCATGAGTATGTATTCATGTTATTTTGATCATGAAAAATATAATATATATTTGTATGAAATAATGAGGTTTGAATAGGTGCAAGTGATTTACATTAAAGTATAATGACACTCAATAGAATTGGTATCACTTATAGTGAAACTAGCATGGTTTCACATTTTTTATTAGTATATTATGTACAAATCCCTATCTATGAGAGTTGTAATAATGAATCCTTTCAACTAAAAATCTTGAATATTGATCAAAAATTGGGACTTGATATCTCTTAAATTCACCATGGTTAAAATTCTCCACGTAACTCAATAAGGGGTCATAGTTATCCCTCATTAATTAAAGGTTATAAGGAAAATTGGTTTCACCTAGATATAGGTGTACTCCTTTACTCTCTTTTCAATTTTTTAGTTTTTAAAGTTAAATTTTTTATTTTTAAATGCTAAATTGACTAATTCATGATTTGTTTTAGGGTTTTCTAAATTGAGTTCCTTACACAATTGAAGTATTCACTAAAATAAAATGTGTGATATACACACTCAGGTTTAACTATTTCTCATTTACTCTAGAAATATCGTTAATGGAATAAATAATGGAAAATGTAGACACTTAAATTTGTTCAAAAGTGATTTAAAATGATAGTTATTATCAC
Organism: Torreya grandis; assembly: GCA_037957365.1. Lineage (NCBI taxonomy): Eukaryota > Viridiplantae > Streptophyta > Pinopsida > Cupressales > Taxaceae > Torreya > Torreya grandis. Next base: position 1,065,383 of record JARHVA010003225.1, read on the forward strand.
ATTCAAAACCACATGACTTGTGCACAAGTACATCTCTTATTCACCATTCCTATAATCCATTTATCTATATTTTTGTTCAATTTTTTTTTCCCTTCACTATTACACATAAATCTCAATGTAAAATGCTAAAGATTTAGAAAATCACACTTAATCCATCTCTAATTTAGGACATGTATTCTTGATCCTTATTGATAGGTCCTCACTAGGTAGACTAGAGTATATTTTACTCATTTCCACTTATATCAACCATGCCCCACACAAAATAATGGCTAGTTTCAAAATTTTAAATCAATATTAAATATTTTTACATACAATTCACATGTTCAACTAAAATAAAATTCAAACTTTTTGTTTATAAATACATGTTAGAGTCATTCATTAAAAATAAATCTTTTTATTTACTTGGTTAAATATTTGACATTTATGCACATTGATAAAATATACCCTACTCTTTTCAAATTCAAAATTACTCACAAGGAGCAACCATAAGCCAAGTCAAGATAATTTTAAAGTATGGATATATAATTTTCACATATCAAAATTATCTTATGGTTTGATACATATAGTCAAAGGAACACAATTACACATTCACTCTATTTGGGAGAACTACATGGGCTTGATTTTCCTCCTTAGAGTATTTGATACATAGATAGCAGTCAAATGTCAAGGGGGTGATTGAGGTTAGATTAACCCATTAAACTCCCCTATTTTATTACATATTTTCAAGGTATGAATGTTATCTAAGGGTTTCAAAGATAAGAGAAGATCAACAATGATTCTTTAATAGTAAAATCCTATAATATATATCATAAATTACTCACATAGGCACAAAAGGTACAACATATATTTATTTACTAGAGTTGATATGGATAACTCCATTGTAAACTAACTCAAGTGTATTATGTTATAGTAATAATATAGTGGTTATAGATATATATTTTCTTATCATTTTGTTGATCTAACATTTCCATAATTATTATTTCTCTATCATTTCCTATCAACCATATATCATATTCAGCCAAGACAAGTACACCATCAATGAACTTGATCATACTATGATATTGTCTACCTATAGTGGACCCATCTAGATCATTTTTATAATCTTGTACATTTCATGAATATTTATAGTCATATCTTTTACAAATTTTCATTATCGAATATCCATAACAACAAACAAAAATTTGTGTGCAAGATAAGTATAGTTATTCTTATCACTTTATAAAATATTAGTTTCTTATAGAGACCTAAACCTAGTCATGAATACTTTATCATGTTAGTTTAGCCTTTTTTAATTTAATTAAAATTTTAAACTTAATATATACATATATTTCCACCTAACTTTATCCTAAGCAACTATGCTAACCTATTTATATTCTAAATTACTATTTATCACCTACATAAGTGTTCTAATTACTAAAAAAACCCTTATACATTTATATGTCCAATCAAATACCAACATTTCATATGTATCCCTAAAGGATAGAATTGACCAATATGTAAAATATTAGAATTAGGATCTATCCCTATGGTTAAATCTTGTCCACTGGTCCTTTAACAGTAAATTTTTATATTTAGCACCTCCCTTATCTTTGTGATCCCCTTTTTAAGGATACTTAGTGTGTGTTTTCTTAACTTTGGATTACTATAAAGACACACGCAATTTAATTATTATATCACTTATAAATTTTAATATAGAATCATACTTACACTATTACATATTGAGCAAAGCTTCCCTATTCCTCCCAATTCTAATTAAAATTATAATCATTTTAATAAGTGTTTATCCAAGTCAAGATTTTGTTTTATCTAGCCCAAATTAAAGTGTGATAAATTATTAAGCCATCCCTATATGCATTGATATGCAAACATCATTCAATCATCATGGGGGTGATTGGGGTTGGTTGAGCCCAATTACGCTCCACCATTTTCTATTTGTAGGTTATTAATAATTTATATCCCTATTAGGGTTTTAACCTTGGAAACAATATTTTCAAGTCTTACACATACTTTTTAAGGTCAAATATACACATACATACTCAATTTAAACTATCACAAGTGATCATACCCTAAATTCCTATTTTTAAGAAAAATATAAGATCATCTAAATGGGACAATAGTGGGAATTGATCATGTCTTTAGTCTATAAATTTTGTCCTATGTAGTTCACACTTTTGGGTACTTGTAGATTATTTTTGTTTTTATCAATCAACATAATTAGATCTAGGGCATAAAAAATAATTTTGTCTTTTTAATTCATAATTAATATTATTTCAATCATTTTCACTTTATCAAATTAAATATTTTGCATTCATTTCATTTTTCAAAAGTTCACTTACAACACTCTATTTTATTCTATTCAGTTTATATTTATTAAGGTTAATTTAGATAGTACTTTATATTTCAAAAAAACTCATTCTTGAAATTGTTTACTAATTAAAATTTTTCAAACCCTAAGTTTCCTTTAAGGTCCTAACCTTATATGGTTTTATTTTTTTGTCTTAGGGTTAAATTAAATTCCTGAACATTTGACACCAAAATAATTTTTTTGACTTGGCATATAAATATAACACTAAAGTAACTTGATTTCAACCTCAAATATAATAGCTGAGATGGAAATCACTATAATTTAACCTTGTATTTTAAATAACACACTAAAATAATCTTATTTTTACCTTATATTTCTTAAAAATTTACTAATCTCTATATACAAAAATTTTCCTTCTTTTCTAGCATTCTATTTCACATTATTGTTTATAGTATCCTTTCTTTTTAGATATCAAATTTCAATTTTTTGTTACTTGATTTTCAAATGATATATGTCCATATTAAATGAGAAATTATTGCTTCAATTTTTTTAAATGAAATAAATCACATGCTAAGACATAGGTGCCATTAATGAAAAAAAATCAATTCAAGTGTAGACACCTATATTTCACCATTTTTTGTAAAATTTAAATTTGACATGCTAACCCTTCTCATTATCTAATTCAAATTCAAATTTACATCATTTCTTTCCAAATTTTGAATAATTTATTAATTCTTAATTAACTAATTATGTATACTTTTTCATCCAAAATTAATTAATAATCCATATTTTACACCTCACCTAGACGTCCTCCATATTTATTTCAACCATGTGTTAATTCATACAAATACTCTCCTATACTTCCTCAACCACCTTTTGAGTCACATTATAACATTACAAACTTATTAACCCATTCTTGATGACTCACTCAACCACCCCCGCTTTCCTCTCAACCTGTGGAATTGGTCATCATACTCATTAATGAGGACTAATTATCCATCGTTGATTATTTGAATAATTAGAAATATTAAAATAATCCTCGACCATTCAATCAACCTCCTGTATGCCTATAAATTGACAATCAAGCCATAAATTTCATTTTTATTATTCTAATGAAGTGATATCAAATTTTCAAGTGAATTTAAGCCATCAAAAGTACATTTTCATACCAAAATGCTGCCCAATTCTCCTTTGCATTGGAGAAGGATTGAGAAACCACATTAAAAGAGTAAGTCACTTTTAATCATAATGGAAGAGGCTCATGAAACTTGGGTTTTTTAAGTGTGTGTTATTGTTTCCTTTTATTTGTTTCTCTATCTTAAATTTAGATTGAGTTTATAATAGGTACATTTGTGATTTTTCTCTTAGCTTAGTTGCATTCTAGATTTCCTTCACACATTTTGGCATGCCTGGCGGGAATTTCCCTCATCTTTGCATATAATAATAATAATAATAATAATAATAATAATAATAATAATAATAATAATAATAATAATAATAATAATAATAGGTGGATTAAAGAGCATAGTTAAGTCAATTTATGTAGTTTTCCTTACGTAAATTCATTTGATCTTACTCTTGGAAGTTTTTGTCTGTAACTATAGTTCATTTTCTGACATTTTAGGATTATTGTGTGTATCCTTACATAAAAACAAAATTAGAAGCTTCATCAGTGAAATAATTGTAGATAACAAGGAAATCATCCTTTTAGTGTTTTTAACATCTTTTAAGAAGTTCTAATTCTTTAACAATTTTTTTATATTAGTTTAGCTCTATCCAATTTTTTCTATTTTATATTTTACCTTTTTTTAGAAATTATAAAATTAGACATTTCATTAGCAAAACTACAAGACAAAACAACAAAAACATATTTTTATTATTCCTTTTGTGTCTTCTTATAGTTTTTATGTTACTAACAATTTTTTGTCTCAATTTATCTCTATTATAATTTTTAGTTATTTAATTAATTTTTTTTTTTTTTTTTTGTGTAACTAATAAATTAAGGAGTTTGTGAGGGAAATCATAAAATATTACAATGAAATTGTTTTTATACTGATGTTTTTATATTTTATTTTTCTATTCTCTTTGTTTACCTAACCAATAGAAAAATTATAAGACTTATCAATTAAATAATCTAACATATTATTGAAATCATTTTTATGTATTTTATGATTAGTTTTTTCTATTTCTATCCTTTTTGGATCTCATTATGTCAGTATCCCTCTATAAACAACTCTCTATTTTGGATTTATTTCTTTGTTTTTCTTTGTTTTATTTGTTTTATGTCACAATAGTGAAATTAGAGGGTTCATCAATGAAATCATGAAGCACAATAGATAAATTAGTAAGAACTTCAGTGAAATCATTATTTTATATATTGTTTTCCATTTTTTTTCTTAAGTGTTAATAACATTTAATGAATGCATAGTTTGCTTTCATTGTGTAATAACAGAATTATTTTAAAAGATTATGTTTCTATATTCTATGGTTTTTTGATAGCTTTTGCATATTTCCTTGATTTTAAGCTAAACACAAAACTTATAATAGTTTTTTTTGTAGGATGCATGCCAAAAATAAATAATAAAGATCTAAGCAATTCAATTTTCACTTTATTTCAATGTCTTTGCTTATTTTTTAAAGTTTTTAATAACAAGAATTTTCAAATTTTAGTTTTTAATTCTTTAGTAACTATCAAACATTTAATTTTTTGGAGTAAATTATACTTTATTTTTTAAAAATTGTTTCTTGATTTTGTTGCATATGCTCTTTTCTTGGCATAAAATTGGTGGTGATATTACAATTTTTGTTACCCAAGAACCACTTACAGGTATGATGTTCTCTTGGCATCACATTAGTGGTGATTCCTAAGAATTAAAATTAATTGTTAGTCTTTTTATTTTTATTTTCTTAGGTGCTATATCGACCATGGATTCATTACCAAGTGGTAGGCCCATGTACCGATGGGGTATACAAATTGAGGACGCATTTTGTTTATTACTTAAGTGGTTATGTATTTTAAGAACACCATGACTTTAATGGATTACACACTCCAATATATATGTTTTATGATGTATATTAGCTATTACATCCTCTTTTAACCCATCTCTAACACCTACCAACATAAACTCATACATGCAATCTTTATCATCTCCTCTTAACTATCAACTCTTTCTCTATTGGTTTTATTTCAATATCTTAGTTTTTATTGTGGATTATGACTTCTTATAATCTATCTTATTTATTTAATAACCCATACTCTCCTCATAATTTCTCTATACAAGTCATTCTAGTTATGTTCAATCCTTCTACAAATAATCTCATACATTAACCTTCACTAGACCTCAAGGCCCTCTCAGCCAAATCACTTCCTTTATCTGAATACTGATCTGGAGTACATTAACATTACTTAAATATAATTTATAGTTCATATATAACATTAATAAACTCATATCCTAGTCTCACTCTTTCCTTTCAACCCCTTAAGCAACTCTATCTTCTTTTACCTTGTTCTCATAGCCTTTTTTCGACTATTTCTTTCTATATGAACTAGTACAAATCAATAATGGAAAAATATGGGACTTTTAAGACACCCTATATCATGTTAGAACTCTCCATGAAGTTTCATGGTCAAAATCAACTCCTTATTACTCTTTTCAACACCTACATAGACCTAATTAGGTATCTTCACCTTACCTTAGCACACAATCACCTATAACTTACACGTACAATTCCATACTACCTTAAAAACTTAAAAATATTATTCCTTACATAATAATCCTTAAAAATAAAAAATTTCAAATAATTTCATGGGTTAAAATGCTATATATTCCAGTTTTTGTCTTTAAACCCTAAACTAGGGTTTCTAACTCTATTTAAAGCCTTAGAGGGCTCAAAATGCTTTTAGAGGATTCATTTAGGGTTTTAAAACTAAAAAATTACCATTATATGGCCTGTCATACATCTATAAATATTTCTCAACCTCTTTCTTAGCTTGAACAATGATTAGACTCACTCAAGAGTCAGTTTCTTAGAACTTTGTAGGTATTTTATTATATTGTGTAAACCTAATAGGGTTTATCTTGGGTTAAAATGATTTTTCTTGCTTGAAAATCCTTTAAAAGTCTTATATAAATTTTATAGGGTATAAATATACCTTCCTAAATATTTTCTTGTCTTGAATGACTTGTACAGATGTTCTAATCCTTATTCCTCAGTCTTTTATATATATAGTCTACCTATGTAAGGGAATACATGGTTTATATTGCACATTGGTCTTACTAGAATATGTTTGAGGGTTCCTTAAACTTTTTCACCCATGTTAATATATATAAAAACCCTATTAATGATCCTCTAGCCTACATCATTCTTATAATCCCTTGTTTGGGTCTCATATCAGTCTCTAGCCTTTGTTTTATATATTGGGTATGCACACAGTCTAATTATATGAACCTTGAATGATTTTTTGGAATAAATTAAAAATACACATACATAAATTATATCTAATTCAAATTAAATACTTTCAATATCACTCATAACTCTTTACTCATTACCTTAAGAGATTATTCCTTCATTCGATTCTTGCTTTATTGAATAAATACAGAATTTCAAGAACATAGTCATAGTCTCCACGATTGACACTACAAGAAACTTGTTTCCAAAGGTTCAAGATTCATTATATAAATTTAAATTCAAAATAAAACCCATATAAGATCATATACATACATATTAAAACTTTATATCTTTCATTAAGGTTACTTTGTACATTATTACCACTATCAAGAATGATAGAGTATAGAGTTTTACATCTCCCACTTATTCCTTTTCCTACATCTATCTCCCAAAAAATCCTTCTCAACTTCCTACTAACTACCTACTAGCCTTATACAAGACTATCAACTAATTTAATCCAAAATTCATTGCATATACAAGAAACTAGCTTCTTGAGATAACCAACTTTTGATAACTACCTAACAAAGAATTTACATTCAATATTTTGGCTTTATGCTTTCTCATGTACATAAATTAATCTTTATCACCATCCTAGACTCAATTATGAACCCTTAAACACACTTACTAACATGAATTTCATTGACGACTACCTCAAAACACTTATAACATACTAACCACATTTCAAATATTCAAATTTGGTGTTTTGGTGGGAAACTCTCCCAAGCCAAGAATAGTTAATACAAAGACACCTAAAGACTTACACCACCCTCCTAAGTTATCTATTGGAATTATAAGGATAAATAAAACCAAAAATGGTTAAAATACACTTAATAAAATAACTATATTGACGCCCTTACATCATACTCCTAGGGGAGAAAAGAATTTGAGCTCCAATGGAATATTGGATGCTTCTTTTATGTCTTCCAATTTAGGTTTTGGGTATCATCCTATATTACTCCTTCTCCTTAATTCTTCAAGTGATCCTCTTTGCTCTTACACCTCCTTTGGTCAAATACTATTCTTCTTCCTTGCTTGGTTGCACCAACTAGTACTTTTTGTGCACTACTTTATTCTTTGCCTCTAATATATGGGCTGATCATGCCCAAATATACTACTAAAACAACTATATTCTCACCTTTATTTATTTCCATATTCATCATTATTACAAAAATAATTCCAATGTCATGCATACCTTATATCTCTATGATATTTAATCTTCTATAAATCTTTATGTCTTCATTCTACTTCTTTATTGCCATCAACCCTTCTTCTCCATGCTCTTAATCTTTATCGACAAGGCTCTTAACTACTACAACTTATATTAATTCATTTTCCATCATCTCTCCATGCAAATATATTTCTATGATTTCTAATTCTACCTATAACTATTCAATATTATTATATACAAATGTGTAATTAGAATTCTCACCTTTTTCCTTCACTGATACTTCATTTTCAAATCCTTTAAATAGGCCTTCAAGCTGATCCACTTCATCTTCATCATTATAATTTCCTAGCTAACTACAATTTTCATCTTTCTTCTCATTCAAATTCACCCCATCCATATCAAGTTACTTCTCATCCTCTTGTTTACTTGGTTGCTCCCTCAACCAAATTTTATGTATCTCTTTCTTAAGTTGCTTACATAGCAATTTTTTTCTACCTTCTTTCCTCTTTCTTAGCTTGCATTATTCTCTTATTTATTTTTTGGCTTATTGGCCACTTAATTAGCTTCCTTCTCATGAACCATCCAAAATTTCCTTTCTCACTCTCTCTCATCTACTCTATCATACCAAAAACCTATCTAGTTACTACCTCACCTCTTGCATCTCTTTCTCCATCTCTCTCCTCTTGGTGTCCATCTTCTCTTTATGGTAACTTCTCTCAACCTTGCCGTATCTTCTTTCTTCTCTCTCTTTCCTCATCTTATCTATGATGTCTATCAACTTCTTGGTCTCATATGGACCTCTTTTCTCTGACAAGACTTTTCTCACTTGCCACATCATGACCTCTCACTTGGGTATCTCTTTCAATATCTCTTGACCTCAATTGGGCATATCTTATCATCTCTCTTATCCTTTCACTAGGATTATTTTCTCTCTCTTCAGGATCATGTTTGATCTCTCTCTATTGATCTTTCCACTAGCTCTCACTCTCATGAAGCCTTCATTGGCTTCAGTGTTGCTACCAATATTTTATTATTTAATTCACAACTTTTACTATCTCATCAATGCATCAAAAACTCAAATGAAAAATAAATGAAACAAGTACTCTATCATACTTTTTGGCTATACTTCAATTTTTCCCAATGAATCATGATAATCGAATACCAAATGATGTAGAGGAGCTATTACATCATCTTCTAACCTAACTTTAACACTTGCCAACACAAACTCATACATGTAATCTTTATCATCTCCTCTTAATTGTCAACTCTCTCTATTGGTTTGATTTTAGTCTCTTAGTTGATCCTATGGATTATGAATTATTATAATCTATTTGACTACTTTATTAACCCCTATTCTCCTCATAATTTCTCTATACAACTCATTCTAGTTATGTTCAATCCTTTTACAAACAATCTCATACATTAACCTTCACTAAACCTCAAGCTCCTCTTGTCCAAATCACTTATTTTCTCTGATTACTCATCTGGATTACATTCACATCCCTTAAATATAATTTATAGTTCATAAATGACATGAATAAACTCATCTCCTAGTCTCACTCTTTCCTTTTAAACCCTTAAGCAAGTCTCTCTTCTTTTAGCTTATTCTTATAGCCTTTTTTCTAATATTTCCTTATGTATGGATTGGTATAGATCAATAATGGAAAAATAAGGGAATTATCTGACACCCTCTATCATTTTAAAACTCTCCATTAAATTTCATGAGCAAACTCTGCTCCTAAGTACACTTTTTAACACCTACATAGACCTAATTAGGTCTCTTCACCTTCCCTAAGCACACAGTCACCTATAACTTGCACGTAAAATTTTGTACTACCCTAAAAAATTAAAAATATTATTCCTCACATTATAATACTTAAAAATTAAAAAAAATATCTAATTTCATGTTTTAAAATTTTAGATATCCCACATTTTGTCTTTGAACCCTAAACTAGGGTTTTTGAGTCTGTTGAAAGCCCGAGAGGGCTCAAAATGCTTATAGAGGATTATATTAGTGTTTAAAAAATAAAAATAACCATTATAAGGTCTATAATGCACAAATAAATCTTTCTCAACCTATTTATTTTGTTGAATAATTATTAGACTTACTCAAATCTCAGTTTCTTAGAACTTTGTAGGTATTTTCTTTGACTATGTAAACTTGAGAGGGTTTATCTTGGGTTAATATGAATTTTATTTTTTACCAATCCTTTAAAATACTTATATAAAGTTTCTAGGGTATAAACACATATTCCCCAATCCTTTTTTTATTTAATTATTTGTACACATGTTCTAAACATTATTCCTTAGTCTTTTGTACACAGTCTATCTATGTAAGAGAATACAAGGTTTGCATTGCACATTGGTCTTACCAGAAGATGTTTGAGGATTCCTTAAAAAATTTTACCCATGTTATTATATATAAAAAACATCTTCATGATATTTTACCCTCTATCATGCTAAGAATCCCTTTTTGGGGTCTCATGTCAGTCTCTACCCTTTGTTTTGTAAACTGAGTATACACAGTCTGACTATATGAACCTTGAATGATTGTTTAGAATAAATTAAAAATATGTGTGCCTAAATGATATATTATTAAAATTAAATAATTTTAATATCACTCATAAATATTTACTCATTACCTTAAGAGATTCTTCCTTCATTATACTCTTGCTTAATTGAATAAATATATAATTTCAAGAACATAGTCACAGTCTCCATAATTGACACTACAATAAACTTGTTTCCAAAGGTTTATGCTTCAATATATCAATTTTAATTCATATAAAAACCCATACAAGAGCAAAAACATACACATCAAAACTTTCTATGTTTCAGTAATCTTACTTTGTATATTATTATGACTATCAAGAATGATAGAGTGCATAGTTATACATCACCCACTTATTCCTCCTCTATACCTTTTCCTCCTAAAAACTCCTTCTCAACTTCCTAATAACTACCTACTAACCTTCTACAATACTATCAAATAATTTAAGCCAAAAATTGTTACATATACAAGAAACTATCATCTTGAGATAACCAACTTTTGATAACTACCTAAAAAAGGCCTTACATTCAATATTATAGCTTTATGATTTCTTATGTATGTAATTTACTCTTTATCACCCTCCGATGCTCACTTAGGACCATTTACACACACTTAATAACATGTATTTCATTTACCACTACCTCAAAACAATTCTAACATACTAACCACATTTCAAATATTCCAATTTGTGTTTTGGCAGGAAACACTCCCAAGCCAAGAACACTTAATAAAAATACATTTAAAGACTTCCATCACCCTCATAATATCCCTATTGTATTTATAAGACTCAAGAAAACCAAATTATTTTAAAAGACACTTAATACAATAACTAGCTTCATACCCCTATAAAAAGACATTTAAAGACTTCCATCACCCTCCTAATATCCCTATTGGATTTATAAGACTCAAGCAAACCAAAAAAATTTAAAAGACACTTAATACAATAACTAGATTCATACCCTTGCACTAGTCTACATAGTGACCTCAAATTTCAATTTTACTAATGTTAACCCACTAAAAACTTATGGTTGTATTGGGCACATTACATTAAACCATTTGTATGTGTTCATAAAATTAACTTCATCCATGGTTTTAGGTCTCATCATATCAAAATTTATATTTAGGAATCCCCTATATAAGTTTTTTCATATCTTAAGCCTAGGAAAGCCATTCTTACCATTTAATTTATAGTGAATCGATTAACAATTAGCATCAAGAAGATAATTTTCATGCACCCTTGAAACTGGGCTTAGTAGGCCATGGGAATGGTAGGATCCTTCTTGATTAGTGCCTTGAAATATTATTTTGAAGCTAGGGAAATGGAAAAGTAAGTGGCATGGAAAGCCTATGAGTCATTAAAGTCCTTTACCTAGACTTTATCATTTTTTATGCAATTGCATGTGTGTTTAGAATATAACTTATCTAATTATTCCCTTATATTATACCATGTGCTAAAAATCATTGAGTGAAAATGAAATTAATTTTATGTCTTGAAACAAGTCATAATCCAAAAATCATTTAAAATCAAAATAAAAAATTTTAGTCTAAAACTCAAAGGAATATTATTGTTAATCAAACTTTTAGTCACTTTGGTATTTTTAGAGTCTAGTTTCAATTCCTTTCCTTAACAATGTCTCCCATTAAATTTCACATGGATATTTTGAAAAATCATAGGGTAATGGATGAGCCTTTTAGCTATGACCCCTTCCAATTTGGAAGCCCAAAAAACCAAAGTCATCATTTTGAAATAGATGAAATCCATTACTATGAGGAAGAATATGGAGGATAACACCAATATGAGGGAATCCCCAAGGCCATTTTTTAATCTTTTTCTTTTAACATAAAAAATAATGAAGTTTTGTTTTAATATTTGACCTTAGGGGCTGAATTTCACCCTGATTTTAATGTCTAAAATATGCAATATTTAATTTCTAAGAAGGATTCCTTGTCACCCATTTAAGACCAATCCATATCCCAAGTATATTTAGAGGATAGTAATTCTCTCATGGGTTCCTCTAATCTAAATTTCTAAGTATCTCAAGGAAAAATAATATCCATACTTAATTAGGATTTACCCCATGCAAGTCATGGGTTTTCTATGGAAACTCATACTTATTACATCGACTAAGACATTGCAAATCTCCAAGAAAATTGAACAAACAATCCTTTGTTATAGGTGTAATAGCTAAGAGGGTAGGTGAATCAATGATTCAAGATAATATAGACTTCAATTCCAATCCTTTCAAACCCTTAATTAATCACGAAAAGCATTCATAAATCATACAAGTCATTAATAATAATGAATAAGAAAGATGATGCAAGATCAAGCATACACCATATGAATTATGTGAGAAACTATCATGAGGAATAAAAAAAACTCCCAATCCTATAAAAACATGGACTACTTGTCCTATAAAATGGTCACAAACAAGAGACCTTTTAGTGAAGCACCAAATTCACAAGGAGAACCCACCCCTAAGCATGAACAAGCACCAACTTGTTCTAGATGTTGAGCACCCACAAACCACCTTTGAAATCAAAAAAATATATAAATATGATCTATTTTTAATATAATTAATAAATAATATATAACACCTCTCTTTCAACCCTTCACACTCTCATTATTTCACACACAAGTAATGCATCCAAAACATCCTTTTAGATTACTCTAGACTTCTTCGCTCATCCTCAATATTCAATCCTATAAGTACACTATTATGATATCATAATTATGACCTATAGGTCATGAAAAAAATCCTCAACCTACTATAATCTTAAATCCATCCACTATAAAAACTCAATCTCCTCTTCATTAACCACACTACTCTGCTTTTTTTTTGCCACAAAATCTAGAAATAATCACCTTTGAATCAATTATTTATAGAGCCTTCATGAATATCATATTTTTGGTCAGATAAAAGATTTAATTTAATCCTTAAGTATTATATTACACTAATAAATAACTCAATACCACCCTCATATGTTTTCCATAGCATCCATCGGTCATCTTTAAGTGACCACACCTTTCAAATAGGTCTTAGTAGCCCTTGTAGGTCTCATGGAGACCTATTCACCTCTTTATCACTTCACTAATAAAAATAAGAACACAAGACCAATTAAAAATACATATGTTTATTCCACATGACCCCTAAGACACCTTAAAGTTATTACATCCATCACTACACTCCTATGCATATGCACAATCTACTCAAACATTAGTCTTGTACACAAGAACACCATGAATGAACAAATAGTCAACTTATAGGAATTTTTTAATACTAAATATGGATTATTAAAACCTAAAAAATCCAAAATAATTTTCCTCATGGAGTATACAACATTATCCAATAGTTAATTCACCTTGAAACATCAAAACACCATGAAGACAAACACAAACATCCTTCTCAGATCACTTGTAGAAGATGGTCAAACACACAATCAACTTTGAAGCTAAATAAATATATATTTAAAAAAAATTAAAAATTTATAACCAATTTTTATGGATATTCCTTAGATTCCTTTACAACTTTTCTTTTTATACTACCTTCAAATTCATATTCCATCAAAAGATACAACTCAAACAATATAGACTATTTTTCCTTTATTACTTTGAATATTCAAATTCCAATGGTCACTGTGTAATGCAAAAACTTCATACACATATATTCACATTGTTACCCATATAAAATTTATTAAATACACTTCTTTGATCTCCTTAATATTCTCTTGGTATTTATTTTCAATTGTTGCCCATTGATCTTTTATCTGTCCTTCCAAAATTGTGACACTTGGTAGTCCTGTATGCATTATGTGTATCCTACTATTTAATACTTTTATTCCACTTGGTAGCCTCATGGGCCTCTTGTTATTTTTGACTTATTGACTTTATTTTCACCATTTATATACCACTAAATTACCATGTTTTTGATATATGTCACCATCACGTTCATTCTCAGGATTCTTTGACTTATTGACCTTGTATTCATCATTATATCTTCATATACATGATTGAATGCTTGTCATTAGATCCTTAATTTTATAAATCAAGGTTTCAAAACTTGGAATCCTTGAAAAATGGTCACTTGATATTTCAAAATTGGCTAAGTATGGAAGCTATTTAAATCTTCCTGGGAGGCCAACTTTGCAACTTGATATCTTTTGATACACACCACCTCATGACCTAAAACTTGAACAATAATATCTTGGTACAAAATTGATTAGACAAATATGACCAAATCCTTATAAAATTTCCATACATTCAAATTTTTATGTCATTAATTTTCTCACTCAATTTGATTTATGAAGATGACTAGGAGAACCTAGACCTTCACAAGATTATGCTGATGAATTCCTTTCACTTCCATAAGAGAAAAAATCCCTCTTGCCACCTCATATGACCTATTCAATAGGAAAACAACATAAACAACATTATCTATTATCCCAAATACTATCACACATGATATACACTTTCAAATCAACTTGGAAGATATCACTTTTTCATTAATGCATTATGTACTAGGATCACCTTGACATCAATGAAAATCAATACATCTCATGAATATGCTCAACAATATCCCATTTTGTATTTTATGGAAAACACCTTTCAAAATTATCTCTCTCCCAAAGTGAACAACTCCTTCATTTTAAACTTTCTCACCCTTTGGTATTAATGACAAAGGGTCTCTTTCTCAACATACCAACATGATCATTGGACCTGAAAAACTATTCACATAGCTTAGAAATATCCCCCTAACATCATGCTCATCTCATATAACTTTTTATAAAACCATACTCAACCACACCATTTGCTTGGAATTGAAAACATATAACATATGCTCCCCCTCAATCTATGTACACCTTGTATATTATCAATTGAAGAGAACATACCTTTATCTAAAATTATTCCATGATTCTTAGCTTATAGAAAACATGCCCAAACATAACATACTCCTCAAAAAACCTGAGTTATCTCCCCCCAATGCCAAATACTGTATAATATTAATACAAGTCTTGGAAACATAAGATCACAATTTCTATCAAAACAACATTAGTCTTAAATACCAATCAACAACTCTACATACCTCTTGTATTGATAGATGCATCTGGTTCATCATCTAAACCATGCACACTTGCTTTTACATATGATATATGTCTCCTAAGAAGCATAAATAGAGACACCCATTTGTCATGAGAGATTAACAGTCCCAAAACTTAGGAGACTCCCATATCTCCATACTCTTACTTGACTTGTAGTCTTGCCTCATCATCAGATTGACTTTGAATTAGTCCATAACTTCACTTTTTCTTTTTAACTTGAAGTCTTACTTGATCTCTTTATCCAGTTGGGTAAATAAGGATTTCTCTTTGATACTTAGACTTGTTTCATGGAAAAAAATGACAAACAACCCATTCACCTCCTTGGGTCTCCATTCATTATAGCTTCTTTTCCTCATTTTAGGATTTTTTTTTTTTTTTAAAAGTATGACATTGACCATACCTACATAACCTTGCTATGTGACCTCTCTCTTAACACTTGTAGCAAACCATACTTCTTAGTAAAAAATCATTATTTCTTACCTTATTAGGACAAAATCTCATAATGTTCCTTTTGTCAAGTAGCTATAACATTCAAATTCAATTACACCATTTGACTGATAATTCATATCATAGTTCCAATAAAATTCATTCCTTGAGGGTATTTTACATTCTCTTGATATATAACTAAACTAACTATAGGACTGACACTGACCAATGAAATTTTCATATCTCATAACATTTATTTGTATGATAGGATTAGTTTTTAATATGCTAGTACCATCATTTCTTGATTGATCATTGACCTTTAAGGTCAAATTCTTCTTGTTCAAGTTAGCCTTTTCTTTCTCTTGAGTTGTAACCGTTTTTTACTTTTTGAACCTAGACTACATCATTCACTTGCAAACATTTGACTACTCAAAATGTTGCCAAGATCATTAACACTCTTTAAAAACTTCATAAAATATCTTACCTTTCTAGATGTCTTCTCCAAGTCAACCTTCAAGGACTCAATTTCAATCATATACCTATAACATTCATTTTATTTTGTTTTTAGTATTTTAGACAAAATTTCTAGCTGAGTATTGAGATGATTGCATGTATCTTCATGTTCCCTAGTGTCATCATTTATTCTTTCCTAAAACACACTGAATTTTTCCTTATAGTCCTTAATTTCTGACATCATTTTCTTGTTTTTTTCTTCTCAACATTTACAACTTCAAGAGCATTCATAAATTCAACCTCATTATCTACCTTAGTTTATTTATTATCTAATTCATCAACTACATCTTTGTTTGTCATGAGATCATCTCTTTTAGAGATGCTTTCTCTTAACTTTTGATATGTTTCAAGATTGATTATATCTTGATTTAGTTTCATCTATAAAGACTCCATCTTTGATTGATACATGATACATTATTCATCCTTACTCTTTACCTCTTCATCAAGAGTATGAACCTAAGTTTCAAGCTATTGAGTGATCTCATCATGCTCCTTGGATTTATTACTCAAAATTCCTTCAAAAAGGTCAATTTGTTCCTCATAATATTTGATTAGGGAAGCTTATTGTCTCTTATTACCTTGTAAAAGCTTAATTTTTTCCGTAGTGTTTAGATATTTATCTTCAAAAGTGACTTTATCATCTTCTTCCTCTAAGATATCTCTTCCAAAGAAGTCATTGATTAAAAAACATTCACCTTCATCATCACTATGAGCCATGAATAGTGTCTCCTTGTCCTCATTATGAAAAGAATCATCATTGTTTGATGTGTTTTCTTTCTCTTCTATAGATAAGTTACTATCTTCTTCATAAGAAAGACTCTTACTACCTTTGTACGATTCCTTCTTACCATTCCTATTATTTAATAACTTTATATACTTGATAGGACTCTTAAATCTCTTTTGTTCATCCTCATGAGATTATTCATGAACTTTTTTGTGTTCAAACTCACCTCTATCTAGGCATCTAGCTACAAAATGACCAACTTTATCACATGAAAAACATTTAAAAAGAATTTTACTTTCATACTTACCTAATCCTACATTTAATTTACTTGTAATCATGGCTTCATATCTTTATTAAGGTTAAGTCTTTAAGACTTAACTTATTCTTTCTAACTTTTGTCTCCTTGATCACCTTGAAGGTTGCTTCATTCTTAGGAGGTTTGTCCTCATTGACTCTCATCTCATAGGTAGTAAGGATCCCATGCAATTCATCCATCTTCATCTAAGTAAGATCATGAAATTTTGCTCTAATAGATACTTTTGAATCAAATTTTAGATTGAGAGACCTCAATACCTTTTGTACTCCAATACCTTTGATCATGTTTACTATCTCATCAACCCTTAGAAGAAAGGATGCAACAATGCCTTCTTCCTTCATTTTGAGGCCCTCAAATTACCTTTGGTAAGTTTTTAATTTATCCAACTTAAATTTTTAATCTCCTTCATAGATTGTTTGTAATTTAACCTAAATTTAATTGGTAGACTTACAATGGATAACTTTGGTGAAATCAATCTTTGAAAGACCCAAAATTATGGAATTTATTTCCTTTGAATTGTTTTCAGTTAGATTCTTATCAATTTTAGTAGTTAGAAGAATAGTTGGTGTAGTAAAACCATCCATAATAGATTTTCAAATATCAAACCCTAAAGACATGATGTATGCCCTCATTATTTCACTCCAAAAAGCATAACTAGACACCTTTAATAGTGATATTTTATTTATAGATAAACCTTTCATATGTGGACTTGCCATATTGTACCTTGGATCACCTTCAAGTGGTTAAAATTGTAAAGAAGGTGTGGCTATAATACCAATTGTTATAGGTAAAATCACTAGGGGGTGAATTAGTGATGCAATATAATCCAAAATTCAATTATAATCCTTTTAAACACTTAATTAATCACCACAAGCATTCATAAATCATACAAGTCATTCATAACAATGAACAAGAAAGATGATGCAAGATCAAATATACAACACATGAATTATGTGGGAAACCCTCATGGGGAATAAAACCCACTCATAATCCTAAAAACACATGGACTAATTGTCTTATAAAATTATAACAAACATGAGACATTTTAGTGAAGCACTGACTTCACAAGGAGTACCCACCCCTAAGCATGAACAAACACCAAATTGTTCTAGATGTTGAGTACCCACACAACACATATAAAATCAACAACTCTATAAACCTGATTTCCTTTCAATATAATGGAGAAAAAATATATAACCCATCTCTTTCAACCCTTAACACTCTCAATCTTTCACACATAAGCAATGCATCCAAAACATGCTTTTGGATCATGTTAGACCTCTTCTCTCATCCTCAATATTCAATACTACAAGTACATTATTATGATATCAAAAGTATGACCTATAATTCATAAATACAATCCTAAACCTGATATAACATTAAATCCATCCATTAGGCATACTTACTCTCCTCTTCATTCACCACACTACTCTACTTTTTTCACCACAAAATCTAGAAACCATCACCCTTGATCTCACTCTTTATAGAGCCTTCATGAATATCATATTATTGGTTGGACATAATACTTTAATTGAAACTTAATGCTTCTACTAAACTAAGACATAGGTCAATACCACCCTCATAGGTTAGCCATACCATCTTTGGGACACCCATAAGCAACTATACCTTTAAAATAAACGTTAGTAGTCCTTATAGTTCTCATGGAGACTTAGTCACATATTTATCATTTCACTAAGAAAATTAGGAAAAAAAACCACTTATGAATGCATAATAATATTCCAAATTACCCCTAAGACACCTTTAAGTGATTACATCCATCAATACATTCCTCTACATATGCATAATCTACTCAAACTTTAGTCTTGTACACAAGAACACCATGAATGAACAAACAATCAACTTATAATAATTTGTTCATACTAAGTATTGATTTTTTAAACCTCCAAAATCTACACAAATTATACTCATGGATTTTGAGACATTATCCAATAGTTAATTAACATTAAAACATCTAAACACCATCAAGATAAATACAAACATCCGTCTTAGGTCACTTGTAGGATATGGTCAAACACACAGTCAAATTTGAAGCTAAATAACTATAATTGTATAAATATTAATACCTTATAATCAGTTTTTTATGGATATCCCTTGGATTCAATTACAATTTTTATTTTTATACTACCTTTAAATTCATCTTCCATCAAAATATTTAGCTCAAACAATATAGACTAGTTTTCCTTTGTTAATTTGAATATTCAAATTCCAATAGTCACTATGTAATGTAAAAAATTTAGACACATCTTTTCATATTATTACCCCTATAAACTTGATCAAATATGATTCATTGATCTCCTTATGAGTCTCCTGGTCTTTATTTTCAATCATCGGTCATTGATCTTTGATTTGTGATTCCAATATTGTGATACTTGGCAACCTTGTGTGCCTTCTATGCATCTTGATAATTAATAATTTTATGACATTTAGAATCACCACATGCCTCCTATGATTTTTTAATTATTTAATTGATTTTAACCATTGGTCTACTTCTAAATCACCATTTTTATGACATATGTCACCATCACATTCATTCTTAGAATTCTTTGACTTATTGACCTTATACTTGTCATTAGATCTTCATCTTCATGATTAAATGTTGGCCATTATATCCTTTATTTTATAGAGTGAGGTTTTGAAACTTGGTATCCCTACAAAATGTTCAAATGATATTGCAAAATTGGCTATGAAAACTATTGAAATCTACTTGGGAGGCCAACTTTGTACCTTGATATCTTTAGCAACACACCACCTCATGACTTGAAATTTGAACCATAAAATATTTGTATAAAATTGATCAAAACCATGTGATAAAATACTTCTAACATTTATATACGTGTAAATTATTATTTCATCAATATTCTCACTTAGCCTGATTTGCCAAGATGACTAGGAGAACCTAGACCTTCACAAGTCTATTTTGATGAATTCCTTTCACTTAAACAAGAACACAGAGCCTTATTTCCACCTTATATGACCTATTAAATAGGAACATAACATCAACAACATTATCTATCATTGCAAATACTTTCACACATGATATACACATTTAAATCCACTTAGACCCTATCGCTTTGTCATTAATGCATTATGTACAAAGATCACCTTGACATCAATGATAATAAATTCATCTCAAGAACATGCTCAACATATTTTAGTTGACTAAAATTCCAAACCTAATCCAAATTTGAGTGTGAATGAAAATTCACCCTCTTTTATCAACCAAACCAATCCAAACATGGATACTCACTCAATTTTGTTGATTGTCAACCAATCCAATCTAAACTTTAATACTCATTCAAGTTTATCAAACATCAAACAATGAAATCCTAATTTGAATATTAATTCAAGTTTACCAATTATAAAAAACCCAATATAGGCTTTAATAGTCATTCAATTTTACCAATAATAATTCCAACCAACCTAGACTTTAATACTCATTAAAGTTTACCATATTTAATCAAACCAATGCAAACTTGAATACCAATTAAATTTATCTTATAAATTCAAATTTGAACCTCCCTATTCACAAATCAACAACATCAATCAAAATAAAATTTTTAACTTGAATAATTATTCTAGTTCACCCATCAACCAATCAATTTGAAATCTGAAATTGAATACATATTCAAGTTTACATCAGAATTTTACCTTAGGGAGTGTACCAAATTAGTTCTAAAATCCAAATTATTTTTATGGTTATTTATGTTACATTCAAACCAAACCCAAACTAACATCAATTATTTTAACACTAAATCAATTTCCAACCAGCCATTAACCATTAACATCCATTCAAACCAAATTATTAGTTCACATACTTTTCCAAATCAAAACTTGAACCAAACTAACTCAAATCTAATTTATCCAACCAACCCTAATTATTTTAACTTCACAAATTCTAAATTCAACACCAATTAAAACCAAACCAACCCAAAATTTAACAATCATCAAAACCAAACAAATCCTAACTATAACATCCATCCCAACCAAACCAACCTAAAATTTAACACCAATCCAAACTAAACCAACCCTAATTTCTCCACTAGCCCAACTAATACAAACACCTTTACACAAGCACAACATGCTAACCCATGATTTAAAAATTTTACTAATAAATTTATTAATAATCCACCAATTAAATAACATTCAATTTCACAAACTAACACTAACACAAACCCATTCATGGGTTAAACTTCTAACTTATTTACCTCTTCAAGTTAAAATAATCAGTTATTGCCACAGTTCATATACAAGTGGAAAAACATGAAGGACAAGGTATAAGGCTTTAAATATGGTAATTTTTCATGGTTAAATCAATATATGTTTGAGGAAATTTGCTCTTACCCATATGATTTTAATAAAATGACAACACCTTTCCAAAAACATTTTGAACTTCCCAAGTTTGACAGTACAAATGTAAGGGAAATCCTAGAAAGTGCCTTAAAGACTATATATGGCATATGTTGATGTTTCTTATAGTAATTATTACATGTTAAGAATATTTCCATAAATTCAAGGGGTCAATCCGTAAAATGACTGTCACATCTACCCAAAGAATAAATCTTCACCTTTGAAGACCTATCTAAAAAATTTGTTTATCATTTTTCATACAATGTTGAAAAGAAATTAACCACATTCAACCTAAAAAAACTAAAACACTTAAATATGATACATATGCCTCTTTTTTTACAAATATGGAGGTCATTAGTAAGTCATTTCCCATGGGTTTTCCTTGAAATAAAGTTTATTTCTATTTTTACAAAAAATATTAACTTGGAATTAGGTCATCACTTGAAACTTCTTTGTCTAACTTCCTTTGATTAATTAATAAAAATATTATTTCAAATTGAAATGAATTTAATTATTAGAGGTGTTATCAAAATATTCAAACTTAAAAACAATTTATTGACCCAAACCAATAAGCCTAAGTTTTTTTCCCAAAAATAAGAATGTTGTGGGTGATGGTGTAACTAATTTCAAGCACATACAAAACTTACTTAAACAACAAAAATTTAAAAAAAACAATGAAAAAAATTAACATCATTAGTGGTAAAAAAATACAAGAAAACAAAAAATTTAAGTTCACCCAATTGGGATCATATTACAGATCAGAGTTTTGAAATTTGGCCCATGAAAACATGATTATTTAGCCCAATAGTAAACCTTTTTAAGATAATTTTCTTAAACCCAAATGGTATAAAGAAGATGAATATGTGAGTATCATAGTATTAAGGAACACTCAATGAATAGTATTATGAGGCTCAAACACTATGTCTAAGATATCATATATTGTGGGGACATAGTTATTAAAAGTTAACCATAAACTACTTCTAATAACGAAAAGTTGGGAATATACAAAGACTCATTCCAAAAACATGAAAAAATATTCGGTAAGAAAAAACAAGATCTATCCTAAGTAAGTAATTTAAACCAAGCCAATCACCTTTCAACTTGATAGTTAATAATGTTGATTACAAGAATAATCATGTCTCCATCATTAATTTAAAAGCCTAAGATTGCAATGTTACCATAAGGCATGCAAAATTACCATCCCCAGTGCTTCCTCATCTAATGTTGAGATTAATTATAATATTATAGACCATATTGAGAAGACACCTACTAATAAATCCATATTATAGCTTCTCAAAACCTCACTTGTATATAAATATATCTTGTATATAGTCCTCCAAGAGTCACAAGTTCTACAAGACATCAATCCATCTAATTTTCATGTGTTATTTAGAAATATATCAGCTAATAATCAAGTTAAGTGTTACCATTTTGATGTATCTCCAATGGGATATATCCATAATCTACCTTCATATATATATATATACATCACTATTTATAGACATAAAGTAAAAGAGTGTTCATAGAAAATGGATTGGATTTAAACTTATGTACATTAAGACTAATTAAATACTCAAAGTACACTACAATGAAATTATAATCAAATATCGTTACAATTAAATCATATCAAAATAATGAGTGTGAATCTATGGGTACCATATACCATCCTTTGATGTTGGGGCCTATCGTTCAAGAAATACTAGTCCATGTGCTTGACTTATATTTTCCTTATAATTTGATTTTTGGATGTCCATAGATCCATTTAATCAGCACCATATCCTCCACTTTTCACCAATGCTTGAAATTTTCTCATGATGGCATGGAAGTAACTATCCCAAGTGATCCTCAACCCTTTAAATACTATAAACTATTGGAAGGGTGTTATGAAAAGTCAAATTATCTCCCCATTATTAAATACACATGTACTCCTTATGAATAACTACCTAAGATTGATAATTACACCCATCTTGATAATTTATTTTAGGCACCTCCCCTTGGTGTTTGGTTGAATATACCATCCATATCCAGTTTCATAGATATGCCATACATAATCCAAGCATCCAATCAACCATCTAGCTACAAATCCACAACATATCCTCCATCCTAATTAAAAATTATTGATAAAGGCATGGAAAGTATGAAATCCAAGATGTTAATTATGCAAACATAATTCACATGTCCCCCAATAATCATGGCAGGGCCCATTATCATGGGAAGTCTCAAGTGGTTTGTAAATTTGAAAAAATATTCATTTGTAAAAGGTGGTATTATTTTTTGCAAAAAATTAAATATTTGAATCCATCTTGGCATTATTCTGATGAACTAGATACTTGTTTCCTTAACAACAAATATCCCATAGCCAAATCCATTATGTGTAAAATAATGAACTATAAAGGCAAGGGCCTTGGACTTCATAAACAAGGATTAATATAACCCATCATGATTCAAGGATAATTAATATTATAATGGTATAGGATTTAACCTACTTAATGTAAGCACCACACTTTTTCATACTGATCTTGTAGTGAGTCTAAAGAAGACTCTTAAGACACTAAAATGAGTTTCATTTACAACCACTTTGAATGCCTATCTCTAACTAATCTATTCCATGAAAATTCCATTTTGAAACTTGAACTTTCATATTTAAATCTAATCTAGTGGTACCAAAAACCAACACCTACACTCGATCATTTTCAAAATGATGAAGCAATTTTTGAATACTTGAGCATAAGATACTATATTCTGATAGTTGATCATAAAATAGGTTTTTTTATATAGTCAGATGATTCTACCTATTTTTATTACTATTATCACATAATAAATTTAGTACCAAAAAAAAATAACATGAATAAAACCTTTAGGAGGAATTTAACCTTCCTTGACCACCCTCAAAATATCAAGAAAAATCAAATCTCCTAGTTGAAGACACCATTGCAATCAATATTTGGACAAACAAATATCCAAAAATAGTCAATATTGCCACATACCTAACTTAAAAATAATAGTATATATTCACCCTTTTACTTAAATAATTCTCTGACATGTTTACATGGTCTTATGTAGACATGTTGGGGTTTGACATTTCACTTGTGGTGTATCATCTTGTGGCTCATCTAGATGCAAAACATATAAAACAAAAAATTATAAATATGCATCCTAAAGTTTCACACTTTATGAATAAAGAAATAAAAAAATAATTGGATGTTGGCTTTATCCATCCTATAGACTAATCAGATTGGATATCTAAAATATTACCTATATCAAATAAATTAGTAGGAATCAAGGTTTGAAACATAGGCATGATTGTGGACTCTACTACTAGTCATGAAATGTTGTCTTTAATGGATGTTTTTTTGGGTTATAACCAAATCAAAATAACTCCCAAACACCAACATAATACAACATTCATAACTTTAGGAACATTTTTCTATCATGTAATATCCTTTGGTCTCAAGAATGTTGGAGCAACATATCATAGATAAATGACAATTATATTTCATGACATGCTTCATGACATCATGGAGGATTATGTTGATGACATTATTATAAAATATAAATCTAGATCAGAGCATATTCAATTGATTCATAAAATTTTTGATCAAATGAGAGAGTAAAATATTTACTTGAACACAAATAAATGTGTTTTTGGGGTGACATCAAGGAAATTATTGGGACTTATTATTTCAATTTGTGACATAGAAGTTGATCCTTATAAATTTTTAACTATCATGAATATGTCCCCACCCAAAAATGTTAAACAACTTCACACTTTGCAAGGAAAAATTCAAGCAATATGATGGTTAATATCTCAACTTGTAAACATTTGTTATCCATTCTTAAATAAGATATTTCATTCACTTGGAATGAAGATTGTAATAAGGAATTTGAAAATTTTAAGAAATATCTTTCCTATCCACCAAATTTTAGACACCTACTGTAGGAGAGTTTTTACTTTTATAAAATTCAGCTACACCATATGCATTGTAGGTATTATCGGCATGACATGATGATACTTCATCAAAATGAGTAGTTTATTACCTAATAAAAACTTTGGTTTCATACGAGCTTAATTATTTTCCAATGGAAAAATCATGTCTCGTGGTTATTTTTGCTTCCAAAAAACTTCACCATTATATATTTAGTAATCAAACTAAAACAATTTCAACAATTTACCCTTTTAAATATTGCTTATCCAAAAAAAAATTAATAGTATAAATGGATAAGTGGGTCATGATTATTAGTGAGTTTTATTATGAGTATATAAATAAAAAAATTAATCAAGGGACAAGTATTAGTAGATGCACTAGTAGAGGATCCTCTAGAAGACCATACACCTCTTGCTACAAATTTCCTAGATGAAGCAATAATTCCAACTAGTGAAACCCTAATTTGGTAGTTTTATTTTGATGGCTCTTTCACAAATTTTGGTTTTGGGATAGGTATTTTAATAGTAACTCCTAATTGGGATTCAATTTCAAAGGTGTTTTAAATTGAATTTCCTTGTACAAACAACAATTAGAATATGAAACACTCATAGTTGGTCTTAAATTTATAATATAATGGGGTATCTAAAGTCTTTTTATCTTTTATGATTCCAAACTAATCATAAATGAAGCCACAAATGAATTAAAAGTTCATGATGACAATTTAATCTCATACAAGAGGATGGTGGATATCCTCAAGTTATGATTTATCTCTCTAATTTGAACAAGTTCCAAGGATTAAGAATAGAGAAGCTAACACCATAAAAACTATTGGGTCATTACTTGATCTCACAACTAAGAAAAACAAATCCTTGTAGAGTATTTTATGATACAATAATATGACACATTAGATTCTTAGATGGTTTGTGAGGGTGTTGGTCCCACTTCTCCTTAGTACACTGACATTTATGAATATCTCCATATGAACCCCCTTCCATCTAATTTAACCCATAACTAACATAAATCATATATCTAATGAACATTCAATTATGCCATCCTTGGTCACACTTTATATAAAATAGGTTATGATATACCCCTATTATAGTGTTTAAATTATGAAAAAACTAAATTAGCTATTAGAGAAGTTCCTAAGGGAATTTGTGGTTTTCATTATAGTGGTATAGTTATCACCAAAAATATCTTGTGTGTAGGTT
The DNA here is from genome assembly GCA_037957365.1 of Torreya grandis. Taxonomy (NCBI): domain Eukaryota; kingdom Viridiplantae; phylum Streptophyta; class Pinopsida; order Cupressales; family Taxaceae; genus Torreya; species Torreya grandis. The sequence continues at coordinate 1,092,437 of JARHVA010003225.1, forward strand.
ATTATTGGCCTACCATGGAATTTTATTCTTGTGGTTATATTAATAAATGTGTATCTTTCCAAAATCATGGTGATCTCATACATAGTACCTCATAATATTTTCTACCCATTACAATAACTTGGCCATTTTCCACATGGGGGTTAGATCTCATTGGAAAACTTAATATATATTTATTTCATGGCGATAATCATATTATTAATGGCATAGAATATTTTACCAAATGGGTTGAAATAATGCCCCTAATATATATCACTAGAAAAAAATACAATTTTATATTAAACCATATTGTATGCCATTTTGGAATGCCCTCTACTATCATCTCTAAAAATAAAAAATCATTCAATAACAAATAAGTCAAGATCCATTGTAATACTTATCATATAAAATGTAAGTGGTTCACCCCATACTACTCACAAGGTAACAACCAAGTGGAAGTGATGAATAAAAGAATCCTTAAAATTATTAAATGAGTTATCAACATAGTTGGTCATGATTGGCATAAATAATGTTAGCCTACCCTTTCGGTATACCACAATAGCATCCACACACCCATGATGACAACCCCTTACTCACTTTTTTATAGTATGGAATCTATCTTACATACTAAAATAAATATTCCTTATTTACAAACATCCTTACAAACAATTATTGATGATGATTATTACTTCATTTTATGCCTTAGAAAACTTGAACTTCTATATGATAAATGCCTCAATGCTTTAAACCACCTCCAAGTTTACCAAAACCACCTTATTCATAGCTGTAATAAAAGAATTAAATCCAAGGAATTTGAAATTGGATATATTATTCTCAAGGAAAACCAAAGAAATACCAATGTACAAAGTGAGAAGAAAGGAAAATTTAAACCAAATTGGTTGGACTATTATATCGAAATTGCCAAGTATATATATGGAGCTTATAGGTTGGCTACTGAAGATGTAAAGGAGTTTTATGAGCCTATAAAAATCATGTACCTTAAATTATTCTATTCTTAAATTATTCTAATGTTACTGTAAATACCTTAAGTGTCAAAAAAATTTAAAAAAAAAATCAAAAAATAAAGAAATAAAAATAGCACATCTAGAAGTGAAAACCGGTCTACTAGCACTTTGGGAAAGTAACATGGTGAAAAAAAAATTTATGGCATCATGAGTAATCCATTGTCTATAGCCACTCTAGTTACTTTGGGGCATCCCATTGTAGTCATCACTTGTAAAATTCCCACATCATCATTTGTCTCACCATTTATCCATGATAGCTTAGCTTAGGGATTGACCCTTGTAATTGTGTACCCATGTCCTTGCACATGTTTAGAGGAATGTATTATATGTGATAATTAATATCAAACTTGTATCCATAGTCCCTTTTTTTTAAAATCACCCAACCATGCACAAATAATTTACCTATACACATATACCAACATATCTATTTCCAAACAATGTCATCATTCACTCACTCATTATTCTTGGGAGGGAAATCACTCATCTATTCAAAAACACAAATAAATTCATAAATCAAACCATTTTCTCATTAATTACAATATAGGTAGAACTAGATATGGCTTGATATCCACACATAGACTTTATTTAAGGTGTATTATGTAGGCATCACTTAGAGATGTGGGGTCCCTAAGGACAATTCAACCACTATCATGCCCATCATCCCATTACCCTAAATCATGATTTAAATTTTTCACATCACCATCCAAACCCATATGGTTCTATTAAGGCTTCTTAATCGATCATTGAAAAAAATTCATGGTAATTGTCTATCAAAGGTTTTAATCCTACCCTAGGCTATTCATCAAGTCATATGCTTTATCTAGATGTTGTTTAGTTTATTTTATTTCACTTATGTGTGATCATTGTTTGATTGATCATGTGTGTCTCATCATTTACTTAAAGATTTAAATACTTTAATATTTTACTTATTTTTTGTGTGAGCTTTTTCTTTTAGTATGTGTGTGTCACATTTTACATAATTTCAATGATTTCTTTATTTAATTTTGAGTCAAGATCATTCTATGTATGAAAAATAATGTGATTATGATCTTCTATATCATGATGCATTAAGTTAGGCACAAATGATCTTTTTAAGTCTTTATGTGTACAATACACTAGTAAACATGGTTATTTAATATCATTGGTTCATATTTTTTAACACTATATTAAAAATTATGTTACTCAATTATTCATGTTAAAATTCTAATGCAAAATAAAATAAAATAAATGTAGATATCTATCAATCCATGCATTCATACTTTTTTTCCATTTCATTTTGTACCATAATAAAAGTTGACATGATTAACATCTTCTGTAATAAATTAAAAGTAGGAGAAAATTTTCCATACTCAAAATCATATCTATCCATTTAAGCCATATACCATGCATGTAAAATTAAAACACATCCACAATACCAAGGCATCTACATATCCATAAAATAAGTATAAATCCAAAATAGAATCATGTATGTATGTATGTATCTATATGTGTGTGTGTGTGTGTGTATGTACATACATACATTCATACATATATATGTGTGTATACATATATATATATATATATATATATATATATATATATATATATATATATATATATGTATATGTATGTATGTACGTATATGTATGTATGTATATATTATATACATACAGACATATATCTATGTATGTATGTATATAATATATACATACATACATACATATATATATATATATATGTATATATATATATATATATATATATATATATATATATACATACATACATATATATGTATGTATACACACACACACATGTATGTATGCATATGTATATGTATATACATACATATATATATAATATATATATATATTATATATAGTATATATATATATATATATATATATATATATATAATATTATATATGTATACATATACATATACATACATACATGTGTGTGTGTATGTATATGTATATACATACATATATATATATAATATATTATATATATATATATGTATATATATATATATATATGTATGTATGTATATACATATACATACACACACACACATGTATGTATGTATATATATATATGTATATTATATATATATATATATTATATATTATATATATGTATGTATATACATATACATACATACATTCATACATACATACATACATACATATATATATCAAGTGTTTAATGAAACATCAATACAATGAGACATATAAAGAAATAGATACATTGATATATCATATAAAACATCTCATGTGTCCCTTTGGCCCTTCAATGGGGAATCTCTAGTCAAACCTGGATCATGTATCCATGGTGTACTGCTTGAAGGACCGATGACACATTATGATGCTTATCTTACATACATATTAAACTCCATTAGCTACATTGATCTCTTCAACATAGACCTACTGGTAGAATATTACCTAAGTGAATGTGCTTGTTGTGATTTGGGTACCACCTCCTCATATAAACTAATATAGTGTGTCTCTTACTCCATAGCTCTCATGACCTTGTCCAAGGCCACAAACTATCTTGGTTATATCAATAGCTCCCTTGTATTATCCAACTCAATCCTTAAATTTTCTCTCTCCCTTATATATCTAAGTTAAACTTCTATCATCAAGATTCTATGTGGTTTCATATTGTGTATATAACCCTACTAATAGATCAAACCCCTCTCCCTATAATCTAACTACCTCAACCTAAAGACTATTGACCCCTACCTATATCTATGTCGTATTTATAGATCTCAAACATGGTAGCCTATCCTATCCATTGACATCTCCTATAATCTATTGACCTCTCCCTATAATCCTACTATCTCAATATCATGATACCTAATCTCATCATGTAATCCATCTAAAAGCATTTAATCCTCTAGTGATATCACTAGCTCGAATCCATCTCATCCTTATATATGCATATGAGTAACATGTCTCATCTATATATCACCCTCTCCATAACTATCAATTACCACTAAAATATTTTCCCTTCCTCATACTAGATACTCTATAATAGGTCTCGTCCATGTATCCTCTCCCAAGTCTACATTAGTCTCCTCTCTAATATATACATCCTTTAACTATGTAAGATCCCTCCTAGGTATCCTCTATCCATCACCTACCTACCCATGTCTCAACACTTCCTACCTCCTCTTTTTGATATAACTTCCCTTTTTATCTTCACACCTAATCTCATCCCTCATGGATCCCTAGTTAAAATTTCCACCAATATATATCTCCATGTCAGTAAAGGAGAATATGGTATTGTCAATATTATAGTCAGTTATCTAGCCCACTAATTAATATATTTATATAATATCCATGCATTAACCACATACCTTCTCTATGCAAATGTAACTATCTACAAATGTGTCCAGCTATGCTCTACAATCCTAGGATCAATACATGCTTCCCACTAATACCTCTCTCTCTCATAGATCTCATAAACACATAGTCTTGTTGAAATGTGTTGTTTAACACCAAACTATTATAACACTCTATCTAGCCTATATCACTCAATAAAATAATAATACACACCCATAATATAACATTATTCCATCATGTGCCCATCGAATATCAATCTCTCTATAGGGTCTCTATCTAATCTGCTCATCTTCCACGTCATCTATCACCCTCTTATACTAACTCAAATCCTCCAAATGTGGTTTCTATATAGCTATAATAACATTACATCCATATGTAATAGGCTCATCTTATGATATCATGTTCATGTGACATATAAGATGCTCGATCACAATGTGCTCCCATGCCCATACTTGTAATAGTGTTGACAACCCAATCTTTCTCCCATCCACATAGACTACATAGTTTAAATATCTATACAAGTTTGTTAATACATAGGGACCCCATGATGATCTCTCACCAATTTCCATCATATTTCCAATCATATCTAGGATTCTCATGGGGCATAGCCTCCCACTCTTTTTATGAATCACAATTCCACTAACAATAACCATGAGTAACATAGTCAATGTATCTATCTCCAAGTCAATACATGTATCAATGTCAACCCCTCCTCTCACAACTAGGATCAAATCCTTTCAAAAAATCCTATATAATGTAATGGCCTATGATCCCTACCCTAATAAACCTATCTACCCCATATCAATATCTTCAATATCCTCCATACATCCTATAGTTTAATAGTCATCTCACCTATCGAAAGGTGAAATGTACTAGCCTCATTGTACCATCTCTCCACTAATACTATAAGTAGTTCCCTATCTACCCAAATTTTTAGCATCTTGGCAATATAGACTAGTCTCCCAACTTCTAATACCCCAAAATCCTACTTTATAAAACTTATGATCTATGTTAGTGTTATATACCTCCACTCCTATGTGGATAAAATAGGTAATACCTCTTTTACATAATCATATCAACATAATGTTAATCCTAAATTAAACTATCTTTCAAAAATAACGCAAAAAAATCCCACCCTACCCAACCAAGCATGCCAATTTGATATAAAAACCTAATCCCTATATCCCACAATGAATTCATTACTATATTTTACAATTTCACTATGGAAATGAATGATTTCACTATTTTAGTTAATAAATTATCTATTCACCCTATACCGCTTTACCCTAATCAATTTGCTACTACATTTGATAATTTTTCTGCATAAATGAACAATTTCACTACTATAGTTAACAAATTAGCTACCCATATTTTTTAATTCTGCCCTAACTATTTTTTTACATCGTTTAATGATTTTGTAGTTGAATTTAATGAATTAATCACTTTCACTATCGAATCCACTATCAAAAAAATTATGGAATCATTAACCCTAACTTTAATACATAATAAATAATTTAAAAATATTAACAAAACTCTAAATCTCACTTATCAAGTTCCCTCTCCTCTTTGGCCCCTGGTATCTCCTCACCTACTCAAAACAATGTTGGTGCATAGGAATATGACCCATTATTCTCCACAGACCTAGAGCAAGTTCACTCAAAAACATTCTAACAATCAATCACATAGAAAATCAATCTAACAAATGATTTTCAATTTCCCATCCCCTATTTATAGTGTCAATTTTTTATTCAAATATATTACCCCTATCCCATTATTTTAAAATAAATCGCTCATTTTTCGAATTTATCAACCCAACCATTAATTGAAGTGCTAAAATATTTATCATTGATTGTAATTATCAATCTTGTAACCTTTTATCAATACATTAGAAAATATATTTTTTTCATTTGATGACCCTCAACTTAATATCATTGGGATATATATCTTCCCCACATATTCTCACATGACCCCTATGTCTAGGGCACCATCCAAGCATGTAGTTCATAAATGAAAAATAATCTTTTTTTTAATATATTCTCTAGTTTTTCACAACTAGGGGTAAATCCTTTTATGTGTTTTCATATTTCAAGTATGGTATTAATTTTAGTGCTTCAATTTATTCACAACTTTCACTATAACCACTTTATTATCTTCATTCATTTATTTCAAGAATTCATCCACTTTCCCACACAAACACTTGAGGGGGTATCATCATGATCATTTTCATTTTGGGATAACTTTTTCTCCATAATAATGAATTCTCTACTTTACTATTCTTTGAGAAAATATTTCTTCATAATACCCTTTCAAATAGGGGAAAATGCAGACCCATAAATTTCACCATCTAGATTAAAAATTAACTTTAACACACTAACCCTTCTCATTCTCCAAATTGAATTCCAATTAACATTAATCCCTCTAAATTTTAAATAATATATTAATTTTTAATTAATTAATTATGTATAAATTTTCCTCCAAAATTAATTATTAATTTATATTTTCCACCTCACCCAAACATCCTCTAGGTTTATCTCAAACATGTGTTGACTCATGTAACCACCCTCCTTAACTTACTAAATCACCTTATGAGTCACCTTAGAGTATTTTATCCTTCTTGACCCATTTTTGATGATTCACTCAACCAACCCCCCTTTCCTCTCAACCTGTGGCATTGGTCATCATCCTCATGGATGAGGATTAATTATCCACTATTGATTTTTTTAATAATCATAAATATTCAAATAACTTCCCACCATTTGATCAACCTTTTGTATTCCTATAAATTAACATGCAAGCCATCACTTTCATCATCTTCACATATGTTAATGAAGTGATATCAAAATTTCAAGTGAATCCAAGCTATAAAAATTATTTTTGCCTACCAAAACACTTCCTAATCTCATTTACATTGGATAATGATTGAGAAACCACATTAAAAGATAAATTAACTTTTAATCACAATTGATGAGGCTCAGATTACTTTTATTTTGTAATTGTGTTTTATTATTTCCTTTTATGTTTTTGTTATATCTTAAATTTGAACTAAGTTTAGAATAGGTTCATTTGTGTTTTGTCCCTTAGCTTATTTACATTCTATATTTACATTCACACGTCAAGTATGACATGAGAACGATAAAAATCACATAATCAAGATGTTATAAGGCTTACTCATAAGTAACTGCAAGTATTTATTAAATCTAATTATTTCAACATAAATAAGATCTTTTGTCATGATGACAAAATCCATGTATGAATTCTATCATTAATTCTACCAAACATTATTAATATGGTATGTACCTTTAACCAAGTCCATGATATCACTATCACAAGAGGTAAGGTGACTCACCCTACAGTTCTAAATGAAGGTTGTATACATAGTATTTTTCACTTTATCATTTATTGATGCTTTCTCTTATATTGACCAATAATCGATCTCCTTGGGTGCATGCCTATAAGTATACACTGAGAAAGGGGTGGGAAAGGCTTGTGTTACTTGACAAGAGATGTTTCTTTTATATCATGATTAAAAAAATCATACTATCATTTTTTACTCCTCTTAGTGTCTTACTATCTACCTCTTCCATTTTTTCCTTATTTAATTGTGCTAGTTTCCATATATCCTATGACATTGGCTTGGTTGATACCATATTTTAAATGATTTTTACCCTTCATGTATTGTATAGGCCAAAATGATATAGTTATGAGCCTATATTATGAAATTTTTACTATAACCTATCTGATATCATTATATGTCAACTAACTTATTTCAACTATATTTTCTAGGTCAATACCATTGGCTTAGTGTTTACACTTATTTTTTGGTATTGGATCAATATATATATATATATATATATATATATATATATATGGGTCATATTTCATTCAGACCAATCATATATACTCTATTTTATTTTATTTTATTTTTCTCATACCTTTCCCTAAATCATATTTAGATGAGTTTGTGTTATAAAACCTTATCTTGAGGAAGCTTGTATTGAAGTGTATTTGAATATCAATGCTATGCCCTTAACCTATAGTGCATCTAGGGATATGTGTAGCTGAATTATGGCGTACATAATTTTTACATTATCTTATTACATGTATCTATGTTCTTAAATTTGTTGGCCTATGGAATAACCAAACCATAATTTCATTAAATTAGACATATTCTAGTCCAGATTGAAAACCAAAACTATTATTATTAGATTTTTATAGTATCGATTATTTCAAATATTGGATTTAAATTTTAATATTATCATATTCAAAATTTAAATTTAGTAGAATTACATATCATATTTTATAGATATCAATTTTAATATTTTTGGAATTCAAAAGTTATTAATCAACTACTAGTAGATATTATTCTAGTTTGTTAAAATAATTAAATATTTTTCAAAGAACGATTAAATAATTAATATTTTATTTTGATGCAATTGATTCAAAATTGATGAAATGATCCTCCCCCAATTGTAATTTAAGCTCATATAATATTGAAATTGACAATTTTCTCTATGAAATCAAGCTGATAATATCATAGTCATTATTTTCGGGAGGTTAATCAAGCTATCGACATCATAGCCAATTTGAGGGACCATGCACTTACAAAAAGTGAATGCATGATATTAAAAGTAATGATCAACAATAGAAAAATTAAAAATCCTCATTGATATTTATAATCATTTTACAAAAGAACATATTAACTCTTGGGCATGCATATGGAGGTCTGATAGAAATTAAAAAAGAGTATTTAATCTCTTCTACACTTAGAGAGGTTTGATGGCAATGTGACAAAAGAGAGTATTAAATCTCCCATGCTTAGAGAGGATGGAAAGATAAAATAAAGTATTTACTCTCCCATACTCAGAGGATGTTAATCATATTTGGTAGTTATGATGTCAATTTTCCACTCTCCATTAAATTATTCATCTTCATTAATTATAAAATTTAAAATCTCTTTCAACTCTAAAATATGTCATTCCACCTTCATGATTGAAAATACATCATTCCTCTCTCTTTATTCTCCTTGTGCTTAGCCATCCTATATATATATATATATATATATATATATATATATATATATATATATATATATATATATATATATATAATATTGATTGATCAAGTGTTGATAGTATCTAGAGTAAGACTCAACCCACTATTCATGAAAATTAAGTTAAGCCATGATCTAATCACTAATTTTTCCATACTTATTCTAGTATCTAGCACTCTCCAATTCATTATGGGCCAAGTAATGGAATAATAACAAACCCTATATGGCACCAAATAATTAAAGGTGATTTTAGAGCTCTGCCAACCTTGTAAAAAGGTAAAGGAAGTCCCATTGATTTATGGAATGTAGACAAAAAAATGGCTTTGAGAGAGCCTTAAATACTAATCCAATATCCAAGAGACTCAAAAGGAAAGGTGAAAATCACACATCCTCCTCAATTCTCTCTTACTTTCAATCCATTGAGGCTAATCTAGACAAATCATTGGGTCAACATTCTAGGTTCAAGTCTAGTGTAAATTTCCTATGAATCTCAATGTCTTAGCCTTAGTTGAACGTAAAAACCCCATTAGGTTTCTCTTCAATGGTTGGAAGCTCTACAAGGAATTGAGGTAAGAAAAATAAACATTTTGGTCTTCTTGATATACATTTCTATATGATTGATCATTATGGTCACCCTCTAGGTCTACCTTCAATCCAAACCATTATCTCTAGCCAAAAATTGGCAATGACTCATAATTTCATGAATTAAAACATGTATTTTATATTTTATCAATATTTTTACTAAATTATAATGGGTAAGGACATACCGGGTGAATTCTACTCTTTCATGAAGGCATTCCTAGACTGATATGATGTAAATGTGTCTAAAAAAGAAAATAAAAGTTAAAACATCTGATCAAAGTAATATTCTTATCAATTATTATATTTCATACCATATTCTATCTACCTCCTCAACATTAAATTTTCTAATATACTATATATTAAATTTATTAAGTTATTAATGTATTTATAGAGGCAAGGCCCCTAATATAACTCTTTTACCATATCAAAAAAATACTTATCTTGACATGTAGAATGGGCATGTGCCCATTCTACATAAGATTATAAGAATGTATTGGCTTCTTAATCTCATAAATGATAATATTATTATATTATGTATTGTTAATGAGAAATAAGACATGAATACTTTATTTATATTTATTTACATTTATTGCTTGGTCTTCACAATTAGTATTGATAGTTTTTTAAATTATTAAATCTTTGTTCGCATTTATTTACAGTATGGGGCATGAAAATTATCATGATAAATTTATGAGTTGATTCCACTTGTTGTGTTAAGTTTTCATTATTTGTAGTCTTTCAATTATCCATCTTATCAAACCTCTAATTATTTATGACCCCCAATTGATTGATTTATGTTTTAACTTTTCACATGTTAGGCATTATGATTAATTAATGATCTAATTAAAGGTTCCCATTACTTTGATTTGATTCATGAATATTCCTACTAAGGGATTTGTAGCTGGTCAACTCACCCATTTTACTAAGGAGTCTAGCCTCATATGTCGTGACATCTTACCTCAACTCACCCATCCTGGCTCTATTCATCTAATGGGATTTACGTGACCAAAGACTACTAACCCCTACTTGCTCTTGTCAGTGAACCACCATTTTTACATTTGTAATTTATTTGTATATATATATTTCAAGCCATTATTTACTAGTCTTCAACTTGGCTTTCATACTTCCATTATGTTTTTCCCTTATGCTATTGTTTATCATTTTCTCATTATTAATATTCATAATTTATGTAGAATGGGAAAATTATATGCATTAGATAAAAAGGTTATTCATTAATAATCCAATATTATTCAATTTTGTATAATCTTCATGTGCCCATTCTACATAAAAAAGAAATACTAGATTATTAATTATTAATTTTCTTGTTGTGACCAACACATCTATTTTCACAAAAAAAATGGGGTCCCTACAAGGAATTTTTTTTTCCGTTTTATTGAGACCTGTCTTAACCTCATTTGATTTAAAAAACTTAGGCTTGTGTAGTATTGCACTCTCTAATTTTTTTGTTGAAGTTTTGATAAATCCCCATTTGTTTATATTTAAATATCTTTCATGGGATGTTTTTGAAGAGATGAGTCCCACCATGTTTTTTTAAAGTTATTTTTTCTTCACAAATAAATATAGAACACATGTAGGTATTTGAGTCTAGTTGGACCCTCCCTCGAGGTTAATTTTGGTCGGTAAGCAACCCTCCATTCATAGGTCATAGAGTTTTTAGAGCATTAAGAAGCCAAATTGAATCAAAGCTTATCATTTGTACTCATACACCTAGAGTTTTCATTAGTTCAAATCCATATGAGACCTATCTAATTAGATATCACCACATCTAGTCATACATTAATAGATGTTACAACTTTAGGAGCCCTGATCCAATTAAAGATCACCAAGCTTACATGTATACCTAGATTTATCAAATATGTTAGAGCATTACAAGGCCAAATCTAATCAAAGATCATCATTTATACTTTCATACACCAATATAATTGAACACCTAGTAAACTACCACAAAGTGAGACCCTTAAAATTGTAGTACAAATATGAAATCATTGTGTATGTATCTATGGCATGACACATAGTAAAGTATATGTTTTGAAATATATTTTTGGATGTTTGATGCCACAATATAGACACAAAATTTTGTATTTTTTCCTTTAATATGCTAAAAAATCCATTCAATGATCATGCTAAGAATGTGAATGGATATGGCTCAGAGTGATGTGAGATAATAAAAAAATAAAGGTGGATCTCACTAAACATGGATTTTGGAAAGAAACTATTGCATGGAATGAAAATGAGATATGATGTCATTATCAATCTAGAAATATTATGATCAAAATAGGATTATATGAAATGAGAATAGTGATATAGATGACAATTAACATTAACTATTTTATGATATGTTTCATGTGTAGATGCTAGGATTTTTAATTTTATTGAAATATTCAACTTTATTTAGTTTTGGGATGTAAATTTCATCAAAATAAATCAAGATGAGAGTCAAAATTTGAGTTAGATGTAGACTAAGGTCACCATTTTAAAAGATGCTACTATCAATTGAGTGGAATTTCTATCTCATTAATTATAGATTAATAACTCAACTTAATAGGCTAATAAAGTTATTTATATGCAAAAAATTAATTTCATTTATTTATAAATACATAAATAATTCCAAATATCAGCTATATAATTAATAAAATTCTATATAAATATGCAACTTAGTTAGTAATTTTTTATAAATTTTACTAATCACTTTTATACTTCAAAATAATTCCATCTCTCATTATAAAATTTAACCAAATATTATTGGGTTTATATACATAACTAGATACAAAAAATAAAAATTATACAATAGTATCAAGATAACTCATCAAATATGATAATTGTTATTTTGTATGTTTTTAAAGAGCGACACATATTTGGGTGTGTTTCCACATGATGTAACCATGTACATAAGCGAATGAATATTTTCATATTAGAATATAGTGTGACAAAAAATTTATAGCTTGGAAGTAATAAAAATAAAAGGGATTCCTTTTTTTTTACAAATAAAACATTTTTTTCTCATCTATGAATAACATGTTGTCTATCCTATACAAGTGTGTGTACTTATATAGAACATTTTCCACGTTTTTAATGTATACTAGCATCATATTTACTTTCTTTGATCTGATAAAAATTTCACTAATTTTACACTTTGATATCCCCCATGTAAAAATAAATTCCACATTTATATCCATTTAAAGTTTTGAATGAAATAACATTGTACATATATCAAAATGTTTCTTTATAATATTCAATGAGTCAAGGCTAAATGTATGACTAAAATATTGGTAATATGAACATGAAAATTCTAGATGTTTGGTTGATGATCTAAATTCAATGGTCCTTAGAACCCCAAACAATACTCCTACTCCTAGTATTAATAACTTCCTTCCAAGTGGAATGATAATATCTAAAATAGTCAACCAATACAAAAATTATTATTCAATAACTAGCCATTTAGTAATATTTTATTAAATTAAAGTTATTAACACCACTATGATAGTTTATGATGAACATTAATCTTAGAATTTAATTAATATTTAGTTTTTTATTAGAAATTAACAGTTGAAAAAATGTTGATTCTCATAGTAAAAAAAAAAATTGGGGTAAAAATCATTTTTTCAATAGTGCTTGTTTATCAAAAAATCATGATTAATTAGAAAAATGTAAACCCTTAACATAAAAAAAATCTATAAAAGTACAAAAAAAAATATTCTTTGAATTTAAAGTATATTTAATTAGCCTATTGAGAACTGAACTAAATATGAATGAGAACATCTAACTAAGAATTAATATTAACATCAGATAGTAATGTAAATTTAATAATTTTCACAAAAATATTTTATATAAGTAGTGTAAACTCAATTTCATTTGTTCCCTATTTTAAAAAATTTAATAGACAAAGTTAGATATTTTTAAAAAAAAACTTATATCATCTGCATCTCCAATCAAGGTTAGTTGTGTAAACAATGTCACCATAAGACATTTTCCAATTCTAAACTATTTTTCAAAAAAAATCATTGTTGCAACAATAAATTTTTCTCTAAGTACACCTTTGCTTAGTAGTTTGACTGTAATAGTGCTTGCAAAATTAAAAGGAATTTTAGGGTTCTTCTAAATCATGTTAAAATTATTGATATACATTTTTGCATTTTCTTCACAATGTCTAGAATCCCGACAAAACAAAGGATAGACATACACATTAGCATTTAGTAGTAGTTTCATTGTAATTTTTTATAAATTGGCATCTATAACAAACATTGATCAGAATTCAAATAATGAGGACATAGTCATTAAAAACTTGGTCAAACATCCTCTTGGTTATATCTACTCATTGTTGACTTGGAATGTAGTGATCTTATTTTTTGAAGAATGTTTTTGAATAAACAATCTTTTTAAGTTGAGAACAATCATATTTTTTTTTAAAGGCAAGACATACAATAATAATTTTGAGATTCAATTTTACATTCAATTTATTTTTGAATTTTATTATAGTAATATGCCATTTAATGTTTTATCTACATTCCCAAGAATTTTCATATATTATCCATAATATCTAGTCAAATATAAACAAGAATTTAATTTTTTTAATTATTTAATGTTTGATAAACATAATCAAACCAACTGTATTAGGAATTACTCAAGATTTTTTCAATATTTTAGTGTTAATTTAAGTAATAAGTCATAATTGTTTGTGAGGAAAGTGAGATAATAAGTAATTCATGCTCTAATGTAGTTGATGTGTTTACCATAATGAATTGCATGTTTTTATAAAGTTCATCATGTTGGTCATATGTGTCCTCTAGCTTTGTACTTGTCTCCCTTGAGCTAAATTTGAATCTTCATTTAATTTTTCATTTATGTTCATCTTTGTTTGTAATGGCTTTACAATTTACACCAACATGAAACATACAAGTTTAGAATGAGAACTCAAAATTATTTAGAATGGGTGTCTAGTTGTAACTTCTCAAATGCATAAAGATGTCTAATATCTAAGAATAAAAGACATAAATTATTATAAATAGTGAAATTTTATAGATAATTCAATAGTCAATAGTATATTATGTATTTAAAACTTGTGATCTAAAGGATTAACATCAACTATGAAAATAATTTAGTGTGTAACTATGCAAATTTTATGATATAGTTATCAAACCATGTACATGCCTGGAGGTATCATGATATATTTGCAGCATTTTTTAAGCATATCCTACTTTGGATTGCATACTATGCATATCAATGAAGTAATCTTTAAAGTTATGGTAACTTGTATCACATTTATGTCTCCATAAAGTATTAAAAAAAGGGATGAGTCTGTGTTACATCTTGATGACATTTCCTCCCCAAAATTGATAAATATATCATAATTGAAAGGATTCTATGATAATAAAATCCCAATATCAGTTGGCCTCACAATGTCCAAGGGATCGATATGTGACTAGTCATGTCCTATTTTCACTTATTCATCAACCCTATCTTTTGAATCATAGAAATCATAAATAATAAAGACAACTGATAGTACCTTGATCCCACCTTCCTTCTTAAAAATCCTATAACATCATTCAAAAATGATTTCATTATTTTATTTAGGCTTTTATATGTATATACATACATAATTATGAAATAAGTAAGATCTAAGCACTAGAATAAGAAATATGCACACATAATTCATTGCACTAGACCAAATGCATGAGAGTAGATCTATAATATCATTTTATGTGACATCGATAACAATGTTGCAAAAATCAATAATAACCACCTCTAGATTAAGAGAAATATGGTGTCCTAGTGCTCCTAATGTTTACCCAATATTAAAGGAAAATCGTAGTGACATGTGAGCTCATAAGTATCTTCCTCCCTTAGTATAAAACTTTTAGTAAATGATGATACATATAGTTTTAGGAGATCAATGGAGTCCTTTGATATTATGATATTATCTTCATTTTTTTGTCTAGACTACTTTTCTTGTTTGATTTTTTCTTTTCCTCTTTACATTTATATATTTATCATAGATTTAAATAAAGTGAGTTTCATGTATGCAAAACATTTATATCAATTTGGTGCATCACACCCCAAAATATTTACTTCTTAAAGAACCCATGAATTCAAATAGTTTAGAATTTTCACCCTTGAGACTTTGGTCTCCATCACTCTTTTGAAATGGGCACTTAAAGTTTATGCCTTCACACTAGGATCAATAGTTACCTTTAGCCAAACCTTCTCCACTCAATATTTTATAAGATTACATCCAATTCTTATATAAACATACCCCTTATGAATGTAAATAAAACTATTATAAATTTATCAAATGAATTTGGATTTAAATTTAGGCCACTTTCTTTCTTAGGGCTACAATCCAGCCCATCATTTGTTTAGGTATAAAAAATAATAACACATTTTTCCCATATGTCCTTGAGAATAATGAGAAATGACAAATATAGATAAGGTTTTCAAATTTTGGTTTTTCAAAAATATTCATAATCTATCATTCAAATGCTTAGATTCAAACATAAAATTAATTTACATTAATCAAACATATAGAATAATTAAAAAAATATATATTTCATTCATTCTATTATTAGTTGAAATGAATTAAATATTTGATGTATCTTCTAGTGAGTTATATTTTCATTCCCTAAACTAGGTGGTTGTGGTCTTTTTTCCATGATCCACAACACCCTAAATTTATACAACTAGTTAATAAAGTCTGTTGGAATCTATGTTTTGTTTGTCATATTTTATTATTTACATATATTGATTACCTACTCTATTATGGATTCAATAGAAAGAAAATTATCTAACCTTTTTTAATCTATCATGAAAATAAGAGAACTCATGGTTTTTCATAATAATTTTCATAGCTATGATAGTATGTTCTCCACCGATGATGTAGAAGTTAGTCTCTAGATCCTACAATTCATGTTTGAGCTTAATGTCCAAGTTATCACCAGTTAATTTTATGAAAGGAAATAATATTTCCTCCAAATGAAAAGGAATACTATTACACAACTTTGAGTTAACCAGTATATCAACATTGGATAGATCCATGCATTGGTACTAGTATTTAAGAGGAGATTGGTGTTATGATCTTGTATTTTCATATATATTCTACAGTTATGTCATTAAAATTATGATTGTTAGACTGGTTATTATCTATTATATAGCTAGACTATCTATGGTACCAGTTGACACAATGTTGGTTGCGTTGTTAGTTCTATGATTAATTATTTTATGAACTTATTACTATTGATGATGATTTTATAAATCTGTATTGATTATTGATTAATGACATAATGTGATTGATGCCATTTTTGTTGGTTACAAGTTTTGTTTATGATATAGGTAGATGATGGAGGCTATATTTCTAGAAATGAGTGAATTTTGAGAATGTTTTCATGAGTAATAGGTATACTTGTTATCTTGTTTATCCTTCAGACACTTTGATTTGGTCATTCCATTAATCAACTATGGTCTTTGTGCTTGTGATTACTATTGTACTTTCCAATGTCATTATAAGTCATATTTATGGTTACTTTTCTATTAGAATCTATTATATGTTTTGTTAGCCACAACCTTTATACTCATACACACAACTCCATCCCATTCCTCTATCGTGTAGTCTTTAAATCTTTTTTTATTCTACCATGGATCCTAGTTAGCTATGTAGTTCTACACCTAAACATACCTAGACCTACCTAGACCTAACATATCCACCCCTTGGGAAGCCTAGTCACCCTACATTCATATTTACCCCATTCGACATAGCATTATTTACTAGGGTGGTGGCATGCCATTTTAATGACTAAATAGTCATGGCATGACCTTAGCATAGACTTGGTTTAATTCATTATTATTATTTTAAATATTATATTGATTGGGAATTATATTAACCTCATTTATTGAGGTAGGTGGTGTTTGGAAAAAGTTTTAGTGTTATTAGATTGGTTATGTTTAATCCTTTTAGTTTAATAATAATCTCCTTTTCTATTAGTGGTGTATTTATTAATCACTGAGCCTTCTAGAATTTCCATTAATGGTAAGGTTAGCAGTGATTACTTTGGGATCCAGAGGCGTTTCTATCTCCTCCCAAATTAAATACAAATTGATTGGGGTATGGGGGGAGTAGATGGAAAGAATGGGGAAAGTGGACGATGGGTAGAAGTGTTAAGAAGATGAAAATTTTGGGGAGAAAATAGTAAAAAGCTCCACTAGTTTTTTATTTGATCTTGATGGTTTGGAAATTACACCATAGTGCTTGGAAACGAAATAGAGGTTATTATCTTTTATGATTTTGGGAGTCTTCTACATTTTGTGTAAGTCATTTCATTTTTTTGGTTTGATTTTTTTTACTATATTAAATGGAAAAAAAAATAATTAGAAGTTGTTTATGTAGCTAGAATTCTTTGGACTTCTAGGTGCATGAAAGGACCCTGATGGTGATATATATACATTTTATTGTATATAAACTTGAAATATATATATATATATATATATATATATATATATAATGTTTGGTTCAAATATTTTTCTATATACAGTCATTTCATTGTTTCAAAAATGAGTCGTGGACTATTTTTTCATGCATATGAGTTGAAATTATTTTGTTTGATGAAAGTGTTTTACAAAGAGGCATTCATGTGGTTTTATTGGACACACACACACACACACACACACACACACACACACACACACACACACACACACACACACACACACACACACACACACACACACACACACACACACACACACACACACACACACACACACACACACACATAATGTTTGGTTCAAATATTTTTCTATATACAGTCATTTCATTGTTTCCAAAATGGGTCGTGGACTATTTTTTCATGCATATGAGTTGAAAATATTTTGTTTGATGAAAGTGTTTTACAAAGAGGCATTCATGTGGTTTTCTTGGACACACACACACACACACACACACACACACACACACACACACACACACACACACACACACACCTCTATGTGTATGTGTGTGTCTGAGTTGTATGAACTAATGGTTTTTTCATGTGTATAAGTTGAAACATGATTTTGATATTGATTATGGGTGATTTTATTTTATTTATAGTCAATTATGTTAATGTAAAATAACTAGGTCTTCTTAAATATGTCTATGGTTGTTGTTGACTATGTTCTTTTGAAAAAAGATGTTGGTTGTGTTTGTTTTCCTGAGTTCATTTGGTTGATACTTGTATGTGGGTGAACCCATTTTTGTGTTTTGTGACTTAAAGGCTGAATGAGTTTCACTAACTATGTTATTGAATCTCCTTGTAATCTTTACATTATGATAACCTTGTATTTTATTTTATTAGAAATATATGGATAAATTTGGTATGGGTATTATTATCTTAGGTTTTGATTATATTATTACTTGGTTTTATTATGTTGTGTTTATACTAAACTCGTAGTGTGTTTACATATATGTGTTAGAATATTGGTCACTATGGTTATATTCTATGTTGTATCAACCTGATAATATCAACATTGAACTCAATGTATCATTTGATTAAAACTTGATCACTACTTGTTTATAAACCTTGTTATTTGAAATATGCTATGGTATTCTTATTCAAATATGTTTGTAAGCTATGACTTTGATTTTGGGTTTTGGGTTATATAGATATGAACTATTGTAATGATGGTCTTTCATTCAAATCCATTAAAGCCTTGTCTCTTTTGTATAATCATAAATAAATTGGAATTGATTGTGGTATTCTCTTTAATAAGTGGTTATGTCATGGTTGACTATGTTACGGTTTTCTTTATTAAACTGTATAGATGTTTAATTATATTAACATAGATATCTATTTATATACATGTAAGTATACACACACACACACACACACACACACACACACACACATATATAAATATGTATATATACATATGTGTGTGTGTGTATACGCACATTGTATGGCTTCAAGATTTATGTGATTGTGTTTATTACAACCCAACCCTAGTATTTAGTTTGATTAGGTCTTGAATTTTATTGGGTTTTGATCATTTTGGTCATACTTAATATTGTCTAAGTTAAAAGATGTTCATTTTATAATCATGTCTATGTCATTTTATTAATTGTGTTAAGCTTTCCTCAAGCTTCAAGATTTCAATATGTTGTATGATTACATAATGATGTCTATGAGTTATAATAATAATATGATTATATTATTAGTGAATTTTGATTAATATATTACTAGTCATTTTAAGTTTTTTGGGTCATATTTAGACTTCTAACATATAGAGGCATAACTATTTACTTTTCATTGTGTTAGGTTAATAATTATGATTGAACTATATTCTATTTATGTCATTATTTAATTATATATATATTTTTTTAATGTTTGGATTCTTGTTGAATGAAATGTCATTCCTAGACTAGACCTAAATATTTAAAAATATATATTATGGGTCTAGATGGTTATGGCTGGTCGTGATATTAGACAGGTTTCTAAGCAAGATAATTTTGAAGGATATATAACAGACTAGAGTTAATATATTCTATATCATTTGGTAGCATACGTTAACCATCCCCAATCTTGACCAATACTTAGATTAATTATTCCCATCTCACCTTGTAATGACATGATTGTATCCTTTTCATTTGATGTCTTTTATTCAGGGATCGATGTACTAAGAATTTATATTATGTTCCTAGTTACCAAAACCACCATCTTACTGATGGTTGCGGTAGTGAGGGCCACCGATAGTTAGGATCATAGGGTTGGTTGGGTGGGTTCATCCTAATCACCTTATCCATGTTTGACTCCATGATTTGATGACTTTGTATGGAAGAAGATAAAAGATTTTATTATTTATTAGATTAATTATTAATATGTATGGGTAACATTGATTATAGTTATTAGCTTGACATTAATTAATTGTTATATTGATCTTGATGTTTGCTAATGAATGTGATGAATAGATTAAAAAATAAATTATTGTATTGTTTAAACAAGGAATCAATAGTTAATAAATTCTTATGATTTAAGAATGAACATGTATAATGTTTTACTTAGATTATTTATTTGGTTAAATAAATGAATTTAAAGGAATCCATAATGAATTCAAAATGATAAATAAGTTATTATATCACTTTAATCCTTTCATTAAGACTTATGTTATATGTTTGATGGTTCCTTTCATAAAAATTTGCATGCATTTTGCCTTCCTGTATGATAGTCGTACTTACTCACCTTGTTGCCTCGACTGCCTAATAGTGAATTTTGTAAGAGTTCCTTAAGTGAAACATTTTATGTGGGTTCCACTCATCTTAAAAATTAGATAAACTTCATTGATTGATGATTTTGAATTTTGTACATGAACATTGTTGATTGAACACTACTTATTTTCTTTTGTCTAGCTAGATTGTTAATGAATTCCTAATATAATGATATATTTATACATTCATTAGAATAATTTGAAATGATCCTTTCATAAGTAGTTACCTGATTTAACTTAACTATTAATGGTTGCATAATTTATTTCTCTTAAATATATAGTTTAGTTTATTTTCTTAAATACTTCAAATTATTTTATTAATGCATTGGCTATGCCAATCTAAATAGTTGTATAGACCATAGAATTGCAATGTTGAGTTATAATTACATCATGCACTGCTATGAAAATCCATATTTGGTATAAATGTTGTATGAATAGTGTGATGACCTTAAAGGTTGTAAGGTATTATAACCCAACTAGTAGCACTAGATAATCTTGTACTTAATATGTTTCTCTTATTCCTTAGTATACTTTACTACATAAATGAATCAAAATATGCAAGTGTTGAATTGATTCTATTTGCTAATTTTATCATTTGTTTACTTTCTATTTCATGTATTTTTGATATAATCTTATGGTTAACTTGAATGATAACTTAGAGAAATAAAATTATCCTTCCAAATTAAACCAATCTTCTTACTTAACCATTCTCGAGCGAGACTAAAACCCACTGAGGAGAGTGAGGTATTTACCTAGGGTTAAGGACTTAAAAATGGTGCTATGTGGAAGTATGGGTTCCACTTATGGTACTCATGACTTATCATTGTATGCATATGGTAAAATTACCTAAATTCTATAGTATTTCTTAAAAAATATATTCCCTATAACACCTTTTGTATGTGTTTACCTCTAGTTAATTGCCTTAGTTTCCCTCCCTCAGTTCTAGTTGCATATACATGATGTGCACTAAATGTTTTCATCATGTTAGCAAGAATTGTAAGTGAGACTAAGACGTGTCTGTAATGTACTTTGATATATAATTATAAATTTTTTTGGGGTTGTTTCATCTATTATCATAGTAGTTTTCTACTCTAGGCAACTTTGGAAATAAATATTTTTCCTTTAAATAGTTACAATCTTTTAAATTATCACTTATGATTTCTCAGGATGGTTAGAATATGATCAAGTAGAGACAAAATCCATGGAAATACTTTGAATGTCAACCCAATTAGGGGTATAAATCAAGGATGTAGAAGGGGTCATTGAAGCCACATCCCCTTTCACAACCTCAAAGAACTGCTTATGAATAATGTTAATAGCAATATAAAGGTTACCAATGCTGAAGAAGTCAGTGGGATTCTAACCAATAAGCATGAGGAAATCCTTAGTGAAATCTTGATAAACCTTAAAACTTACAAGGAAATATTTATAACCAGGAAAAAATATTAAACAATCTTTAGGGGTATCCCAAGAGGAAGTACCCATGTTGGAAATGAGACAAGCGGAAGAACCTATAATCCAAGAACTACCTTTGACCATTGTTGACCAAATCATCAAAGAGGTAAAAAATATTCCACCACCTACATTTTGAGATAAAGAATCAGGTGATGTAATTGATGCTTGGTTGGTACACTTTCAAAATTACTTCAATTTGTATAATATGCCTTCTAATGTGATAGTCAAAGTAGCATTCCATGATTTAATAGGACCTATGGCATTATGGTGGAAGCACCTTTGTGCTATTAAATGATATCAACATTTAAACCTATCCTGGTCCATTTTTGATACTTAGTTTCATAAGAGGTAACTGAATGTTAACTATAAAGAGAAAAAAATCATTGATTTTCAAATTTTAAAACAAGAGAACATGTCTATTTCTAAATATGAGAACAAGTTTCTAAACTTATTATATCATGTGAACTATATGCATGACAAGGAAACTAAGATTACTAAGTTCAAGCTTGGTCTTAAAGAGATTTTGATGAATGATGTTAATATGATAAATCCAAAAACTTTGGCTAGAACAATCGAGTTAGCCTATAGGTTTGAGGAGAAAGAAAAGTATCACCAAAAATCAAGATAATAATTCATGTCAAATAGGTAATAGTATAGAATAAAGAACCTTTCTCTTATAAATAAGAACTTAAAAAAATCTAATCTTAACCATAGATTTTTAGGGGGTAATAAAAATTTCATCAATTTTTTTAGTCAAAATAGGAATTTCAAGTCCCATGAATCTTCCAAATATAGTTCTTACAAAAAGAAATAACATCAAAAAAACCAATATAGACCTACCATGGATGCTTACACTATTTTAGTAGAATCTTCTAGACCAATTATTTGTTGGGAATGTGGTGACAACCACTATAAAAAGGACTATTCTAAACTAAAATCAGGACAAACAATAAACCATAGAGTATATGTTATTATTAATAATCACAATGCTAACTTGGTCACTTTAGTTGAGATCCAAGATACAATTAATGCTTTTATTTTGACTATCTTGATTGGTTTTGGTGTAACAAATTATTTTATTTCTCCTTTTACTACTACGCAATGTAATAGTAAAATCATATTGATAAGAGAAGGTTGGGAAGTTGAATTTTGTACCAATAAAAAAGTGCATACTCTTTAGTTCTTGAAAGAAGTAGAATTAGATCTTGGTGTTTTTAAGACCAAGATGAATCTTTTTCTCACACCTTTAGGGTCTTATGATCTCATTTTTGGGATGGATTGGCTTCATAAACATCAAACCACACTTGATTGTGTGGCAAAAAGAGTGTAATACACTAATGACCTTGGTCAAATTATATAATTACAAGGCATGGAAGGGTCTACCATATGTAAAACACTTTCATCCCTATACCTAAAAAGAGATATTAGGTAGGGTTGTAAGCTCAATTCAGTTTAACTATAGGAAATATCCAATGAAAAAGAGTTAGAATATGTAAATTTTCTAGTTCTAAGATATTTTATGGATGTTTTCCTTGAAAACCTACCTAGGTTACCACCCAAGCAAGAATTTAATTTTTTTATTGACATCATACTTGGATCTGCCCCTACGTCTAAGGCACCTTACCACATGAATGTGGCTAATATGTAGGAGTTAAAATTTCAAATACAAGAACTTTTAGATAGTGGAAGCATATGGCCAAGTGTGACTCCTTAGGGTACTCAGATAGTATTTGTGAAGAAGAAGGATGGTACACTAAGGCTTACATTGATTATCGCATGTTGAATAAGGTAAAAA
Source organism: Torreya grandis (assembly GCA_037957365.1). NCBI lineage: Eukaryota > Viridiplantae > Streptophyta > Pinopsida > Cupressales > Taxaceae > Torreya > Torreya grandis. The sequence goes on from JARHVA010003225.1 coordinate 1,116,893, forward strand.
TAAAAAATTGGTATCTTTTGCATAGAATCGATTACTTGTTTGACCAAATGAAGGGTGTTTTAGTCTTTTATAAGATTGAATTGAGGTTTGGTTATCATCAGATATGAATCAATGAAGAGGACATACAATAAACTACCTTTTGAACTTGTTATAGACATTATGAGTTTATAGTTATGCCTTTCAACTTAACTAATTTGCCTATAACTTTCATGAATATTATAAACAACATATTTAGATATTTCTTAGATAAGTTTATACTAGTTTTCCTTGACATTTTGATTTATTCCAAGAATGAGGTTGAGCATGATCAGTACCTTTGTCTAGTCTTACAAAGACTAATACATCATAAGCTTTATAAAAAATTATCCAAATGTGCATTTTATGAATATGAAATTCATTACTTAGGACACATTATTTATAAATAAGGTATTGTTATTAACCCTACTAAGATCAAAGCTATCCAAGATTGGTTTGCTCCTTTCAATGTGCATTAAGTGCATAGATTCATGGGTTTGGCTAGCTATTATCGGTGTTTTGTTAAAAAAAATTATAGTGTGGCCTATCACATTACTTCCTTATAACACAAAGGAAAGAAGTTTGTATGGACTCCTCAGTGTGAGGAAAAAATTATTAAGTTGAAAGGGCTACTTACAATAGCTCTTATTCTGATCATACCAGACCCAAATGGTAACACTGAAGTTTGGTCTAATGATTCCAAAGAGGGTTATGGAGGTATCTTGACTCAAGATGTCCAGGTTGTGGCTTATGAGTCATGAAAGTTGAAAGAATATGAAAATAAATATCTTGCATATGACATGGAGCTTGCTACCATTATTCATGCACTCAAAAACTAGAAATATTTCCTACTGTAGAAGCCTTTCCATGTGAAATATGATCATTGAAGTCTTGAGTATTTGTTCTCTCAAGAAGATTTAAATATATGCTAGTGTAGGTGGCAAGAATTTTTGAGTAATTTTGACATGAATATATCATATGTCAAAGGCAAGGAAAATCATGTGGTTGATGCACTTAGCAGATGCATATACCTTACTGCCTTGTTAGTGTTACAAAGAAATCACATAAGTGATGTTTTAGAACAACAACATGCTAATGTATTCTACCATGATGTAAGAGTATGTTTGGCTGATGAGCCTATAGCAAAAAATTTTGTTGAAATTTTTGTTTCAATAGATGGCCTAATAAAGCATAAAGGCAAAATTTATGTCCCTGAGATGGGTGACTTAAAAAATTATGTACTTAATGAAGTGCATGCAACACCTTATTATGTTCATTCAGGGGTTACAAAAATGATGAATGAGCTGAAAAAAGTCTATTTTTGGCCTAGAATGAAGCATGATGTCATTGAAGTTGTAGAAAAATGTTTGGAATGCCAGGGGATCAAAGCTGAGCATTGCCATCTAGGAGGAATGTTATACCCTCGTGATATTCCAAAAGATAAGTGGGTTTAGTTTCACTTAATTTTATTACGGGGCTATAGAAATCATGCAACAAGCATGATACAATCCTAGTAGTGATTAATAAAGTAACTAGTGTTGGCCATTTTAGTGATAAAAATTTAATAGATGATGCATTTATATTTATAGAATGTTTTATGAAAGAGGTAGTATGAATCCATGGTATACCTAAAGTGATCATATCAAATCAGGATAAGTTATTTACTTCAAGTTTTTGGTCTAATTTAACTACAGCCTTTAGAATAAAGTTGAATTTTATCTCTTCATATCATCCGTAAATAGATGGACAAATATAATAGCTCAACCAAGTGGTTGAGGATATGTTGTAAATGTATGTAATGGATTAGTAAACAAAATGGGAGGATTATCTTCATCTGTTTGAATTCATATACAATAATCCTAGCATTCAACTATTAAGATGACACCATTTGAAACTTATGTAAGTGCAAAACACCTATTGTCTAGGATAGCTTAGAAAATAGGGCTATTAATAGACTTGATTTAATACTAAAATATGACAAGTAGATAGAAATAATATGGAAGAATTTAAAAATATCTTTTGATAAATAAAAGAGCTATGTAGATCTTAAGAGAATTACACTTGAATTCAACATGGGGGATAAATTTTTTCTATGCATTATACCACATAAAATTTCTATTAAATTTGGTAAAGCTTACAAGTTAACACCATGTTTTGTCGAGCATTTTGACATAGTGGAAAATATTATCCCTGTTACTTATTGATTGTCACTTCCTCCTTATCTTTTAAGGATTCATGATGTTTTTCATGATGCTTTATTGAGAAAGTATATACATGATCCATCTCATGTTTTGGATTGGACTCATTTATAAGTCACAAAAGAGGAAAAGATCTAGTTAGAAAATAGTGATAATTTTGGACCATCACAATATTAAGTTGTGTAAGAGAGATATACAATAGGTTTTAATACAATGAGATCCTATCAGTGAAAGGAGTGCTACTTGGAAAGATGGTCATATTTTCATACAACATTATGCATGGATTTTTGATTAAGTCATCAAGATAGATTTCTTCATAGAGGGGGAAAATGTTATGATCATATATATATATATATTTATATAATGTTGTTATGACATTAACATTATGATTGTTAGATTAGTTACTAGCTATTATTTAGCTAGATTATATGTGGTACTAGTTGTAACAGTGTTGGCTACATACTTAATTTTGTGATGAATTATTTTATCAACTTATTACTATTGATGATGATTTTATAAATTTGTATTGATTATTTATTAAAGACATAATGTGATTGATGCCATTTTTTTTGGTTATGGGTTTTGTCTATGAGATAGGTAGATAATGGAGGTTATACTCCTTGAATCAATAAATTTTGAGCATGTCAACATGTTTAATAGGTATACTTATTATCTTGTTTGTCCTTAAAATACTTTGATTTGGTCATTGTGTTTGTCAGTTATGGTCTTTGTGTTTTTTATTTCTATTGTACTTCCTAATGTCATTATAAGTTATTATTTATGGTTACTTTCTATTATAATCTATTATATGTTTTGTCAGCCACAACCTTTATTCCCATACACACAACTTCATTTCATTCCTCTATCACACAGTCTTCAAATATTTATTTTTTCTATCATGGATCCTAATTACTTATAAAGTTATACACCTAAACCTACCTAGACATACCTAGACATACCATACCCCCTTAGGAAACCTTGTCACCTTACATTCATATTTTATCCCATTCGACCTAGTGTTATTTACTAGGGTGATGGCATGTTATTTAAATAAATAAATAATCAAGGCTAAGAATTGTATTAACCTCATATAATGAGGTATGTGGCATTTGGTAAATGTTTCGATGTTATTAAGGTTGGTTGTGTTTACTCCTTTTAGTTTACCACTAATCTCATTTTTTGTTGGTGGTGGATTGATTAATAATTGATCCTTCCAAACTCACCATTAATGGAGAGGTTGGTAGGGATTACCTTGAGATTTGGAGGTGTTTCTCTCTCCTCTCAAATTAAATACAAATTAATTTAGGTATGGGAAGAGTGGATGGAAAGAATGGGGAATGTGGATGGTGGGCAAAAGTATTAGGAAGATGGAAATTTTGGGAAGAAACCAGTAAAAATCTTGACTAGTTTTTAATGGTGAGCTTGATGGTTTGGAAATTACACCACAATGCTTGGCAAAGAAATAAAGGTTCTTATGTAAGTATTTGTCTTTTATATTTTGATTTTGGTTAACTATAATAAATGAAAATAAAATATTTAGAGGTTGCTTATGTAGCCAAAAGTCTTCAAGCTTCTGGGTGCATACGTAGACCCCTTATGGTGATATATCAATACATTTTATTGCATATAAACTTGAAATACACACACACACACACACACACACACACACACACACACACACACACACACACACACACACACACACACACACACACACACACACACACACACACGCACACACACACACGCACACACACACACGCACACACACACACGCACACACACACACACACACACACACACACACACACACACACACACACACACACACACACACACACACACACACACACACACACACACACACACACACACACACACACACACACACACACATGTATCTCTGTGTGTGTGTGTGTGTGTGTGTGTGTGTGTGTGTGTGTGTGTGTGTGTGTGTGTGTGTGTGTGTGTGTGTGTGTGTGTGTGTGTGTGTGTGTGTGTGTGTGTGTGTGTGTGTGTGCGCGTGCGTGCGTGTGTGTGTGTGTACACACACACATATAGATACATGTGTGTGTGTGTGTGTGTGTGTGTGTGTGTGTGTGTGTGTGTGTGTGTGTGTGTGTGTGTGTGTGTGTGTGTGTGTGTGTGTGTGTGTGTGTGTGTGTGTGTGTGTGTGTGTGTGTGTGTGTGTGTGTGTGTGTGTGTCACACCCACACACCCACACACATATACATACATACATACATACATATATATATATATATATATATATATATGTATGTATGTATGTATGTACATATATGTGTGTGGGTGTGTGTGTGTGTGTGAGTTTTAATAACTAATGGTGTTCTTATCATAAACTGACCTTGTCGCCCTCATAGACACTAGATTTTGAGCATGATTTCAATATTACTTAAACTGATGATGGTTGATGTTGGTTTTGTTTTCATATGGTTGTGATGTAGGTACCTTGGATATCTATTTTGATATGATATGTCATGGTTGATGCTCACATTAGATTCATTATATCCTGATATGCATATTGCTTATATTTGGTTCATTTTATCCTATTCTATATGTATGCTACTTTAGGTTAATCATGTTATTTTATGATATTAATTTATCAAGTTTCACTATGCAGATTGACATTGATAATTTTTGTAGCCATTGATTATGCCTCATAAAGCATGCATGGGTTCATGGTTATTAGAAGTAACTCTTGTCCTTCTCATCTATAGTTGATTATACTTGATTTATCATTTCATGTCTAATGATTCCTATTGATTTATTATTATCATATTGACAACATTCAGGTAATACCGATGTCTTATTTGGTGGATATAGGCACTAGGCCATGATTTAGGCTCGATGTTGGGTTAGGACATCTCAGGTATATATCATAGGTGATTGAGTAGCTAGAATGTCTATTTGACAAGTATAACATGTACTATGTGATACTGAGCCACCATCATCTATATTTTATTATGTTATTACATCTTATCCTTTTTAGTCTTGCCTCTCTTGATGTGTATATGGTTATGTTCTATTCCCTAGTTGGATCATTGAGTTTTGGCATCATCATTCTTCTTGCCTGTTCACCATGTGTAGGATGTTTTACCTTCATACTTGCTCATCTTTTTTGAATTTAATAATTTTTGAGGTCGAGTAGTGAGTATTTGTCTTAAGGTAGGTCAGTTTGGGTTCATCACTAATTCCTTTATTATTGGTTTGAGTAATTGATTATTATTATTATTATTATTATTATTATTATTATTATTATTATCCTTTTAATAGCTTGATGATTTTGTTAAACCTTAATTATTAATGATTTTATTATTATTATTTATAATCATTATGTTTTGTTAATTAATTATTTTAATGATTTCATTAATTAAGTTTTATTCGGTAATAGTATTGATATTACTTATTTAATATTTTGTCATTCATATATTAGATTTAAGCAATTCATTATTATTCTTTTAATTTATTTAAGGATTTCATTTAATATATATTATTTATTAGCTCTTAGCGATTTATATATTTAATGATTTTAATTATTGTTTTTAAATAGATTTTATTATATTTTATTTTCTATATTGCATTGGTTATTTTTATTAATAACCGGACTTTGAATGGTTGTTTATATTTTATTTATTTTATTTTAGTATTCTAATTTATCTGACTTGTGCATGAAGTTGGTTACTGAGAGCATAAATTTTTATTTGAACGATTTTTACTATTTGTTAGATATACATACATACATATATGTATATAATTATTAGAATATATATTAGAATGGTGTATATATATATTCTAATAGTTATATATATATATATAAATTAATTAACTATTTTATTAAATAGGAAGGATATTAAATTTTCTCCTTTTGCTCACATTTCATGCCAAGATAAAGGAGTATTTATTCGAGAGAGGGGACGCCATTATGAAAAAAAGTGTGTAGTGCATCAAGAGGGGACAAAAACAGGATGAGGTAAGGATTAGATTAAGGGTATGGATAGGAAGAAGTATGGTAGGTAAGGAGAATGGCAGCAAGGCAGGTGTGGTATATGAGAGGATAGCATGGGTAGGGTAGGACAATGGATGTTGAGTTGGGGAGAAAGGCTAAAAGGAGACAGAGAGGACACACAATGAAGATAGAAGACAAAGTATGGGGAAGAAGTAAAGGATGAGGGGAGTGTGGAAAAAAAGAGAGAGAGAGAGAGAGAGAGAGAGAGAGAGAGAGAGAGAGAGAGAGAGAGAGAGAGAGAGAGAGAGAGAGAGAGAGAGAGAGAGAGAGAGAGAGAGAGAGAGAGAGAGAGAGAGAGAATAATGTATAGGAGATCGAGGAAAGCATATAGTGGATAAAGGAACTTCCCTTATGTTGGGCATAAAACCTTCATTGTGTTGGCCATAGACTTGGTAAGTCATTTTTTTATTATAATTATTTACTATTAAACTAATTTACTCTTGGAACAAAAGATTAAATTGGGATTGAAACCTCTACATGATGATCGCACCATGTTTTGTAGAATGTTGCATTTTTATTTTATACAAAAATGCCAAAACCCTTATCATTATTTTTACTATTGTTTATTCATTGTATTTGTATGGGGATCACTCCATCCCCTCATTTTTTGGAATTCCATGGGTTACCATACCCTACTATATTCTATTTTTTGTATATTCCTTGAGTTGATTCATGCTTTAAAATAAAATAGTGACTTAAATTTATTTAATCCCTGGAGACAAAATTTTGTTATTATATTTTGTATAATCCTCCATTATGGAAATCAACCTAGGTTTATCTTTTTAAATATTTAAACAAAAATGTATATACATACATACATACGTACATATATATTAGTATAAATTCTAAGTTTTAAATTGAAAATGATCTTGCTTTAACTATTTAAAATAATTGAGTTTATCATGAGATTTATGGGCTGGGGGTGGTTATTTAAATTCTTAAATTCCCTATTGAAATTACTAGTCCTTGACTATTTTAGGTTATTTTCTTTTGAATGAAAATGATCACTTTTCTATTTGGGATACTTATTTGTGAAAAATCTTGAAGGAAGTAACATCGTATGTACCCAGCTATGTTAAAACCCAACCATATTAACTTATGTTTAAAAGCATTATGCATTCCTCTTTTTAACTCATTTGAGATATATGGTTATTCAGAGTTGGTTCCATTATGTTATTTGTATTATGCTCAGATAATCCCATTGGGCCAATAAATGAACCCTGGTAAACCTCTCAACCTTTTGAATTGAGTACACATCTAACTCTGATTTACATTTTAAATCATTCCTTGTATAAGTCTAATGTATGCCTTGGACATTACTCAGGCCATGGCTTGGCTGAGTGTTTTCGCTCTATGTTTTTTACATGGTTTATTCTATCCTTATTGGTTGTTGTAAGTCTTTTTTGGTGGCTCAGTATTATGTGTATACCTCTTACCCTTGCCTAAGTACCTGGATGCCAAAACCCTCCACCAATTTAATGGTTGGGGTGGTTAAGTCCACCGATGGATGGGCTCATAGGGTTGGTTTCGAGGGGTGTCTCTCTCTTTTGCATGGTTTATCTTACTTTTTGCTCTTAGATTACATATGGTAGCTTACTTCTTGTTCGTGCATGTTGGCATATGAGGTTGTAGTGATGGAATTGTAACTGATTAATCCTTTTATGTTATAGGTCATTTTATTTCCTTATGCTATTTTTAATATTTTTATATTGGAAAAGAACATTATTGGATAAAATTTTGACATTGACACATCTTTGATGCTAGTTGCTTGATTCTTGTATACTTAACCAACCATATTTATTTACTTGGTACACATCTATATTGGGCCCTAAAATTTATAAAGGTAGTAGTGGAATTTGAATTCATGATTTGATTCTTGATATTTATATATTTTTTTGAACATATGAGTAAATGATATACTTGTTGATGTTAAGTGGGTACAAGTAGAACAATTTTATTATCAAAATAATTGAAATTGTAATGTCCTTAATCTTGAATTACATGGAATAATATGTTGTTGTCTTTTGGTATTGTATAATTTAGTTTCAAGTTGTAAATATCCTAAGTGGAATTGTGTATATTTACACTTGGATTTCATGTGAAACATTTATAAGTTGACATTATCATAGCATATAATGTTTATTTAGTATGTGAACTCACCATTTGTTATGACAATAACATGATGATAAATAATAGAAATACGAGATATTATTATTCTTGGATATGATCGCTAATGTGTTATACTTAGGCTCTAATTAGTAATCATAGACTAGTATACATCCTATTGTGTGCTTAAATTCATATTCTTAGGGTTGCTATTATTATGATATTTTATGAGTATATGGTTTCATGCTTATAACCTTGGCTAAAAATAAGTTGTAGCAAATAGATTATACAAATAATCCACTGGTGGTCCTTGCAATATGTTTTAATATTACATTCTATCAATGAGGATCATTGGTTGTAATATCCCTTTTTAATGAGCTTACTTCTATTGCTTTAGTAATGAAGTAAGCCAGATTGATGAACTTATGTATGTGGAACCATACTATACATTATGGATTATACCATTAATGGTGATTATAGTGATTTGGATATATGGCTTGTGTTCTAAAAGTGTAATAATTTAGATGTTTAATATGCAACTCTTGATTTATGAGAGAGGGATATATTTTCATTAATTCTTTTATGAGAATTGACATCCATTGGTTTGGTGAACATGCATGCTTAAATGTACAAGTGTACCCTATCAATGAACTCTTGGTATACTTTATATGTGTTCATTAAAGGGATAATGAACATGGATTTAGAATGAAGATTTAATGAGTTATGGAAGCCTTAATGATTACACCTGATTAATTGAATTAATTAATCTACCTTGGTAATAGGTTCTAATTAATAATATTCCTTAATAAACACTTAAGTTAATGCCTAATACTATTTAAATAAAGAACTTTAATGGTCATATGCATGCCTTTTGAATATATTAAATACCTATATTTATTTAATAATATGGTAGGATAGCTAAAGGATAACTAACATTTTGGTGTGAGACCCCTTTTCGGTGACTCATGGGATAGTAATCCTATAGCATGTCAAGTGATCATATAGCATGAGGAGCAATTTATTTCTCAATGCTATGTGCATGATTATTCATTGGGATGTTCACATGTGTGATCTTATCTAGCTTGAGCAAAGTGAATGATGTCTCATTTAGTTAACAAGAACAAGTCTATCTACATGGAGTTTTATCATGTTGTGTGACCTTCATTAATTAAGTTAATTAAGGTGCAATGCTTCCTAAAGGACCTTGGATCTTGGTTTGTTGATCAATGGGAGTATTCCTTATTTGGGTGATTTCCTAAAGGCTTAGGGACTCTTATGTTTATGTCATGTTGGCTCTAAAAATGTATTAAAACTTCCACCTACTGATCTCATGATATGATAAGGCTAGCCTAAGTCTGATAATGAGATGGACCTTTATGTCTAGTTTTAGACCCCATGCTTAAGTATAGCACTATTATAATATATGGGTTGTTTATCTAGGAATCGGCTAACCAGATAAGAATGGATTTCTTTATCTCCTTCCTAGTTGTCTATAGCCTTACCCCCTTTGGGACAATTGGGATGCAAGTGTGGTTACTAGTACTTATTGTAGAATTTTTGAGTTACATTTCACTACATTAATTTATGCAATGGGGCCTTTATGGTCTATTGTGTATACTAAAAGATAATTTCAAAAAAAAATTAGGGTTGTTTCATCTAGTATCAAAGACTATGCTTAAGGTTTTAGGATGAGTTTTTGGTAAGTTGAGCTGATTTTTAGCTTATTCTCAAAAAATTGGTGAGATTTGGCATGTTATGTATGCCATTATAAAGGATTGCATTTGTATAATGTACTTGGGTGGTTATAAATACATCTAGTGTAGATTTACATCACCTTATGAGGTCTTACTTTTCTAGCATGTATGTGTATGCCTTGAGATGGATGAATACCACCTGTATGTCTTGGTGTCTTCTAAGACAAAATTGAAACTTTGTAATTTAGCATGCATGTTGAACCATAGATGGAGTTATATGCTTGGAATAGACTTTCTTATGTCTTATATGCTTGAGAAGGCCATGTGGTGACTTTATAAAATCACTTAACCTCCTAGATGAGTTAATTAGTGTTTTATTTATGCAACCCTAGAGTGTTGAAAGTTCCTATATTAGGGAATGTGTATGTGTTTATGGAAATCGATATATTTATGCAAGTAATCTTGTGATGCTTACCCATGACCATTGACTTGTACGGGCAGGTCAATAGAAGATTGGTGATCATCGCTTTGCCTTAGAATTAAGGAAATGGATTTCATATATATTATTGACTTGTATGGGAGAGTCATTAGTATATGCTTAGAACATCTTGACCTTGGGAAGACCAAGGGTTGAGCGCAAAATTAGAGAGCTGCATAGGGTAAGGGTGTCAGATTTACTCGCATAAATTAGTGAGACTTGGGATCTCCACTTAGAGGTATCACCTTGATATGTATTAAAAGATTGATCTTATTTATGTATTCAGTCTCTTGAGTTATATAGAGGAGCATGTGGCTTCATAACTCTAAAAGGATGAAAATAAATAAGTGTATAGGGATGTTTATTTCTTGTTTGACATATTTGGGTTATTTTGATCATAGATGTGTTTACATCGGTGATGATTATCTGATCATGGATAGGTTGATATTCATTAGGTTTTCATTTTGACCATGGATATGTTATATCCATGGAAATGTTTATCTGATTCTAGCTAAGTTATGCACCGATGAGGATGCTTCATTCAAATCTTTATTATTTTTTGATACTCATGGGATGTCTATTGTGATATGGTTATGCCCTACATCATGAGGATGTGTATTGAAAGTTTAATTGAACTTGTTGATTATGTAAATGGTAATTTCCATGGTAATGCTATAACATTCACCCCATGCCTTGGCTAAGTCCACCCTTTCCAAAAAATATTGTCTAATTAAAAGTGAGAATTACTATTTAGTCTCTGACTTGTTGGATAAAGTCAACTAGAATAATAGTGATGTAAGTTTGTTGTGTTGTTATGATCATAAGATAATACCTTAGCAACTATTGATAGTTTCATGGGTAAGTTATCCAATGATGTCAAGGTATAATATCTTGGGAGGTCCAGGGTTGTAGCTTGAGCCTGGAGGGTCTAGTTGGTGAGTGTGGATGACTTTCTTGGACAGGTTAGAGAGTTTTGGGGACCCCTTATTACTATCAGTTATAATGAACCATCTATCCATGGCATATAAACATTTTTGGTAAATGTTTTAGAACTCATGGAGATAGATTTTAGGCTTTATTGGAATATAACCCTCCTTGAAGGAAGGTGGTGAAGATTTGGGATCCCTAGGTTGATTATGTGTATCATATGATGGATATTTGGTATTATTTGGATGACATCTAAACATCAGGTGAACCAATGAGAGTCATGGGCCTTGTGCTTCACCGTCATGTGTATTGATTATTGTGATGGTAAAGTACCTTGGCATAATTGTTATAACACCTAGGTCATGTATGTGTGACCTATTTTCATATGACTCCTTAATTTTAATTGTTATGTGTTGTGTAATTATTAATTTTTATTGATTTTTCTTCATTATGTAAAATTGTACCTTTGTGATACTAAGTGCATACGATTGAACTTATGGAATTTCACATTATTGTTTATGATACCAACATTTTTGTGTAAACTTTTACATTTTGTTGTTTATGTCAAATCAAATAAATTGGTATCTTTTACAACCTATGTGTATGCAATAACCTTGTGAGTTTCATTTCTCTTCTTGATATCAACATTGTTGTATGAGAATTTTGCATACATTGTTGTATGTTTTAAATGGTTGAACATGTGAATAAAGTCAAAAGTACTTGTGTAAAGTGACCTTCCCTTTTTTGAAATCAATCATGTGAAATTTATGTTGATTTATGTTTTAAAATTATTTTATGAATATTTTGTGTACATAACATGAAATAAATGTATCTTCATGTTGTTAACATATGTAGTATGTGGTAAAGTGGTTTTATTCTACTTATGCGATGTGTTTACCCTCTAAAACCAAATTTTATTTGATTCAATTGGCTAAGGTATAATGTTTTATTGTGTTGTGTAATTCCACACTCACTACTCTAGCATAGAATATTTGTGCAAGTATGAGGTTGAGGGTAGAGAAGCACTACATCCATAATGATTTTGATTAGATACGGGATAGGAAATGGAGTCTCTCGTAGGTTGAAAATCCACTTTTCCTTTTATATTAGTAGATACCTAATTTGTTTAGAGTGTTCACCACATGTGTCATGAGTTTCCCATATAATCTTAGTACATAATGGCCACTTTATGGATTTAGCATTCTTTTATCCACCTCTTGGAGGTTGTGGTAAAAGCAACTATTGTGAAGTTTTTCTATTTTACCCTTGTGAAGCACTAACTGGTCATATAGACTTAGATATTTATGTAATTTGGCAAGATGGTACTTGATGGAATGCATGCATGTATTGGCTTGTAGGTGCAACCATGATTTGGTTAAGGTATTGTATTTTTATACCTATTGTAAATATTCTAGGATGAATATTTCTATTTTATTTTAGAAGCATTATTGGATTGTATGTTGATCTTTTGCTCTGATATAGTAGTACTAAGCCTTATTCAGGAGGTGTTTAAAAATACTAGGTACCCACTTGACTCTTGGATAGAGTGCTAAAAGTTGGGTGATGCCATTAGATGGCTATTTATGAATGGTGGGTTTGGTATCCATGGACCATCATACGAGCTCTTGTGTGTGATGGAGAATATATTGTAAGCCTTTAGGTCGCATGTGATGCCTAGTATGGCTCCTCCATGATTCAAATTGGTTGGTGTGGGAGAGTACACTAACTCTTGAATGGTTGATGATGTAGTGGAGTAACCATAATAGTATGGATTACTACCACTATGATATGACATTCTATGATGAATGCTCTTAGGATTATGTGTGCTATAATGTTTAAGTGGAAGATTTCCACCCTTGATTTGGATTCTATTTTTAATATGGTGTGATTGGATATTTTAATGATTGTTGACCTCATATTATAGGTTTGTGTGTGTTGACATAATTGAATTAGACCTGAGTCAAGTTGCATATTCAAATCATTGATCTAGTTTAGGCATCATTTTTTGTCTTGTTATCCCTTAACTATATTTTCCTACTTGGGAGTGTTGTTAGTACCCTTACTAGGAAGGTTATTAAGGTAAGTATTAGCATTATTTTTGGGACATGGTATGCTCTTGATGCCTTATGACCAACTTCATAAATGGCTAGAATCATCAATTTCATTGGTTTTGTATTAAAATTAACAATTATTACTTGGGAATTTTTACTGACTAAAGTTGAGATGTTTGGTGGAATTTTTTGTTGTCTTCATGTTGTTTAAGTACTATTTTTCCCTCTTAGTGTCATAAAGGATATGTGAATATGGGAAGGAGGATATTAATGAGACTAATGCATTAGATAATGCAACTTTCCTGAGGACATTAGTCATGAATGCCATCAAGATATAGTTGAGACATTGCCACCCTATAATGGGTGGAGAGGTTGGGTAGCAGTTTTGACTATTTTTGTTGGACTCTTTCAGATAATTTTGTACTTGACTATTGTTGGTCATCAAGACAAATCCTCTTTAAGGAGGGGAGGATGTCATGAACTAACCTTGTGGCCCTCATAGACACTGGATTTTGGCTTATGTTAGCATGATTTCGATATCACTTGGACTAATGATGATTGATGTTAGTTTTGTTTTCATATGGTTGTGATGTAAGTACCTTGGATAGTCATTGTGATATCATATGTCATGGTTGATGCTCATATTAGATTCATTATATCCTAATATACATACTACTTAATTGGGTTCATTTTATCCTATTTTATTTATATGCTACTTTAGCTTAGTCACATTATTGTATGATATTGATTTAGCATGTCTCACTAATGCAGATTGACATTGATCAATTTTGAAGCCTTTGATTGTGCCTTGTAGGACATGTGTGGGTTCATGGTTATCAGGACTAACTCTTTCCCTTCTTAGTTATGGTTGATTATACTTGATTTATCGTTTCATGTCTAATGATTCATGCTGAGTTATTATTATCACGTTGACAATATTTAGGTACTACTAATGTCTTATTTGGTGGATGTAGGCACTAGGCCATGAGCTAGATTCAATGTTGGGTTTGGACATCTTAGGTATATATCATGGGTGGTTGAGTAGTTATAATGTCTCTTCAATATGTATAACATGTACCATGTGATATTGACCCAATGACATTTATATTCTATTGTGTTATTGAATCTTGTCCTTTCTAGTCTTGCCTCTCTTGATGTGTATATGGATCTATTCTATTCCTTGGTTGAATCATCAAGTTTTGGCATCATCATCCCTCTTGCCTATTCCCCATGTGTGGAAGGTTTCACCTTCATGTTTTGTCATCCTTTTCAAATGTCATATAATTTTTTAGGTTGAGTAGTGAGTAGTTGTCTTTAACTAGGTTAGTTCAGGTTCATCACTAATTCCTTTGTTATCGATTTAAGGAATTTATTATTATTATTATTATTATTATTATTATTATTATAATAATAATAATAATAATTATTATTATTATTATTATTATTTTAATAGCTTGATGATTTTGTTAGCTCTTAATTACTAATGATTTTATTATTATTATTTATAATCACTATATTTTGTTAATTAATTAGTTTAATGATTTTGTTAATTAAGATTTATTTGATAACAATGTTGATACTATTTATTTAATATTTTTTTGCTCATATATTGGATTTAAGGAATTCATTATTATTATTATTATTATTATTATTGATTTATGGATTTTGTTTAATATATATTATTTATTAACTCTTATTGATTTATACATTTAATGATTTTAATATATATATATATATATATATTTAAATGGATTTTATTATATTTTATTTTATATATTGCATTGGTTATTTTTTTAATAACCAGACTTTGAACAATTGTTTATATTTGATCTCTTTTACTTTATTATTGCAATTTATCTAACTTGTGCATGAAGCTAGTTACTAAGAGCATGTGTTTTTATTTGAATTATTTTTACTATTTGTCATATATATATATATATATATATATATATATATATATATATATATATATATATATATATATATATATATATATATATAGATATGTCTCTGTGTGTGTGTATGCATGTATTTTAGAATGGATTACTTGTGTGTATGTATGTATGTATGTATTTTAGAATGGATTACATATATATATATATATATATATATATATATATATATATATATATATATATATATATATATATATATATATATATATATATATATATATATATATATATATATATATATATATATAATACTCTTAGTGATTTATACATATTTAATGATTTTAATAAAAATTTTAAAATGAATTTTATTGTATTTCACTATATATATTGCATTGGTTATTTTTATTAATAACCAGACTTTGAATGGTTGTTTATATTTTATTTCTTTTATTTTATTATTGTAATTTATCTAACTTATGCATGAAACCGATTACTAAGATCATATATTTTTATTTGAAATATTTTTACTATTTGTCATATATATATATATATATATATATATATTCACTATTTTATTAAATAGGGAGGACATTATATTTTCTCCTTTTGCTTGCATTGCACACCAAGATAGAGAAGCATTGAATCGAGAGAGGGGATGCCATTATGATAGAAGGCATGTAGTGCTACAAGAGGGGATGAAACTAGGATGAGGTAAGAAGTAGAGTAGGGTTGTGGATAGGGAAAAGTATGGCAGGTAGGGTGAATGGAAGCAGAGTAGGCATGGTGTAGGAGAGGATGGCATGGGTAAGGTAGGATAGGGGATGGTGAGTTGGGGAGAAAGAAAAGGCTAGGCATATAGAGACCAAAGAGAAAGGATAGAAGGGGGTAGAGAGGACACATAGCAAGGAGAGAGGATGAAGTAGGGGAAGAAGTCAAGGAGTAAGTGCATGTGGAAAAAAAAGGACAGAGAGAGAATATATCATATAAGAGATAGAGGATAACACATAGAAGATAAGGGAATGTGATTGGGTAAAGGATTTTAATTTCTATCTTCTATTTTGTATGGCATTAAACCTTCCTTGTGCTAGGAATATAAATTTCCTTGTACTAGGCATAGAACCTTAATTATGTTGGATGTAGACTTGGTAAGTCATTTGTTGATTATAATTGTTGACTATTAAATCGATTTCCTCTTGGAATAAAAGATCAAATTGGGATTGAAATCTCTGCATGATGCTTGCACCATGCTTTATAGAATGGTGTATTTTTATTATATACAAAAATACCATGACCTTTAGCATTATTTTTACTATTGTTTATTTGTTGTATGTGTATGGAGATCACTCCATTCCCTCCTTTTTTTAGAATGTTATGGGTTGTTGTACCCAACTCTATTCTACTAGTTGTATATTCCTTGAATTGATTCATGATTAAAAATGAAAATGAAATAGTGACTTAAATTTATTTAATCCCTGGGGATAGAATTCTATTATTATTTTTGTATACTCCTCTATTGTGAAAATCAACATGTGGTTTCTCTTTTTAAATATTTAAACACACACACACACACACACACACACACAATTTGGCCTTAAATGTTTAAAATAATTGAGTTTATCATGAGATTTATGGGTTGGGGTTGTTATAATAAATTCATAAATGCCCTATTGAAATTACCAGTCTTGAAATATTTTTGGTTATTATCTTTTGATTTAAAAAGATCAATTTTCCATTTGGGTTATGGATTTGTTGAAAATATTGAAGTAACATTGTATGTACTCAAATAGGTTAAAACCCAACCATATTAAATTATGTTAAAAAATATTATGCATTCTTATTTTTGAATCATTTGAGATATATGATTAGTTGGAGTTGGTTCCCTTATGTTACTTATCTTATGCTCAGATAAGCCCATTGGGCTAATCAATAGACCTTGGAAAACCTCTCAGCCTTTTGAATTAAGTACATATTAGACTCTGATTTACATTCTAAATCATTCCCCATAGAAGTCTAATGTATGCCTAGGACATTACTCAGGCCATGGTTTGGTTGAGAGTTGGCTTTATGTTTTCTGCATGGTTTTTCTATCCTTGTTGGTTGTTATAAGTCTTTACTAGTGGCTCAGTATTATGTGTATACCTCTTACCCTCACTCGAGTACCTAGTTTTTAAAACCCTCTACCAAGATGATTGTTGGGGTGGTAAGGGACACTGATGGATGGATTCATAGGGCTAGTTTTGATGGGTGTCCCTCTCTCTTGCAGGGTTTGTCTTCCTCATTATTGCTCTCAGATTACATATGGTAGCTTATTTATTATCCATGCCTATTGGAATATGAGGTTGCAGTGATGGCATTGTAGTTGATTAATTATTTTATGTTGTAGCTAATTTTATTTCTTTATGTTGTTTTTAATATTTTTATATTGGAGAAGAACATTATTGGACAAAATGTTGACATTGAGACATCCTTGATGCTAGTTTCTTGATTTTGGTATACTTAACCAACCATATTTATTTACTTGGTATGCATATATATTGGCTCTAACTTTTATATAGGTAGTAGTGCAATTCAAATGCATGATGTGATTATTGATCCTTCTATGTTGTTGTGAACACATGAGTAAATGATATACCTATTGATTTTAAGTGGGTACAAGCAGAACAATGTTATTATTGAAATAATTGAAATTGTAATGTCCTTAATCTTAAATTACATGGAATAAGATGGTGTTGTCTTGTGGTATGATAGAATTTAGTTCAAGATTGTAAATCTCTTTGGTGGAATTATGTATATTTCCACTAAGATTTTGTGTTGAACATTTATAAGGTGACATTCTCATAGCATGAAATGTTTATTTAGTATGTGAACTCACCATTTATTATGAAAATAACATGATGATAGCTAATCAAAATAAGATATATTATTATTCTAGAATATGATTGATAATGTGTTAGACTTGGCCTCTAATCAGTAATCATAGACTAGTATACAACATGTTGTCTGATTAAATGCATACTCTTGGGGTTACTATTATTATGATGTTTTATGAGTATATGGTTTCGTGTTTATAACCTTGGCTGAAAATAATTTGTATCAAATAGATTATAAAAATAGTCCACTGGTGGTCCATGCAATATGTTTTATTATTAATTTCTAGCAATAAGGATTATTGGTTGTAATATCCCTTTTTAGTGAACTTACTTCTATTGCTTTAGTAATAAAGTAATCTAGATTGATGAATTTTGTATATGGACCCATACTATACATTAGGGATTATACCATTGATGGTGATTATAGTGATTTAGATATATGGCTTATGTTCTAAAAATCTAATGATTTAGATCTTTATTTTGTAACTCTTGATTTATGAGATAAGGTTACATTTTCATTAATGCTTTAAAAAGAATAGATATTCATTGGTTTGGTGAACATGCGTGCTTAAATGTAAAAGTGTACCTTATCAATGAACTCTTGGTACATCTTATATGTGTTTATTAAAGTGATAATGATCTTGGAATTGGAATGAATATTTAATGAGTTATGGAAGACTTAATGATTACACCAAATTAGTTAAATTAATTAATCCACCTTGGTAATGGGTTCTAATTCATAATATTCTTTAATTAACACTTAAGTTAATGCCTGAGACTATTTGAGTAACTAACTTGTGTGTTCATATGCATCTCTTTTGAATGGAGTAAATAACTATGTCTATTTAATAATATGATAGGATAACTAAAGGATAATTAAGTAACATTTTGGTGTGCAGCCCCTTTTGGGTGGCTCAAAGGATGGTAATCTTATAACACATTGAGTGATCCTATAACATGAGGAGTAATTGATTTCTTAATGCTAAATTCATTATTATTCATTGGGATGTTCGCATGTGTGATGTCATCCACCCCAAGTAAAGTGCATGATGTCTCATTTAGTTAATAAGAATAATTATCTCTACATGAAGTTGTACCCTATTGTGTGGCCTTCGTCAATTAAGGGAATGAAGGTGTAATGCTTCCTAAAGGACCTTAGATCTTGGTATAGTGATAAATGGGAGTAGCCCTCAATTGGGTGATTTCTCAAAGGCTTTAGGACTCTTATACTTATGTTGTGTTGGATATAGAAAGAGATTAGAACCTCCACTTGCTGATCTCATGATGTGATAAGGTTGTCCTAAGTCTTATTGTGAGATGGACCCTTATGTCTAGTTTTGGACCCCATGCTTATGTATGACACTCCTATCATTTATGGGTTACTTATCTAGCAATCAACTAACAAGAGAATAATGGATGTTCTTAAAATTTTCCTAGTTTTCTATAGCCTTACCCACTTTGGGACAATTGGGATGCGAGTATGGGTTATTATTACTTCTCATAAAATTAATTATGTTGTGTTTCACTACATTAATTTATGTAGTGGGGCCTTGATGGTCCGTTGTTTATACTAAAAGATATATTTTTTTTTAAAATGGGGTTATTTTAGTTCTCATGTGTATAAGTTGGAACATGATTTTGATATTTATTTTGGATGACTCTTTTTTAATTTATAATCACATATGTTAATGAAAAATAACTAGGTCTTCTTAAATATGTCAACAATTATTGATGGTTGTGTTCTTTTGTGAAAATATGTTGGTTGTGTTTGTTTTCTTGAGTTTTTTTGGTTGATATTTCTATCTAGGTGTACCCATTTTTGTGTTATGTGACTTAAGGCTGAAAGAGTTTTACTGACTGTGTTATTGAATCTCCTTATGAACTTTACATTCTGATAAACTTGCTCATTATTTGATTGGAAACTTATAGATATATATGGTCTGGGCATTATTATCTTGGGTTTTGATTATATTGTTACTTGGTTTTATTGTGTTGTGTTTACATATATGTGTTAGAATCTTGGTCATTAGGGTTATATTTTATGTTGTATCAATATTATAATCTCAATATTGAATTTGATGTATCATTTTATTAAAACTTGATCACTACCCTTTTATAAACCTTGTTATTGGGAATAGGCTATGGTATTATCATTCAACTGTGTGGGTAAGCCATGAATTTAATTTTGGATTATGGGTTATATAGTTGTGAACTATTGTAATGATGGTGTTTCATTTGACTCCATTTGAGCCTTGTCTCTTTGTATAATCATAAATCAATTAGAATTGATTGTGGTATTATCTTTAATAAGTGGTTATGTCATGGTTGACTGTGTTATGGTTTTATTTATAAAATTGTACAAATGTTTAATTATATTAAATTATACACACACACACACACACAATTTAGTATATATATATATATATATATATATATATATATATATATATATATATATATATATATATATATATATATATATATATATATATATGTATGTATGTATGTATGTATGTATGTATGTATGTATGTATGTATGTATATGTATGTATATGTATGTATATATATGTATGTATGTATGTATGCATGCATGCATGTATATATACATTGTATGGCTTCAAGATTTATGTGGCTATGTTTCCTTGTCATGATTGGGTTATTCACTTGGAATTTATTTGTTTTGTCATAATCTTAAATCTCAATCCTAGTATTTGGTTTGATCAGCTCTTGAATTTTATTAGGTTTTGAACATTTTAGTTATACTTAATATTAGCTCAATTAAAAGATGTTCATTTTATAATCATGTCTATGTCATTTTATTGACTATGTTAAGCTTGCCTCAAGCTTTAGGTTTTCACTGTGTTGTATGATTACATAATGATGCCTACGAGTTATAATAATAATATGATTATATTATTAGTAAATTTTGATTAATACTTGATTAGTCATTTTAAGTTTTTTGGGTTATATTCAGACCTATGACATATAAAGGCATGACTATTTGTTTTCTACTATGTTGGGTTAATAATTATGATTGAATTATATTATTTTTATGTCATTAATTAATTATATTTAATTTTATTAATGTTTAGGTTCTTATGGAATGTGTGTATGTCATTCCTAGACTAGACCTAAATATTTAAAAGTATATATTATGGGTCCGGATAGTTATGGCTGGTCATGATATTGGGCGAGGTTCTAAGTAGGATAATTTTGAAGGATATATAATGGATTAGAGTTAATCCATTATATATCATTTTGAATCATAGGTTAACCATCCCCACTCTTGATTTATACTTAAATAGATTAACTATTCACATATTGCCTTAGAATGATATGACTATATCCTTTTTATTTGATATGTCTTTTATTCAAGGATCGATGTGTTTAGAATTTATCTCATGTTCCCAATTACCACAACCACCATATTGATGATGGTTAGGTTGGTGATTTCCACCGATGGTTGGGATCATAGGGTTGGTTGGGTGGGTTCATCCTAATTATCTTGTCTATGTTCAACTTCATACTTCAAAAACTTCGTATAGAAGATTGTAAAATAATTTAATTTTTGATTTGATTAATTATCAATATGTATAGGTAACATTGATTATAGTAATTATCTTGACATTAATTAATTTTTATACTGATCTTGATGGCTACTAATGAATTTTATGAATGGATAGAAAATGAAAATGGAATATTGAAGAGGTAAATTAATTATTAGTTGAAGCTATTATATAGGTACCTTGTATTATTTAATTATTGAGTTGATCTTTCATTGATTTGATATTTTTTATGATCAAAACAAGTTGGGAATTAATTGGGTATGATTTTAGGTCATATATGTATGTATCTTTATATGTATATGTATTCCTTAAAGTATTAATTCTACATTGATCTAATATTATTTATGATGATTAATGGTATTCAAGTTAGTTTAAGTTGTGATACATTATATATATATATATATATATATCATTCAAATGATTATTAATTCTTGATTCTAGCAAAATTAATAAATATAGGAATGCTAACATGGGAACTAATTGGATATTTTTACATAGAGTAGATATAAGTTATGGTAGAAAAGTTAATATTTAATATAGCCTTATGAGAACATATTCATAGATGTTTTACATTAGTTCCTTAATTTATAATTGTTGAAATCTGAATGGATAAATTATATAGAAGTTATGCAACTTATATTAGTCGATGTAGTATTGATGTTTGTATTATTACTTTTTGGATGTAAGTACATAGATGCATATGGGCCTATTAATCCTTTTAACAATGCATAAAATTTGATAGTTGGACCATGCAAAAAATAAATCAAATTCTCTCTTTGATCATGTATATCTGGTTGTGTGTAAGGTATGTATTTTGTGTATAGTTATAAAATATCACTTCTTAATTTATGTATGGTGCATTATTAAATCTAGGATTAATAAGTAAATTCTTGTATTTTTTAAATAAGAAATTGATAGTTAATTAATTCTTATTGTTTAAGAATGAACATGTAAAATGTTTTACTTAGATTATTTATTTGGTTAAATAAATGAATTTAAAGGAATCCATAATGAAGACAAATTATAAATAATTTATTATATCACTTTACTCATTTCATTAATACTTAAGTTGTATGCTTGGTGGTTCCTATTATAACAAGTTGCATGGATTTTACCTTCATGTATGATACTCTTAATTTCTCACCTTGTTGCTTTGGCTACCCAACAATGAATTTTGTTAGAGTTCCTTAAGTGGAACATTTTATTTGGGTTCCACTCATCTTAAAACTTGGATAAACTTCATTGATTAATGATGTTGAATTTTGTACATGAACATTGTTGATTGAATGCTACTTATTTTCTTTTGTCTAGTTGGATTATTAATGAATTCCTAATACGATGATATATTTATACATTCATTTTAATAATTTGAAATGATACTTTCTTAAGTAGTTACCTGATTTTAATGGTTGCATAAGTTATTTCTATTATATAGATAGTTTAGTTTATTTTTTTTAATACCTCAAGTGATTTTATTATCGCATTGTCTATGCTAGTCTAAATAGCTACATAGACCATACAATTAAAATGTTGAGTTATAATTACATCATATATTGTTATGAAAATACATGTTTGGTATAAGTGGTGAATGAATAATGTGATTACTTTAAATGTTGTAAGTTGTTATAACCCAGCTGGTAGCACTATAGAATCCTGTACTTAATTTATTTCTCTTATGCCTTAGTATAATTTGTTGTATGAATGAATCAAAATCTAGAAGTGTTGAATTGATTTTGTTTGCTGATTTTATCACTTGTTTAATTTATATATCATGTATTTTCATATAATCCCATGATTAACCTAAATGATAACTTAGGGAAATAAATTTATCCTTCCCAATTAAACCAATCCTTTAACTTAACCATCATCAAGTGGGACTAAAACCCACTGAGGAGAGTGAGGTATTTACCTAGGGTTAAGGACTTAAAAATGGTCATATGTGGAAGTATGGGTGCCACTTATGGCACTTGATACTTATCAGTATATGTATATGTTGATATTCCCTAAATCTCATAATCCTTCTAAAAGAGCAAGCATCCCCATAGCAAATTTTATATGTATTTACCTCTAGTTAATTGCCTCAATTCCCCTCATTGAGTTTCAATTGCATATGAATGAAGTGTGATGAATGTTTTTATCATGTTAACAAGACTATTAAGTGGGTCTAAAATATGTCAAAAACATACTCTAATATATAATTCTAATTTTTTTGGGGATTGTTTCAATTGTTGGTATCCTTCAACTCCAATATTGAATGATTATTCATTGAATAGGAAAAGTTGAATCTCTTGATATGTTGAAGATTCACTTTTATTAAATTCCTTTTCAAGTTGATTCAATAGTGTTTTCTTATTTGTAAATTTATTTTATTCTTAGAAGCATGATACTAAAGTTTCTTTTTCCATCTTCACTTATAGTTACCTCAATATATATTAAACATTTTTAAATGAAATATTTTCTTCCCCAATTCTTTGTCTATATTCAAGTGGTGGGTGAGAGATGAAGTGAATGCATATTTATAAATTATTATGAATGATATTTGAATTAAATTACAAATGCTCTATTTGGTTTCCAATCCATTGGGGTCTCCATCTATAAGTGGTTCAATTTTCCAATAATAATAATAAAAATAATCTTTATGATGTTTTCTAGAATGAACCATGCCAATTTTTATATATAATGGAATAGTTTGACATAAGTGGTCATTATTTTCTATGTGATCTACTTGAACCCTTATTACATTTTTTGGATTGCATTTTTTTAATCACTAACTCAATTATTTGATGTTCCTATGATAAATAATGAAATAAATAAAGGTCATTTTGATAGTTCGATGGAGAGTAGATTTATACAAACTACTCCTCATCTCTTTTCTCCTAGTCTAATGCACCTTCAATAACTAAAATATCTTGATGATTTATCTTGTTTTTTTCTAAAAAGTTAATATATATGTATGTTAACAACATTAGAATTGTTTACAACTAACACAAAATATATTAGTTTATGATGTGCTTCATCATTATATAAAAATATTATCACATAATTTATACAAAAAATAATAATAATGGCTTCCTAATAAGAATATTAGATTCCATAGGTATAATTATGCTATAAAATATTGTTTATAATATATTATAAGAATGTTGTTTTATTACTAATTGATATTTGACTAATTATTCATAGATATTTCATGGCAATGGTCCTAGTGAATAGACTTCATGGAACCCCAACCATTTGACAAGTTGATGAGAATCATGTTCTAATATTGTCTATGATCATAAATGCCAAGGGAATCCCATATTTAGGATAAGTCATTAGTTTTAACATTATGCATTAGAGGGTTGTCCTCAATAGGCCGTATCCTCATTTCTACATGTTGTCATATTTGGTCTTTGCTATTGTTAGAACATTTAATTCTAAGTGGGCTTAATTGACCCTTTGCCTTCATATTAATTAAATAAATAATAATATATTATTTATTACCATGAGGTAGAAACCTCATGATAATAAATAGTAGAGTTATAATTATTTAATTATTATAAAATTATAATTAAATTATTTTATCAAGATGGATGGACCCATTACTTTTAAAATGGTCACCTCCTTTGGTTTTTCATTATAAATAAGGTTTTACCCCTATTGTGAAAATAACATGTGAATGGGAAATATTAATAATATTCAATCTCAAAGAGTTTTGTGAAAGTTTATCTCAAAAGAAGTGGGAGGTTAAGGAACTTGTCTTGGGTATAGAGGAGTTTCTCAATTATTGAATAATTCATCATTGTGGGTTTTTTTTACCTATGAGAAGTTTTCCCATGTTAATTCCTTGTTCAATGGTTCATTAATTTGTGTACTTAATTTATTATACTTTTCTCATTTTTTATTCATCCTATATTGTATCTATACATTACTATTGTATACACAAGTTTTATCATGGTGTCAGAGACTAGTGGAAGAATATGACCAAAAATTTGTTTATTCAAGTAAATTTTATTGTATTTCAAGCTTATCAAGTGTATGATACTGACACTTTTTTTTTCATGTGTGAAATATAAATTAGTAACAGATCATTTTTTCCCAAAAAAACTCAGTTTTGGCTATGCCACAAGCTTAGTTTAGCCATTTCAATGTTTTTTGGAACTTTACATAGCCTAATTTATATTCATGTAGTCTATTTAAACTTCACTATTGCATTTTTAGGGCCACTCTTTTATAGCATTGAAAATTCAAACAATAGTTTTTGGCATGAAAATTCAATTCTAAAGGTTCTATCTACTTAATTTTGAGGATTGAAGGCTTCATATAAAGTTTCAGGGCCTGAAAAGGCCATTCCAAACCTATAGAATTGTTATCTCTCCTCTTTAGATGTCATTGTATGCCTAGATAGAATAATATAACAAATCCTCACCCAAAAAATATATTTTGAGGGTCTATTTATGTTTATCAGGTAAAAACTAAAAGGTTGCCAAAGTTTCAGGTGAAATGGAGGTCTTCAAACTGAGATATGAGTAGCTAAAAATCTACAAGAGTGTCATTCTTCTCTATGGAGCATGATATAGGTAATCTTATGTTTCATATAATTGAATGAAATATTATAAAAATAATATCTTTATCAAAAATGAATATTACATTCAACATGGAAATTGTCTAACTTTAGAGTTTGTGATATACCAAAAGTTTACAAAAATTAATTTTTTTTTAGTGGTTAAAAATTATATGCACTATTTATATATTTATTATTACTAAAAATTAGATAAAAAAAGGTTCAAATATAAATTAGTGCGTGTAAACTTTATAGAGATCCCCTAGATGGGTTTGTGGAAGCTTTTTTTATAAAAAAAATTGTAATTAATAAGGAGGCCTTGTGATAAAATCTCACCTAAAAACATATATGTTTATTTTATTTTGAATTTCATTTTTGGTTTGTGTGTTAATTTTAATGTATTCAAAACACTAATTGACTTAACGGTCTTAATTCAACATCTAACCTAGTATAAACCTAATAGAGCATAATCATGTAACTAGTCGATCACTAGGTTTTGGCACCTTACAAACACATTTATGTGGTAAATTTTATGTTTTGAAACTTTATATTATTAATTTTAAAACCTTTTAATAAGTTTCTAAGTGGTTTTTCTAAGTACAACTCTTTTGACACCTTGTTTAGTGCTACTCTAATTCAATTTGTTACATTATTTAGCATCTAAATTGTTTTATTAAGTATAGTTACACATGTGATTTAATATATTTTTAAAAATAGTTGAAAAGTTAGTAAAAAAAAATTAAAAATAATTGTGCTTATAGTAGTATATTTTTGTGACACTTACAACACCTTATTTTGTCATAATTTTTTACAATTTTCTTACTTTGTCTAGAATTAAATTGAAACATTATTATGTGTATACACTTAAAATATACTTTTTATTTCAAATAAAGTTAAAATTATTACTAAAAATATTCATTTTAATCATTTGTTTAATGTCAGTCATAAAGGAAAGTTATGGATTTACCTAATTTTTTTTAGATGAATCACAGATGCTTAATATAAATAACTAAGATATTTGTAAAATATTTATTAAAGTAGAATTCATGGCACAAAAGTTATGGAATATTGTGGTTAGGAGTGAAAAAGCTCCATCTAAATGACATGTGACCCTTAAGCTTACTAATGAATTTCAATATAAATCATAGGAAGCTAAGTTCATTATCTTGCAGAGTGTTAAGGATGAATTTTGTATGCAATCAGAAATGCATCATGCCTATAAATCAATCCTAGCTTAGAGAAGATAGAGCATACCTACACTTTTGATTAGGAATACATTTGTTAAATGAGATCATGACCAATATGGGGATCCTCTAGACCTGATTATGGGATCACTTGTCACAATGCACCATGATAGGAAGGGTTCTAAAGCATATAGTCTTACATAATCACACAATAACCCTAAAAGAGTCCTAAGTTTAATGTTCACTTTATTCTAATAAACAAGTAAAGTAAATCTAATCTAGTGCACACCAAAGATTATGTCATAACATGAGGGGTTAGTAAAGAAATAAAAACATGTATAAGAGAATATCAATTAAGATAAGTATGAGAAAGACCCTAATATATACAATATGAATCGTAATATTATTCGAGCCAATACTTATGTTATTTATATACACTAAAGAGAGGAGAACAAAGTTATAATATACTTACCTAAATGTGAACTTGTCAAGACTCAATCTCCAACTTGGCCAAAGGGGCTTTGTAAGAGTTTGTTGTGGTTTGTAAGGATAACTAAGAAAGGCCAAAGCATCTAAGACTTATCCACAAGACTAGATTCTCCAAATATAAACCCTAAGCTAAGACTCCTCAAGTAGAAAGGTGGAAGAGCATATTATAACAAAGCATGAGTGAATAATAACTATTGATTTCATATTCAAATAATGATAAAATGATCTTGTATATATAGGCATATTTCACCCTAAATCCTTATAAATATGTCAGTTGTATGGGGTCAACCTAGTTGACCCTATATGTTTTTGGGAGATAAATCACTAGGTCCCGAATTAGGTTAGCCAAAGAGCTAAAAAAAATATAAGTGAGAAATATCTTTAAAAAATATAAGGTCAAATTAGTTGACCCTATATAGTAATCAGAGGTTAAAAATTGTACATAATCAACCCCGTCAACCTAGTACAGTCAACTAGCAAAAGGGGATCAAGGTGAGGAAAAGAGGGATGGAAAGAGGAAAAAGATTGGAAAAGTTTACAAAGGAGGAGTAATAGATTAGGGAATGATTTTATGAATTTTTTGGATTGATAATAATGTGTAAATAAAGGACAACAATCTTATGAATCACTAAATGTTTTCCCACCCCTTTATTGATGCACCCCTTAGGGCATGCACTCAGAGAGATTGAGTCTCGATCGGTTCCTACAAGATGTAAATCATCAGTAAGTGATAAAATTTGAAAATACTATGTATATATGTGCCCCACTCAAATATCATCACATGTCACTAAGTTGAAATAGGATATGGTGTTTTAAAAAAGAACATAAGAACACATAACATTGATGCTAAAAAAAATTGTAGTATTTTTTAAGAAAAAATAATTGAAAGTAAATGACTAAAAATTAAATGTGATACATATCTTGACATACCTTTATTGATGAATGGTTCTCTATTGTGTTATTATTTTTTATTTTGGAAGGCATATAGACTAATTTTGACAAACCTAAGAATACAAAACTAAAGAGAAAAAATAAATGAATGCAAGAAAAGCCAAGATAGATGGTGCTATGAGAACGAGACATACTTGGGAAATTTGGCAAGTTGAGGTGACAAGTGTTATGATAGACTAAATGATCAAGTTATAAATAAATAAGAGTAAATTGGGTCACCAAAAATCCAAGGCTATTAAAGACTAAAAAACTCAAACAAGTAAACCTCAAGTAAGAAAGGCAAACTCACAAAGTGAAACCAAGGATACATGTAAAAAAGGAGATGATAATAAAACAAATCAATTATAAAAGAAGAAACAAAATGGTAAAACAACATTGATGAGTGAGTAGTAACAATCCTTATCTCACTCAATAATGAAAAAAGGTACATAAAAGGGGAAAATAACATTGATGAGTGATAAGTAACAAGCCAACCTCACTCAACAATGGAAAAATGGTAAAAAATCAAGTTTCTATAATAGCAAGATAGTACAACAAATGATAAATGGTAAAAGGAAAGTAATAAAAATATAGAAATTTAAATATATGGTAACAAGAGAGTGATCCATAGTTGTTCAAACATGTTTT
This sequence comes from Torreya grandis, assembly GCA_037957365.1. Lineage (NCBI taxonomy): Eukaryota > Viridiplantae > Streptophyta > Pinopsida > Cupressales > Taxaceae > Torreya > Torreya grandis. Next base: position 1,146,514 of record JARHVA010003225.1, read on the forward strand.
TCTCTAAGGATAGATACAAATGAAACAAAGTAGTGTTAGTTTTGTTAAAAAGTACCCTTGTTTAGCTCATGTGCTTAGTCACATGCTTAACAATCAATCAAGTCAATTTTGTACTTGATACAACTAGGCACATTCATAGTAAAGGTCTCTTATGTATAACATTTAAATTCACTATGACACTAACATCAATTTTATACAAGGTGCAAGCCTTGTGTGCTCACCTAAAGCGTAGTAGTAAAGGGACTAGGGCCTGCATTGGGCTAGTTGAAACATCGTGCAACATTTATCTCAATGGGACTTAGTCTTTTATGAAATATGCTTAGGTAGCCTATCAGTGTGTGTCATCTTAGGTAAGATCATAAGGAAAAATCCTATTCAAAGGCATAAGTCTTTTGGTGCAAGTTCATGCCTGGATATATATATATATATATATATATATATATATATATATATATATATATATATATATATCCAGGCATGACCTTGCACCAAAAGATTTATGCCTTTGAATAGGCTTTTTCCTTATGATCTTACCTAATGGCACAAGCCATAGGGATAACAAGTTAAGATTCATTCAAGTGCTTAGTCAAGTCAAGGGAATGGCTCATGTTAAGGTACTCACTCTTCAAGTTAGCACTCTAGGAACATCTACTAGGGCCTTGGTGCATGTTGGCTTCAACATTTAGTCAATTTTATAGGTATGTCAAAGTCACTATATGGCATATTGATGCCATTAGTGACATGGAATATACCTTTCATTGTAATACACTCAATAATGAATATTATATCACTAATCATAAAAAAAAACAAGTCACAACCATACATTAAAGCTACACTACATGAAATGGATGAACACCCAAGTAAATATGTAATACCATTACTATTAAGTTATAGTTCATCAACAAAGTATAGTTTATAGAAAGAAATATAGTATAACATATTTTATACACTATACATACCCAATGGCTCATAGGTGAGCTTGGGTGACACATGGTGATTATCCGAAGTAATCATGTTAGGTTTAAAATAGAATGCATGTATAATCCTAGAACTAATCTTATAAAGCTTCATTGCATTAATGTCTCCCCATTTTTTCTTTAGGTTTAAGTTCATTTTTATAGGTAGAGGGGCATCTTCTTACCAGGTCTGATGGGTACACATCAAATCACTTAAAGGGATGTCCCTAAAAACTTGGGCACTAAATAACTACTTACTAGATGGTGTAAGATATTCAAAGATTTTTCTATTTGGTACTAAATATTTCAAAAGAATAATCATTTGTAATGACTACCATGCATTGAGATGTGTTGAGTTGGCATAATACACTAGGTATCACAAAAAGGGGCCCAACATTACCCCATACAAAATTTATAATCCACCTTTACAATTGTCTTTAAGTGCCTTTGTTGTGTAAAATTTTGGTACACTATTATTTCTCCACCTTAAATTTCTTGAAGCAATGAATGGCAAGCTTGATCTCTTTAGTGGTACCATCTACTTTTGTTAATGTAGCATCAAGTGTGGGTCCATTCGTGCTCTCCATTTATTTTATGAAGGATTTTAGTCCTTAGTTATCCTCAACTCATCATTTAAAATGTCCCCTTCCTCACTTGCCTTTTTAAAAAGGTGTAGAAGAGTGCTCCTAGGCCTTGTTCCTAGGTTTTTAACTTAGCACTCAAAGTGTTGACCTACACCATAACTTACATGTGCTTAGTACTATCCATAGTGAAATCATGCTTCATTAGATCATCCTTATAATATTTCTCATTTTGAAGGTGCACATTGATGATTGATGCTTGAGTGGCTAAGTAGTAAAAGATGGTATTTTATTCTTCTATGCCCTCTTCTAGTTTGGTGAAGAGGTCCTCCACCATATCAAACTTTTTTTAGCTCTTTTATGATGGCTTCAGAGGGGTCTTCTTGTTCCTCTAGAATTTAATTCATTTATGGGAGAATTTTTTCTAGTAGCACACAAACTTTATCAACTTATTTCATTTTTAAGGTATCAACACCATCTAAAAGGGATGGCTCCACCTCTTCAATATGATCAACCAGCTACAAAAGTTTGAGCTTTATTGCCTTAAATTATTCCTTTACTTCCTACATGATCTATTTCCACTTATTTTTATGAACATCATTGATGATGTTCTTGCATGCTACTAATTAGGCCATCTTGAGGAGTACATTCATTAACCTTATAATATTCATATCCCTAGGATTTATAAGCTGATAGTCATGCCCCTCTTCTAGTTTCTTGGTGCTTTGGATTTCTTTCTTTGGTACCTCAAAATAGGGTTCATCTATGTAGCAATCAAAAGCCCAAAAACCTTGATGGCATGTTAGGGTCATGGTATTTTTGGGGTGCATGTACTCTAACATGTATAAGTTATCATCTTCAAATAAATCCCTTTACACTTTCTCCCTATAGATCAACTCATACTCCTCTTCCTCAACTAGCTCCTTGCCTTCACTACTAGCACTGGTGCTTTATTCTTCTTCTTTTACTACTACTACTACTACTACTACTTCTGCTAGGTTTTTTCATCAAAATTTTCCCCTTGGTCCATCTCTTTCCTTTCCTTAATGCTAGTTTCACCATATTGTTTCTTGAGGGGTTCTTCCTTAGACTTTTCACCTTGTCCACTTCTTATTTTGTTTCTTTGGTACAAAACTCCTCGATGCCAACCTTACTTTCCTCTTGCCCTAGCAGGGTCTCTGCTATCTTCTCCTTTTGTTCGTGTGAAGTACTAGCATCACCTTTTTTGTCTTTAGGTATCACTTTAAAAGTAGGGCATGCTTGTTGTGCAACTTCCTCTAATAGGCTGAAGTGGGCATTAAGCACCTCTTTAGTTTCCCTCTCATTTCTAGGTTGCACACTAGTAATAACCTTTTCCTCTCTCTATTTATTCATTCTAGCCCTTTTCACTTGGGCTGCCTTCTCTTCTATTTCCTTTTTTTTGGCATTTTCTTCTTCAGTCTTTTTCTTCTCAAATTTATCTCTTTTGGCTTGCACTTTGCATTTCTTCTCTTTTGATTTTATCTCCTCAACCTCCATTCGATCAATCTTAGCTTGGGTCATGCCCTTGGCCCTCATGGCCTCTCAGTGTAACTCCAATGCCATGTCAATGTGTTCTTAGTCTAGGACCATGTCCTCCTATTTGTGTGTTAAATCTTCTTTAGTTGGTACACTTAAGGGTATTGCTTCTCCATAAACTTCTACATCATCAAAATTTCACCTATTTCACCTTCCTTTTTCCTTTCTTATTTTCTCCCTTTTATCTCCTATGCCTTGATTTTCTCCATTTATTTCCTATAATCTTTATCCTCAACAATATCAATAGCTTCTTTTGACATCCTAGCCTTTATGATTTCTTCTCTTCATTCCTCCATATCTAATACCTTATGCATATCAACATCACTGAGGTTGAGTTTCCTCCATCTTTATGTCTTCTTCTCTAATTCAATTTGAGGGGATGGAGAGGGGGTCTGTTCACTCGATGAGGAGTCATATTCCTTGGGAGTAATGTATATTCCCCTCCCAATTTATTCTCCCCCCATCTCCTCTTCCTCCTTTATGTTAGATAAGATTATCCTAGGCACCATAGGAAGAACCTTCCCCTTCTTCTTTATGATAGGGTAATTCTTTAGCATAAATTATACGTGCTTCTTTATGGAGGTCAAAGGAGAGGTTTATTCTTTTAAGGAAATTTTGAGCCATATTCTCTCCTTTATCTCTTCCAAAGTCTCCCCCTCTTCTTCTTGGGAGAATTCTTATCTGATGGCATTGAAGTTCCTTCATCATCAATCTAGATTGGGGGCTCTTCACTCTGCTTGGTGTTAAGGCCCTTCTTTCATGGCTTCATATCATAGTTGATCCTATAAATTTAGCCATGTATGGTTGCCTCTTGAAGGGGGTGGATATCTAGGTGATCTAATTCATGCTCAATGGCCTTCCCATCTATACAAGTGAATTAACACCTCATCCTTTGCCTCTCTAAATCTAGTTCCTTGACTGGAATGTCTAATTATTATGCATTCAGGATTTGGCATAGAAAATTCTTGAAGTATCTTGTCAAGAAGGTGTAAGGGAGCTCTAACCACATTGACAAGTTACCATCAATTAGCCACAAACACACTACATAATAGTGTTGCATTATAATAATAGTTTTCATTTTCAACATACTCTAAGGGAGCCCTTAAGGGATGCACCATTCTATCTCGAAGGCCTCTATGTATTTTTATCATGATGTGAGTCTTATATTTATCATTAAAAGAGGGTGGGATCATGAAATATTTATACTTTTACATTGGGGATTCATTGTGCTCTAGATGGACCTAGAGGTTGTCCTCATCCCCATCTAGAATTCCAATCTCATCCATCACAATGGGAATGAGGATGGATCCCCATCTAAATGTCTTCTTTTCCCTATGGCACTCCTACACATTCTTCAAAAATTAATTGATGATGAATTTAGAAATGCTGAATTACATGCCATATGTCATGTGATAGGTGAATCAAAGGTATTCCTTAGTCACATCGGTCCAACAATTGCTTGGACATAGCTTGAAGCTTATAAGGTGCACTATTTCATTTGTGTTAGGTCCCTTGCACTCCTTGATGGGGAACATAAAACTCCCTTGAAATAATATAGGAATTTGGATATGCACTCTACCTCTTCATCATCATCTATCATCTAATAGATGTATTCACCTATATCTAGAAGCCTATTTATTCTCTTTATCAATGGCATCAAAATCTTCATGCACCTCCCCATGAAGTAGATATAGTCCTCATGTAGGCACAAGAGCAAGAATTAAACCAACTCATTCAACTTCATAAATAATGACAAATCATAAAGTTGAGCTGTGCTAGAAGTTATCAATTTATCTTAGATCAAGACATCAAATGGGGCATCACCTTGCACCATCTTTCTCCCTATGTCCACCATCCAATCTTGCATAATGTCTTGAAAATGATTGAATGTGTGATGATTATACTCTTTTAACTAGAAAACATGCACAAAAGAGTGGCAATCCTCCCCCATCATGACCTTTAGAGGAAACTACATAACTTGGTAGGACATTTTGGTAACACCTTAGTGTCTACCTATGCCATGTATATTGCCTCTACTCACTATGCCAATATTTTTGAAGTGGACACTTCAGGAACTATATGTGCTCATTTTCATTCCAATTACACTAGTATAAAGCTAAATCCCTTCCTTTTTTCACCATCATAAACTTGATGGTGTTGAAACATAGTAGTTGTGGTTTACCAAAGCCTTAAATGATGGTGACACTTCTATAATCATGATATATATGACTATTCCCTCAACTCTTGATCTTGTTGTCCTTCAATGGTGGCTTGGGTTTCAATTCACTCTTTGAACTACTTAGTTTATATAGAATCCTTTCTCTATACTTCTCAAAATCACTCTTACTAAAAACATAATTCTTATTTAAATGCAATCATTCATTCCTAGTGCCTAAAAGTGCTTAAATTCTCATTGGTATAGGGTTTTTATACATCTAATCTCTATTTTTTGCTTATGCTTGATCTTAATCTTAAGTTAATATAAAATTATAGCCTAAAAAATTCTACCACTTAGTAATTTATAACCTTTACTTATCTATTATCATTAATACAGGTGCTTTATGACATGGTGACACTTTGATTTCTTAGAAAATGTAAAATTTTGTGAAATACATAAAGATCATTTGTCATTAATGCATTAATTGCATATCTTTGTGCCTCTACTTCCATTTTTTTGAATTCTCTCTAACGATAATTTGGTGAAGTGACATTTAGTTCAAATAGTCACTTCACACTCAAACCTAGGTCGACAACAACTATCTTAGGTGATTTATCTCTTGTGCTTATTCACTTGGTGTGACCTTCACCTTCCTTGTGGCAACCTGGGCATAAAACCTCACATGTGGATGATTTAGCATCTTTGGTTCCACTTTCTCTTCTAATTTAACTATATTTCTATATTTTAGTTGGTGTCTTGTGCTTTATCCTACCTTGGCCTATCCTACCCCATACAAATCCCTTGCATTAACCCTCTAACACTTTGTCTTATCTTCTAGTTTTCTTGCACATGATTAGATTATGCATCTTCACTTTTTTTCTTATCCCCAACCATGTTGAGCATCTTCATGATCTTTTTTACACCCAACCATGTTGATATACCTCATTCTAACTATGATGAAAAGGTTAACTTTACACTTATGTACTTTGTCATTTTTTCTTAAATCTCCAAGGTCTGATAGCTTCCTCACACCCAAAAACATAGGTGTTTGGCCCTAGGTGCTTAAGAAGCAAATGGGATCAACTCACTTGACTTGTATTATGTGAAAAAGTATCAGAATAGTTCATGTATAGGCTTGAAAACACCCTTCATTTGTAACCTTGTGCATGGAGTTTTGTGTGCTTATTTTCTAAGTCTGAAAAATCTCACACACCCACCACTTAGATGTATAGCCTTAGTTACTTGACAAGTTCAAGTTTTTGACTCACCTAATTAGAATTATGTGTGAGAAGCTAGATATATTCACTAGAGTGAGGTTTGATTCATGTTCCCATAACTTAGGTGCTATGGCCTCATGTTCTTAAAAAACACAAGTGATTGATTCACCTAGTTGGAATTGTGCATGGAGTACCAAATAATAAGTCCTTACAGTCATTATGTGCCATTTATTACCTATTTACACTATATAAGGAACAAAATAAAAGAAAAATAACTATTTAGCATGTGTTAGACATTACTCTATTTAGTTCAACTTCAAATTGACTAGTGACCAAGAAGTTGGTGTTGTTATAGTGCAAGCACCATCCTACTACCAATACAACTTCAATTAGTTGTCATTGAAATGCCTTGGGAGCATTTTTTTGGACAACATGCATAACTTACTTTCATCTATATTTAATATGTGGTAGATGTTGTAGGCTCCCATCTACCTTATTTTCAATTTACCTAGGTTCTTAAGGTACTTCAAGTTATAGAGTATTTCTAATGCTTCTTTAGTTAGCTCCTTGCATTTGATGTGCTTATCATATTAAAGCTTCTGGCTCACTAATTTTATAGTTTTGGGAATAATGGAGTTTTATTCCTAATTTAATTAAGGGTTTGGAACAATAAATTAATATATAATATTAAAATAATTATAGTACTAATTTTTATAGTTTATTGTGTCTTTTAAACCTTTCTAAATATAATAATAAATAAGGAGAATACAACTTAGCTTAGAACTAGACTGAGACAGTTGAGACATAGACTAAAATTAGTTGTGTAGGATTGGGATAGTGTCATGAATATGGATATAGATATTATTTGGTGAAAGGATAGAAACACAAAAAATAGGACACTTCAGGGTCTAGTGTTGTAGTCCACTCCTACCGCTATTGTCCAAAAAGGTCATAAATATCTGAGTTTTCTGGGTTTTATTCGTTATCCTTATGTGAGCCTAAATATGAAAGTTTGAGTCTTGAATGTCAAAAAAGATATTTTTAGATATTATTCAATATTAAAACCCTAAACCTTCATTATGTTTGATAAAACTTGAGAAATAAGGGGAGGTTAGTGTGTGTAAGATGCATTGAACATGTATCCACACCCTTTGTATGGGCACACTACCTATATACTAATACTTCAAAGAGGGATCAATCCACATATATTGATCCCACTTGATGTGCTTTATGAAATAGTGTAATGAGGATGTAAAAATGCCAAATTAAGAGTGCCTAAAGTGGATAGGGATTGGTATGAAGGTTTCAATATATTTGTCGCTATGTTGGGTGACTGTATGCAAATAATAGAGAAATTTGCCTTAGGGGTTTGTTTGTATTTTTGCTTGTTTTGTAATATTTTTCACCTCCCTTCTAAATTAAATTTGAATGGGCTTTTATAAGTATCTATTGGTCATGGGTTAAATGTCTTCACACTAGGCTAACATAATGAAGAATAGGAATCAAATGGAAATGGTTGTTTGGGCTCAAAATATGATTGGATAAGAGAATTGACAATGGGACACCCTACGGTCTAGTGCTATATTCCAAGTTTGATGATCCTATCCTATAGACTCAAGACCTAGGGGGATATAATTGTCCTAGGAAATATAGCCCAACTAAGCTAGAATTAGGTTTCAAAAGTCCATGGGTGATTGAGAATGAATAAAAAGGTGTTTGGAAGGGTTATGAGAGCATGTGAGAATGGTGTCACAAACCACACTCAAGCTACTAATTTGTACATTTTACATGAGTACATCCGCCCCCCCCCGCTGCTTTTATTCTAGTGATATAACAAAGCAAAATTATAGGATAAAAGAAAGTAAAAAGTGTACCTTAATTTTCCTATAAGGGTCATGAAGCTATGTGATGCTAATTGTGTGTAGAGAGAGCACATTGTGAAGTGTAAATTTATAAGAGAAAACAAAGAGTAGATCAGTTCTTACTAGATATGCTATATCTAAAATAAGAATATACAAAGTTGGGTAAGAGAAAGAGGAAGAGAAAGGAACAAATACATCTCACTAGGTATGTGGACCAATACAAAACTTGTTGTGATGTTGGATATGTGCTATACCAAAATTAATATCATGAATAGAGTTGAGTGCTCAATTCCCTTAGAGTGGCTTAAAAATGTAAAGGATGGCCTTCTATCTCCATCATCACCTACTGATTGAAGCTATGTAATCATGTTTGTGCTAATTGATGTTTGGACTATGTGTTTAACCCATCTGAGTAGGTGGCTCAAGAATACAAAGGCTAGATAGGCCTTTGGTTTCATCATTTCCCACTAAGTGAAACAATAAACTGATATTGGTATGAATGTTCACTATATGAGATGGACATTAGAGCCCATGAATTCTCTAAAATATGATAACATGGCATGGATGGTTGAATGTGTACTAGAAACTAGGCCAATCTTGGCCACTCTGAAAGGAAGAGATTAGGATTATGTGAAAGCCACTCCAAAATTGGGAACTAGGCTTATGTGGAATCCACTCAACACAAGCCTCTTTGAAATGATGCCAACCACCTGCAAATAGAATAAGGCACGTAATTACTAAGAATGCTTAGCTAATTTACTAAAATCAAAAAGAAAAGAAGTTAAATGTGCCATGCACATTGCCCCTAATCACTGGTGTCTCTAACATAGATTTTGATCTAGAAGTTATACCAACTGCCCAATCTAAAATTGGAAGTGAGAGACATCATGTCTTTCATGATAGCCCCTATATCTAGATTCTCTAAGAAAAATTGTTTTAAAACTACTAAATCTAAACTGATTTATATCTGATAAAACTATAACTAAGTTTACCTTTTTACATGTTTCTAAAAAATCCATGTTTTTTATTATTTAGATAGGAGCACCAAAAATAGGACACCTTGTTATCTGATGTTATTGTCCAAGTCCAGTGCTCTTGTCCTTAACTAAATTTGATCACTATTCTATAATCATCACTATTTTTCTAATCTATTCTACCTAGTTTGATCTTGATTATTTTTTCAAGTGTTCTAAAAACTAATTTTTGATTTATAAGAGGCTATGATCTCTATGAAAAACCCCTATTTATTTCCCCCTCTTCTAAAGGTAGGAATGAAGACCCTACAATGACTGCCCTCACAAGAAAGAACCCTACAAGTGTGTTATGATATGAAATACATGATATAGCAATGATAATATAAAAGATATATCAAGATATAACATAGTTTGTATTGGATATTATTAGATAAACAAGGGTATGCCTAGATAGATGTAACAATGTAATAACATGTGCAGTATATTGAATTAAAGCTAGAAATGTTAGTTCTTAGATGTTAGTTTTCAAGAAGGGATGGATCATGATGTCCATCATGGCATCCAAAAAAGTAAGAAAATGCATGACATGGATCATGGCACTATAAATAATGAGACAAAAATAAGCAATAAGAACATAAGGCAAGAAGCAAGAAGCATAGAAGACTAGCAAAGGGGCCAAGCAAACAAAGGACATGGGCACATATCACTCAAACTGGAAAGCAAGCATATAAGGTATGTTAAAATTCCCACATACATATACAATTGAAAATGAGCAAGGTTGGCATGAGGACCAAAAGCATATACAGGAGTATAAGTAAATTACATTGGCAAATATCCTAAGGCACACATAAGAGTAGAAGCAAAGGACATTAGAAAATGTGTCAAGGCACATACAAGAGATAAAATAGGAACTAATAAATGCAATCACATCTAGTTACACAAAGCAATAAATGAAGGCATATAATATGATGGAAATACAGTCGCATCTAAATAATCAAAGTCAGAAGTGAAAGTATGCAAGACACATAGTACAAAACTAGGTATATGCTAAGAAATACACAAGTGTAGATACATCATCATGATAACTAGAGTGTGTAGTGTATAAATGACATAACCTAGATGGTGTAGTTAGGTAGAAGATGCTCTTAGTGGGTAGATATATTTATGTATGTCTCGAATGTAGAAGTAGGATGCCCCATCAATGAGTAAAGTGAAGCAATCAAAGATCTAGATATCACTACACACACTCAAAGAAGATCAAGTGAAGCATGGTAATGTTGATAAATAAACATAGAATAACATAGAATATAATAATGTAAGTCTAGCATGGTAGTAAAAATGTAAAGCATGGATAATGAATAAAATTGAAATGTATTTGGTATTTTGAGTTATTTGAATGTTTTGGATTTTTGATAAATTTTAATGTTTTTAGTATTTTGGAAATTTTTTATTGTTTTTATATTTTGACATGTTATATTATTTTAGGTATTTTGAAATATTTCTATGTATAATCAATCATAAGAAGACTATGTACATGTAATTGAAAATAAGATATGTAGAATAAATCATAAGGATACTATGTACAAAAAATTGAAAAGAAGCTATGTGTAATCAATCATAAGGAGACTATGTACAAGAAACTGAAAAGAAGATATGTACATGAAAGACTAGGAAGAAAAAGTACTAGCCAATGAGTCTTATGAGAGACTCCCTATCATGGTGTTTTATATCAAACAAAGGAATTGTGCATGATTGTGAATCATGAGGGAATGGCTATGAATATGACTTTGAATATTTGGATTCATTGTTGGTATGTTGGAAAACACAATAACCCATATTATTTCACTCATCATTATATTCTTCATTTTGAACCAATGGAATTTAGTGTTGATTTTTGTTGTATTTGGATCTCTTCCTTTGATAAATTGTGTGTCTATGAATGATTTGCCTTAAGATGTTCAATAAATCCAAAACCTTGGTGACAAACATTATCAACTACTAGAATAAGAGTAGTGATGCCTTAAGCATGCTTGCCTAACCATTAACCTTGATAATCAAACTATTGTAAATATTTTTGATGAAACTCATACTATTTTGGAAGTTGAGCCTTATTTTGGAGAGGTAGATTTGCATCTTTTTCATGCTTTACTTGTTCTTTTGATATTGTTTCTTGCTCTAATTTTTTTGTTTAATCCTTTTTTTGTTCTAATTTGTGCTTTGGTAACCACCTTTGTATTGTTTATAAATTTGACCCTTTATGAATGTGTTCCTATGTCATTATAGACTTCTTGATTGATTTACCTTGTATAGGGTCCTCATTAATAGTTATCTATTTTATATGTTTTTTCAATGCCAAATATGAACCTATGTGATGGCCATGCATTCTATGATATGCAAAATAATATGTAGATATTCTCACTAGATGTAGAGGAGGTAGTTTGATCAACTTATATCTAATCATTTATCTTAGTACCTCACTTTAACTCTTATTTATTCTTTGAATGCTTTTTGAATCACTAGTTTTAAAGTTACTTTGTTGTGATTTCTTGTTTTAATATGTAACATTGCTTACGACCAATTGACTAGGTGAAGGTGCATAGAAATGATTGACACTAGGGTGCCTTTGAGGCTTTTTTATTATAGTCTAATTTTCCAATGTTTTGATTTGTTCATGTAATAGCTGATTATACATTTGTAAATTTGAAATTAAATTTCTCATATTGGTTATTTGATCCCTAGTTTCTTCCAATTCAACATGTAAGCACGTATGTTGAAGAGGTTTTGAAGAAGCTATAGGCTAAATGTATGCATTAGGAACAATAGTATACGATACCTCACCTTTTGGAGGGTGATAGCATGGACTTGGTTAGAGGGAAAGTAGATATCATCCTCTTGTGGGAGATGAGGAGAAGGAAATTCTTTCATGTACATAAGATATGACATGGAAATTGGATAGGTGGTTGTTAGATTATGTAATGGATCCTCTAAGTATGTAAGGATTTTATTCTTAATTAAATTACACATAATAGCGAGATAACATGTTATATAAGTAATTAGAGTTATAAGTTGTATGGAAATATGATTATAAATAATATTCCACATGAGAGATAGCCAACAAAGGATAGAGAGCATGGAATTTTGCACTAATGCATTAAAAACTTTGACTTGTAACATAACATTTCTAATATTTTTATAAAAATAGAGTTGAAAATTATTCTATATGAGAGAGAGAGAATATGTAAAAGAAATATTGAAATCTTGTACATTTTTACCAATAAATTTTGTAATATCATCCCTTATTATAAGATGTAAGCATGAAAGGGAAAGAATGAAGATTTAAATTAACATATAGTAAACTTCATCATTCATATAGATGGTAGGACCGAGTATGGACTCCTTATTATTTGTAAGAAATGTTATGAAATGAATCAAATCTATTTTTGATTTTTTTTATGTGAAATCTGATTTAGATGTAAGGTGATACCTCAAAAGCAAAGGGACCTAGTAGATTCAACTAGGGTTTCAAATAAATAATTTTAAAAACTACTATGGTGAATTTTAAAAATTAAATAGAAAATATTGATTTAAATATGCAAGAAAAAATTTAAAAAATGAAAAATACTAGGACCTAGTATAGGCAACTAGGGTTTGAAAAATGATTTTCAAAATTACTATGGCAAATTTTAAAAAATAAATGTGAATTTATGATTTAAATATGTAGGAAAAAATCAAAAAAATATTGGAAAAAAAATTAGGACCTAGAATAGGCAACTAGGGTTTGAATGAAATCATTTTAAAAATTACTAAGGTAAATTTAAAAATTTAATGGAAATTCTGATTTTAAATATGCAAAAAAAATAAAAAAAAATACTAGAAAAATTAACAACTAATTTACCCTAGGGTTTCTAGGTATTTTGTGCACAAATGAAGTAAGTTGGGTTCACCAAATAATTTAATAGTTTTGGAAATAATGGACTTTTATTCCTAATTTAGCTAAGGGTCTAGAATAATTAACCAATAAATAATATAATAATAATTATAGTACTAATTTTTATAATTTATTATGTCTTTTAAACCTTTCTAAAAATAGTAATAAATAAGGAGAAATACAACTTAGCTTAAAACTAGACTGAGATGGCTAAGACAGAGGCCAAAATTGGTTGTGCAAGACTAGGATAGTTTCATGAATCTAAATCTAGATTTCATTCAGTGAAAGGATAAGAGCACACAAAATAGGATACTTTAAGGTTTGGTACTATAGTCCACTCCTACCACTATTGGCCAAACTATTCACAAAGATCTAAGTTTTCTAGGTTTTTTCCATTGTCCTTGTGTGAGTCTACCTGTGAAATTTTGAGTCTTGAATGTTGACAGAGATCCTTGTAGAGATGATTCAATATTTAAACCCTAGACCTTCATTGTGATTGATAAAACTTGAGAAAGAATGGGGGTTAATGTTTGTAAGATGAAATAAATGTGTATTTACACCCCTTGTGTGGGCATGTTGCTTAGATACCAATACTTTGAAGAGGGATCAATCCATATGTAGTTTTCCCACTTGATGTGTTTTATGAAATAGTGTAATGAGGATGAAAAATTTCCAAATTAAGAGTGTTTGAGGTGATTAGGGACTGGTATGAGGGTTTTAATATGTTTACAGTTGTGTTAGGTGACTATATGTAGAGAATAGGGAAATTTTCCTTAGTGGTTTGTTTGTATTCTTGCTTGATTTATAAGATTTGTCACCTCCTTTCCAAATGAACTTTGAATGGACTTTTATAGGGATCTATTGGTCATGGGTTAAATATATTCATGTTAGGCCAAAATAATGAATAATAGGAATTAGATGTAAATTTCCATTTGGGCTCAAAATGTGATTGGATAGGAGCACAAAAAATGGGACACCCTTGGGTCTGACACTCCTATCCTACAAGCTCAAGACCTAGGGGTATAGAATTAAAATAGGAAAGGTAGTCTATCTAGGCTAGAATCAGGTTTCAAAAGTCCACAAATGATTGTGAATAATCAAAAAGGTATTTGAAATGGTTATGAGAGTATGAAAGAATGTCCTATGGATTGGGTGTCAAAAGCCACACTCAAGCTACCAATTTGGTTATTTTATATGAATACATATGCCCTTTTTATTTTCTAACTTCATCTTTCTTGGGTATGCTTTTCATCCAAGTGTTCCAAGTCTTCCAACCTTGAGCTCAAATATTCTTGGTCATTTAAGTAACTAATCTATGCAATGCATAAGGATGACACCACGAATTCCATGAGGAGAAATACTTCAGTGCTAAACACCAATTGAAAGGGTGTAGCTCTATTTAGGCACTTATATGTCATATGATATGCCCATAGTACCACTAAAATGTGATCATACCAATCCTTGTGACCAACATTGCATATCTTTATCATGCACATTCCTATAATCTTATTGAAGGCTTCAACTATGCCATTTTCCTATGGATGATATGAGGTGGTCTTATGGTACACCACCATGTATTAAGTTAAGAGGATGTGTACCATCTCATTAATGAAATGAGTGCCTCTATTGCTAGTCAGACTAAATGGGCACCCATATTAATTGATTATGTTATCCTAAATGAAGAACATAGATATCATGATTTTATAGTTTCTTTTTGGCATGGCCTCGACCCACTTAGTGAAATAGTCAGTGGCCACTAAAATATACCTTACACATATGCACCATGATATGGGAGTTATTGGTCCAATAAAATCAATGGTCCATTTCTTGAATGGAACCTAGGAAAGAATGGGGATGAGAGGCAGCTCATCCTATGGGTTGGGATTCTTGGTGAACTAACATATGTTTCATGCTTTATTACACTCCTTTGCATCTTAGAATAGGCTTGGCCACCATAAGCTTGACTAAAATATCTTTCACATCATTATGTCTCCAATGCAATGACCTCTTATAATTCCCTCATGCACTTCTTGTAATATGGAGTCCCTTTCATGTTCTAAAATAGACTAGTTCAGTTGTTCATCTCTACTTAGTTTGAATATCTCTCCCTCAATGAGCTAGAAGGGGGTAGTGTGAACTGCAAGTTAATTCTCCTTTTCTAACATGGTCTAAGGTGTAAACCCAGATGTTAGGAAAGTGATAATCTCTACCAAGTATTTAAAGATGCATTGGAATATATAAAATTTCACATATGGCATGTCATCCTCAATTGATTCTACTACATTTCTAGAATTTATGCAAGATAAATGGTCTGGCCCTAGGCTTTACTTCCTAGGTTTAACAAAAATAGAGAACTAGAACTCTTAGAAAAGAAATACCCATCTACATATGAACTTGTGTAAAATAGGCTTGTTCAAGAGTTACTTGATTTCCTCATGATCAATGAAAAAGATGAATGGGGTTGACAAAAGATATTTCCTAAATGTTTTAAAGGCATAGACCATTGCCATCACCTCACACTCAATGATGGTGTAATTCTATTTTGCATGTATCAATTTCCTACTTATGAAGGAGATGGGTTGGTCCATCTTTCCCTCGCTTGGTTTTGTTAATATGATGACAATTGTAGAGCTTGAAGCATTGACATGGATGTGAAAATAATTAGTCTAATCTAGAAATTATATAATTGGTGCACTAAACAGCTTTAGCTTCAACATTTTAAAATCCTCCTCTTGCACCCTACCCCAAAAAAATAAGACATTTTTGCACAAGATCTCTTCTAGTGGTGATAAAATATTCGCATAGCTCTGTATAAACTTCTTGTAGTATCCAAAATGGCCTAGAAATGCATTAACATCTTTCTACATTGAAGGATTCTAAAGCTAAATTATGATGGCTATCTTTGCAGGTTCCACAAGAAAACCATCCTTGTAGATAATGTGCCCAAGAAATGTTCCAAAGGGGGTTGAGAAGATGCACTTATTCAAGTTTAAATATATCTATATTTTTTTCACCTCTCAAAAATGAGGCACATATTGTCATAGTGGTCTTTTACAAGGCCATACATAGTCCAGTCATCATAATAGACTTGGAGGAACCTATAGATGATGTCTTTGAAAGTAGTGATCACCACTCTAGAAGATACAATTGATGCATTCTTGAGTCCAAAGGGAATAATATTATAAGAAAAACAACCCAATTCATTTTAAATTGTTGTCTTAGGCTTATCCTCCTCCTTGATTTGCACCTAATGGTATCTCAAAAAACCATCAATGAAGGTATAGATTTTGTAACCTGCTATGCCATCCAAGGCCTCATCGATGAATGGGGTTGGGAATAGGTTAGTAATGTAGGTGGCATTCAAAATTATATAATGAATGTATATCCATATGTGACCATCTTTATTTATTATTATTACCATCAAGCTCACCCATTTAGACTCTTATATATGGTAGATGATGCCAATGACTAGTATTATGCCAATCTCTATGTTTACCTTAGTGTAGAGATTGGGATTCATCCTATATGAGTGATTCTTAATAGGCCTCATTCCATCCACCAGCTTGATTCTAATTTTTCTAATGGAAGAGTGGGTGCCCTTCATATCTTTGTAGATACATGGGAATAAGTCTTGAAACTCCTTCAAGAGGTCTATGATTCATGCCATCTCTACCTCAAACTAGCAAGTGCTTATAGTGGCAATCTTTGGCTCACCTTTTGTGTTGATGTCTACTTTAGTGTTCTTGAGTGGCATGAAATATGGTTCATTCCTCTCCTAATGAGATTCTTCAACTTACCTTGTCCCCTTTATTGTTTTAATTCAAAGATGCATTAGATCTTCTTCATTTGGGGCATTGTCATCCACATAATGCATGATTTGTTTTCTTCCTATTAGAGCCTTCCAATTATTTTCCTTCTAGGTCTCATCATCCTCCTTATTAGAGTCACTTTTGATCACCTTTTATTCAAAAAATGTCATAAATTCTAGTCTTTTATCCTTGAACATATCTCTAAGGTGCTCTTTTAAGATGGCAGTATCCTCAAACACTGCCCTATAAATGAATTGTAGTGGCTCCCATAGTTATAAGTTCTATGAAGATAAGGTTAAGGTGTGCATGAACCTATCCTTAAATACCTCCCAATCTCCTATATCTCAGTGCATTTCATTTACAATGTACCATACTCATGCCCATGTTTTTAAAGTCTTGTAGAAAGCATGAACCCAAAAGTATCTATGCATGTTCTCATCATAGACAGTCTAAGTCTCTTCACACAAGCGCATATGCATGATTGGGTCAAAATTTCCTAAGTAAGTAGGTATGTCTAAGTTATAATTACTCTTTCCAAACCTAGTGCATATTTATACCTTCACATCTTGCCATGTTGGAAAGCTAGGCCTTTATACTACCCACCAATAAGTAATAATGTTCTTTAGGGTATTCACTGGTGTGCTTATTATATCCATTTACTTGGAAATGCACGCTTCAATGCCATGAACATAATTCTCTATAGGATAACTCCATATATATTTTTTGAGAACTAAAAACTCCATTTACTCAGCTAAAATACCCTTTTCCCTACCTTTTTGGTGTGAATAACTCATTTCCTGTGAGTGTGATTAATTCTAATTAGTCTCATTTTGGTTGGCCTTGGCTCAGTTGCCTATACTAGGTGGCACCTTCATCTAGTAGCTTCATAAGCCTCTTTAACCCATTGATCATAGGATACATTGGTTGTTTTAGAAGATAATTTTCCCTCCTCCCATTTGAGCACTCCTTGGTCACTTGGGTTAAGTTTCTTAGTGCCTCACATCATGATGTTATAAATGTGATTGATCTCCTCTTCAAGATCAATACTTTCTCTATACCATTAACAAAAGTTATGTAGCAATTCTTAAAGTACATGCCCACATTTTTTATATAGCACCATGGCCTCCTTAAGAGTTGTGGATAGTTATCATGCTCTACCAACTTGATTACATCAAAGTCAGCTTAGAATTTAGTACCCATAAAACCTACAATGATGCCCTTCAGGATCCTAATAGGTTGTGCTCAATTTTTGTTGACCATAAAAAACATATGAGGGGAGGGATTTAAGGGTGGTAATCTTATCTTTTCATAGGTTGTTTTGGTTAGAATTTTAACCTCAATGCTCATGTCCACAAGGACCTCACAAATAGACCATCAATCAATAGTGGAATTTAGTAGTAGTTCTTAGTCATACTCTATGTTTTGAGTATGCCTTACTTCATTCACTTGTTCCATATGTGGCATAATAAATTCAATCATATGAGGCATGAAATCCTCCTCTATTATCTTCCTTTTTTTCTCTAAAAGCAAGTTTTTCAACAAGGGAAACATCCCAAAAAGAAGAGGGGGAGACTTTAGAATATGTAGAAGAGAAAATAAGGCTCAAAATCACCTCAGAAGAAGAATCCTCTCCTTCGACCTCCATAAACAAGTACATGTGATTCATGACAAAGGCTTCCCATAGTGTAAATAAGAAGGGAAAGGATCCTCCTATGGTGCCTAAGATAATGTTATCTAACATAGATGAGGAAGAGGATATGGGGGAAGAAATATTTGGGAGGGATGTATAGATCGTGCATGAGGAAGATGACTCTTCGTTGAGTGAATGGACCCCCTCTCCATCCCATCAAAGAAGCCATTGAGATGGTCAAGGCTAAAGAGCTCAGGAAAAAAGTAGAGAAACACAAGGTGCATGAGATAAAAGGGAGAAAAGAATAAAAGAGGAAGGAAGGGGAAAAAGATGCAAATATTTATGAGGTGAAAGCACATAGAGGATATGGGCCTAGACCAAGAACATATTGATGAAATACTAGAGTTACACCATAAACAAGAGGATTTAAGGGCCAAGGGCATGACCCAAGATAATATTGATCAAATGGAGTTTGAGGAGATAAAATTATGAGAGAATAAATTCAAAGCACAAGTCAAGATAAGGAAAGCTGAGAAGAAAAAGGCCAAAGAAGAAAAGGCCAAAAGGAAATAAATAGAAGAGAAGGTGCCCCAAGTAGAAAGGGCCAAAATGAAGAAAGAAAGAGTAAATTTTTGTTGCTAATGTGGAACCTATAAAGGAGAAGGCAACTGAAGAGGTGCCTAGCACCCACTATAGCCTGGCAGAGGAATATGCATAATAGGCATGCCCTAGTTTTGAAGGGGTGCCTAAAGACAAAGAAGGTGATGTTGGTGCCTCAAAAGAACAAAAAGATAAGGTATTAAATACCCTAATAAGGAAAGAAGAAATTAAGGTTTCCATTAATAAGTTTTGTACCAAGGAAACAAAACAAAAAGAAGCAAACAAAGGGTGTATGTAGAGCTGGCACAAGTGTTCCTTTTCTTGTCCTTGAATAATGGAACCTTCCTTCAAGTCTCAGTCTTAAGAGTTCCTTCAACATGAAAAATTTTAGGTTAAAAATAATATTATAAGGTTTAAATATCTTTATATTTATTAAAATAGTCTCTAATAACCATCTATACCTCTTTTAAAACCCACTCAAACACTTACCTTATACTCATGCAACTCTACTTTTCCAAAATAGCCTTATGTGTAACCCTTTCCTTCCTACATATAGGTGAGTAGGAAAAATTACTTTTAATTATGAATTTAAAATATTATAACCTTATTTATATTATTTAAATACACCTATGGGTTAATTTTAAGGACCTATCTCAACTTTTAGGTCCACTTTTAACCTTGTAGACTTCCTAATTAGGCCTTCTTTAGCCCTTTCCCAAGACCTCATACTAGAAATCCATACTACATGTAATTTAAGGTCATGAAAGTGTGTTATTAAATTATGTTATGTAAAAATACACTAAAATACAAGTTTTTGTGAATTTTTTAAGGTTAGATTTTTTCTAATAGCCACAACCCTAATTGGTAGGGTTTAGGAACACTAAACAGGCTGAGAGTAGAAATAATTTCATAACTTGGTCTAGGAAAGGTTTCATGACAAAATTTTTGTTTTAAATGTTTTTTATAGGTAAAAAAAATCTTTTTAATTTAATAACTTTAGTCTCAAAATGCTTGGATCAATATCCAACAACAATTCTCAATCATTTTTTATTGTGTTCCTTAGTAGAAAATAGGGGTATGCATAAGGTTTTCATTGTTTCACTACATTTTCAACACTAAAAAAATCCTTAGTCCCTAAAAACACTCTAAAAACATAATAATACTACCTTAAACCCTTTCTACAGTCTTTTTTCAATCAAACAAGATTCTATGTAAATAAAGATACAAATTACAGACCTGAGTGTATTGTAAGTTTTAATGAGTTTATTTCACAACCAGTATGGAGTAAGACCAATATTTGGATATCTATGTATATTGAAATAATATAAAACATTATAATCAAATGTGTATTCACCTTCCATTATCCACAAGATTCAAGGTATCTAAAGGATTCAATGCTAAATCAATTTTTTTACACAAGTCTATGAGTGTATGCTCTCTATCAACAAGCCTGGTTGTCTCTACAAATGAGAATTTCTAGCTCTTATCACAAATTTTACTTGAAAAAAACTAGTGAATATGGAAAATATTAATAAAAATAGATCACAATATCAAATCACTTACCACTGAAGTATCCAATCACACTTCACAAACTCAGTTCTTAGCCATGCAATAACAATGCACAAAATTTTCATCAACACAGTCCATTATTCATCACTTTATTTTGTTTACTATATGACCATGCCTATAGACAAAATAACATTTTTATGACCTTTACATAGAATTAATACATATTTTACACCTATTTATATTGTTCTTACACCTTTCCACCTTTAAAAAATAGATAGAAATCCTTCCATAAGGTTCAAAAATTTAAATTTTCAAATGTGGTAGTTTGGAGGGAAACTGCATAATTCAAATTTTATGCAAATTGTGCTAATCTAGTTCAATACTAAGAATAAATTAGGACATGATACACCTTTTAAACACAAAAAATAAAAATTTAATCCAAAATTGAATCCATAATGATGCCCTTACATTAAGGGGGAAAAGTTTGAGTAAGAGCCCCTGCAGAAACAAGATGATGAAACTAGCATTGAGGAAAGGGAAGAGATGGAACAAGGTTAAAATTTTGATGAATAAAACCTAGTATAATAATAATAATAATAATAATAATAATAATAATAATAATAATAATAATAATAATAATAATAATAATAATAATAATAATAATAATGAGAAGAAGAAAGCATGAACACCAATAGTGAAGAGAAGGAGCTAGCCTAGGAAGAGGATTATGAGCCAAGCTATAGGGAGAAAGTGCAAAGGGAGTTCTCTGAAGATGATGATTTCTACATGTTGGAATATATGCACCCCAAAACTATGACCCTAACATGCCATCAACATTTTTGGGCTCTTGAATGCTACACAGATGAACATCAATTTGAGGTACCAAAGAAGGCAATCTTAAGTACCAATAAATTAGAAAAGGAGCATGACTACCAACTTGTAAATCCTAGGTATATAAATCCCATAAGGTCAGAAAACACACTCCTCAAGATGGCCTCATCAGTAGCATGCAAGAACATCATCAATTATGTTTATGCTAGAAAGTGGAAATAGATCATGTAAGAGGCATATGAGTAATTTATGGAAATTAATCTCAAATTCTAACATCTGGTCAAGTGCATTGAAGAGGCAGAGCCATCCCTTTTAGATGGTGTTGATACCTCAAAAATGAAAGAAGTTGATAAATCTTGCATGCTAGTAGAATAAATGCTCCACCAAATGAATTTGATACTAGAGGAACAAGAAGACCCCTATAAATCCATCAAAAGAGAGATAATTAAAAAAAAAGCTCAATATGGTGTAGGACCTCTTCACCAAACTAGAAGAGGGCATAGAATAAGTAGATGTCATCTTTTGAAACTTCATCACTCAAGCGTCAGTCATCAACATGCACCTTTAAAGGCAAAAAGAGGATAAGGATTCTCTGATGAAGCATGTTTTCACTATGGGTAGGACCGAGTGCACATAATTTATGGTGTAAGTCAAAACCTTAAGCACCAAGTTGAAACCCCAAGATCAAGACCTGGAAGCACTCTTACGTGCATTTCAAACAAAGGCAAGTGAGAAAGGAGACATTTTAGATGGTAGGGTGAGGAGAGATAAGGAAAGAATGAAATCCTTTAGAAAGTGAATGGAGAGAATGGACATACCCAAAATTGAGGCTGCATTAACAAAAGTAGACTACACTACTGAAGAGATCAAGCTCACTATTCAAGATTTCAAGAACTTTACGGTGGAGCTACAATAGAGTGCACCCAAAATGTGTGCAATAAAGGCACTAAAAGACTAGTCTGAAGGTGGACTAAAATTTTTATATGGGGTAATTTTGGGCCTATTTTTGCGATAATTAGTGGATTGTGCTAACTCAACACATCTCAATGTATAGTAGATGTTTCAAATGATCACTCTTTTGAAATTGTTAGTGTCAGCTGGGAAAATCTTCAAAGATTTTGTGTTAGTTGGTAGATAGTTATGTAACACCCAAGTTTCTAAGGACATCCTTTTGAGTTATTTCACATGGTGGTTGGAGAGTATAGGTTTAGAGTAGTGGATCTAGTTGTATAATGACCCCCAATGACAACATAACACTTAGCATGCACCCATTTGAATTGGAAAGATGTTCCTCCACCTATAAAAATGAGATTGAAGTTGAAGAAAAAGGGGAGAGACATTAATATATAAAATATCTATAGGATCAGTTTTATGATGATACATGAATTTTGGTTTAAACCTAGCATTAATGCTTTGGAGAATCACCATATATTTCCCTAGCTCGCTTATGAGCCACTGGGCATGTAGTAGTATATAAAAGATGTTATAATCTATTTCTTCAAGGCAAGAGAAGGTTGACAATGTGAATTCCAACACATATCTATTCAACATGCCACTCCACCACTTGTCTATAATATGCATCCAAACATCATCTAGGCTTTTAAGCCTCTTTCAATTCTCTTTTATCCAGTTGAAGCACTAGCCATATATTCATCTTCTAAAGGTGTTACAAGTAACCAACCATCGATAAACACGACCAAGTAGTTCACAAAATAACACCTCATGCAAATCATCATATAGGTTAGTTTGCACCCATTCTCTTAGTTTCTACCTTGGCATGTCAATTGTTTTTACATGAAACTATCTTCCACTTGCTCAAGCTAGCACTCAATGTTTTTGATAAAAATTTGAAGCATAGTTTATTGTACTATTAAAACAACAAAATTCAAGATGGGTCCCAATAATGAAACCAAAATGTTGTCAAAAATTCTCCTTGTTTAGTTCATGTGCTTAGCCACGCGATTAGAAATCAATTCCAATCAGTTATATACTTGATATAGCTAGGCAAAATCATAGTAAAGGTATATGGTACATAACATTTAAAACCACTACTATGATGACATTAATTTTACACAAGGTATAAGCCTTGTGAACTCACCCATAATGCAACAGTGAAGGGACTAGGTCCCATGTTGGGCTAGTTAAAACATGGTTCAACCTTTATCTCAATGGGAATTAGTATTTTTTGAAATGTTCTTAGGTAGTCTATTAGCACATGTCATCTTGGATAAGATCAAGAGGTGAAATCCTATTCAAAGGCACAAGTCTTTTGGTACAAGTTCATGCCTAGCTAGATATAGATCTTAATGGTACAATCCATAGGGATATCAAGTTAAGAGTCATTTGGGAACTTATTTGAGTCAAGGGAATGAATCATGTTAAGGTACTCACTCTTCAAGTTAGCACTCTAGGTGTAGTTATTAGGGCCTTAATGCATGTTATATTTGATACTTAGCCAATTTTATAGGTATGTTAAAGTTGTTATATGGCATAGTGATGCCATTAACAACCTAGAATAGACTTTTTATCATAATACACTCAATAATGAAGATTATATCACTACTCATATAGAGACCAAGTTGTAACCATACATTAAAGCTACACTACATGAAATGGACTAGCACCTAAGTAAATATGTAATACCATTTCTATTAATTCATATCTCATCAACAAAGTATAGTTTATAAAAAGAAATAGATTATAACATCTTTTATACACTAATACATGCCTAGTGACTCATAGGTGAGCTTGGGTGATATATGGTGATTATCCAAAGCATTCATGTTGCATTTAAACTAGAATGTATGTATAATCCTAGAACTAATCCTATAGAACTTCATTAAATTAATGGCTCTCCCCTTTTTCTTTAGGTTCAAACTCATTTTTATAGGTCGAGGGTAATTTTATTACTAGGTCAGATGGATGCACACTAGGTGTTGAGCTATCATTTGGGTTTGTTATGCCATAAAATCCACTACTCTAACACTCATTCTCTCCAACCACCACATGCAAGTGCTCAAAGAGATGTCCCTAAAAACCTAGGTGTTAATCAACTGCCTACCAATTGGTGTAAGATCTTTGAATATTATTCTAGCCAACACTAACAATTTCAAATGAGTAATCATTTGCAATGACTACCACATGCTGAGATGTGTTGAGTTAGAATGGTCCACTAGGTATCACAAAAATGGACCCTATAGTTAGTATGTTTTTAATAGATGAATAATAAGGAATAAGAGAAGATGGAAAATATATTTGGAATCATAATTTGCCTATTGAGGGGGGAAATGAAATGGATGGAGGGAAGAATGAAGGAAAAACCAAGGTATAACTCTTTATCAAAGTCATGACATTCAAATTAGGTTTGTCAAAATAAGAGGAATTTCAACCTTAAGGACTCTAAAGAACTTCTCTTAGCCACACAAGTCTTAGGTTAACAAATGAAGTATATAGATCATCCCATGAATGTTATATGCATTAAAAGTAAAATGGACCTACCTTCCCACAATGTGTTCCCTATTATTTATGACCCCTTATAGAGCCATCAGTCTATTGCAAATATTGAGTACTTTCACGAGAAATTAGGAAGTATAATAGAGTTTTTTGAATTCTCCTATTTCAATATACTAGCCTACCACACCCTAATGGACCTCAGATCTATGTGAGGCCAAATGTGGAGTTTGAACTTTGATTGGAGATAGGAGATGTATTTGTAATCATGTCTTTTGTTGTGATGTTAACTTTTGAGAATTATATGTTACCTTTTGAATATCATTGCCTTTCATTTCAAATGATTTGTATTTTAAATTTCTTGATGGATTTTTCTATTCCTCCTCCATATAGATTTGGAAAACTAAACATGGGTACTAAATATGACTTTCATTTGAATACTTGGGACAAGATTGCTAAGAAAGAAAACTTCAAATAGCATGGGGTCTAATATTCTCATAAATATAGGTGAAATAAAAGTGATATTTTGATTGAAACCTTGTTTTATCTAATGTGGAGTGAAAGGAAATGGGAAATCAAGAGAAATGACACATGGAATAATTTGAATTACTTCAAATTTCAAAAAATGTGACAATGGGAAAAAATGGATAAAATGACAATAAAGTGTGATTCCTTGTCATAAGAATGAGGGAAATAGAGAAAAAAATGCTAAAACATATTTTTTGTGCAAATTCCATGTATTAAAAGAATAAAAAATCTAAATTCGAGAACAAGGATGATATAAAAACATGAAAAAATGGTAATTTTATGAGGAGGGTTGGGTCATATCCATGGTCTTACACTATAATTGCATAAAAGAGAAACCCAAGAAGGTGACAAAAATAAAGTTAAAGATAAAGTGAGGTAAGCAAAATTATGGTAGTTTTTTGAGGAATGTTAGGTCCTATTCATAGTCTTACAAAGCAACTCATAAAATAAAAACCCAAGGGGTGTCAAAAATTAAACTAGAAAACATTAGGGAGAAAAAAAAGTAAAAGATGGTATTTTTTTGAGGAATGTCAGATCCTATCCATGGTATTACAAATAAAATAACAAAATAAAAACCCAAGGGGTGTTAAAAGAGAAGCAAGAAAATAAATAAAACTATGGTACATCAAGAAACCAAAAGACCAAAAGGGAGGACTAAAGGTTTGTGAAAGGAAGGAACTTACTGCAAAGGGAGAGACTCATATAACCTACAAAAAGTGTTATATAGATGTAAATATAAAGAATAAAAAGAATTAAATGTTTAAGTAATATTTGAGAAATTTTGCATTGGTGGGCTCTTTGAAAACATGGCCTTCATTGGTTTGAAGATGGTAGGTGCTTAGACAAAGAACATCTTTGACTAAATATGGGACCCACCATTTTTAGTTGTATTTACCTTCTTTGTCGTGGGTGTAGTATAATTTAAGGAAAAAATCACCAACATTAAATGTGTGGACTTTAACACATATGTTATGTTGTCTGGCAATGTGAGCATTGTATTGGTGGTTATGTTGTAAGGCAAAAAGATGACATTCATCAAGTAGATCAAGGGCATAAAGATGAGATTCACACAATTATTCATCAGTAATAATACATTAAAGATATATATAAAGAGATCTAATCTCAACTTCTAAAGGAAAAACTAACGCAGAACCATAGACTATTGAGAATGGAGTTACCCCAGTGGTAATGCATATACTAGTCCGGTATGCCTAAAGTGGAGGGTAAAGATGAAGATGCCAATCCATGAAATTTTCATAGATTGTC
This sequence comes from Torreya grandis, assembly GCA_037957365.1. Classification (NCBI taxonomy): domain Eukaryota; kingdom Viridiplantae; phylum Streptophyta; class Pinopsida; order Cupressales; family Taxaceae; genus Torreya; species Torreya grandis. The sequence goes on from JARHVA010003225.1 coordinate 1,173,370, forward strand.
TTTTGGAGAATTTTGTTGAAAGTTTTATTAGTGGCCTTAACTTGACTATTACATTATAGATGATAAGGCATAGAAAATTTGTGATTTATTTTACATTTATTGCAAAGCTGTTTAACTTGTTTTTATTGAAATTAACACCATTATCTAAAATGATGATATAGGGAACACCAAAATGTTAAATTATTTGATTAAGAATAAATTTGTAAATTTTAGGACTAATGATTTTAAAAAGGGGTATGGCTTCTACCCACTTGGTAAAATATTTGATAGCAGTGATGATAAAAACATGCCCATCTTGGGAGCAAGGTAGTTTACCAATGAGATCAAATCCCCATGTGGAAAATGGATAAGGAGATTTGATAGTTTGAAGTTTGGCTAGAGGTGATTGGATTATATTATCATGAAGTTGATAAGGATTACACTTTTTAGCTTATTCAATTGCATTATTTTCAAAAGTAGGTCAAAAGTAACCCATACATAGGCATTTACAAGTTGTAGAATGTTCACTATAGTGGCCATAAAAAATGCCCCCATGTGTTTATTTAAACGGAGGAGGGACCTCATAATTCATAACACAATAGAACAAGGTTCCTTCAACATTGTAGTAATAAAATATGTTGTGTCAATATACATACTTGAAATCTTGTTTATGAATACGTGTCTTTTCACAAGAGTCTAAATTAGGAGGATAAGTTTGATGTTCCAAGAGTTGAATGATGTCTTGGTACCATGGGCTTTTTTGAATGGTAAAAACCTTGATATGATAGATAAGTGAATCAGATGGTTGAGTAGAGGATTAAAATTTTCTTATTTTTATAAGAAAATTAAGATCAGAAAGGACTTGGTGGGAATGAAAGAGAGATGCTAAAGAGGCAAGAGAATAAACAATGTAATTTTGACATCTAGGAATAGGCTCAATAGTGAAAAAAATGAAATCCTTAACAAGAGTAGTTTCAATTTGATGATATGTGATGAGGTTCTCATTTTTACATGGATAATCACCACTAACTTGGTGGAAAATAAGCTAAGAATAACCTAAATCATGAAGGTATTAAATGTCTAGGTCAAGAGTAGTTCACATGACTAAAATGAGAGATTCATATTTGGCCATATTATTGGTGACATCAAAGGTAAAGTGAAAAGCTAAAGGAATGATATTTACAAGAGGACTCATGAGAATGCAACCTTCTCGAAATCCTTGAAGGAGTTTAACACCATCAAAGTAAAGGGTCCAAGTATCCTCATGCAAGTTGAAATTAATTTTAGGAAGCTCCTCGATAACTAATTTTGGTTTAATGGAACCAAAGGGAGTAGTGGATTTATCAAGATTATTGTCTTCAATATTGGTAATAAAGATATGAAAATAATATTTGAGAAAAATATCTTGATTAAGACCTTTGATGTAAAAGATATTTTCATTTCGAAGGTTATCTTGAAGAGAAGAAGTGGTTGGAATAGGAGTTTCATCAAGTTGATCAGTTATGGCTTGCCCTTTGACAACTTTTTGAGTGATGATGTAGAGATCAAATACCATAAGGAGGACCATACATTTACCAATTCTATTTCTAGGAAGAAATGCTTTGGATAAGAAATGATGAAGGGGGTCAGAATGAATAATGACATAAGTAGTTTGGTAAAGCATATAGTGGTGAAACTTTTCAATTGTGAAATATATGGTGAGGCAATCATGCTCATTTTTGGTATAACATGTCTCATAATCGATGAGGCCTTGAATAATGTAATATATAGCATACTCTCTTCTCATGTCATCTTGTTGGGAAATCATTTTCCCAATTGATATAGGTATGGAAGAAGTATATATAATAAAAGGTTTGTCATTCGAAGGAGGATGAAGTGTGGGTGGATGAAGTAATGACTCTTTCATGTTATCAAAGGCTTTTTGACATGGATCTATCCATTCTAAAGCAATATCTTTCTTGAGAAGTGAATTGATGCAGTGAATTTGATATGCCATTTTGGGGATGAATCATCTAATTACCCTAAGTTTGCCTAAATAAGTATGAATATCGAGAATAGAATGAGGAATGGGCATGTTGATGATAGCACTAATTTTGTTAGGGTCAACATTGATGTTGTGGAGAGAGATTAAGAATCCTATCAATTTTCTAGATGTGACTCCAAAGAAAATTTGTAAGGATTAAGTATAAATTTATATTTATGGATATGGTCAAAGATGATAACAAGATAAAAAATATCATTCTTACATTTTTTGGATTTATGAATGACATCATCAACATAGGTTTTAATAATTTTTTGAATGATATCATGAAATATGTGAGTCATTTCTCATTGATAAGTGTCTCTAACATTCTTAATATTTAAGGGAATTTTGACATAATAATAGGTGCCCCATTGCATGGTGAAATTTGTCTTGTGTTGGTCTTCGGGGGAAATATGAATATGATTGTATCCCAAGAATCCATTCATAAGAGATAACATTTCATAACCAGCTATGGAATCAACAATGGCATCTATTGAAGTTAAAGGGAAGTTGTCCTTGGGATAAGCAAAATTAAGATTATGGAAATAAATACAAATATGAATTACCATAGTACCTTCTTTTGAATAGGAATAATGTTGGAGACCTATTCATAATAACCCACTAGTTTGATAAATTTAGCATCAAGTAATTTGATGATTTCCTTATGAAATAAAGTGGAAAGTTTAGGTGGAAATTTTATTTATTTTTGATGCATAGGCATGGAATTAGGATAAGTAATGATGTTATGTACCACAATTCTAGGGTCAATGCTAGGCATGTCCTCATAAGACCAAGTGAAATCCTCATGATATTTGTCAAAGAATAAGCTAAAATTATCATGTTTGGTAGGTGAGAAGTCATGAGAGATAGTAATTGGCCAAGGATAAGATTACAATATTCAATGTGAGTGGTTTATTTAATAATCATGTCATTACTATATTTAAAATGGTATGGTGTATTGGGTAAGGCATAAATTATATTTATTTTAGGGTCAATGCTAGTAACAAAGTTGTTGAAGCAAGGAGTTTTGTTTTTGAAATTACTAAGTTTATGATATTTCCAAGGAAGTTGAAGTTCTCGAGCATAAATTAACTCAAGGATATCTTCATCACTAGGTAAGGTAGGAAGATGACCATAATAATCATCATCTACTTTAATATCTATAATTTGATTACCATGATGATCATACATAGAATCTATTTAATTAACATTGGTTACTTGGGCATCTAGTGTAATTTCAAGAGTAGAAGAAGTAGATGGATCAGAAGGGGTTAGAATATCAGTGGGTTTAGTTATGGGAGAATAATTAAATGAAATGATTGGATTTATAGGTGGTAAAGGAGATGTAGAAATTTTTGGAGGTTCAAAAGGTATAATTTTCTCTACCACCCAAGGAGTATCAATAAGAGGAGAACTGGTAGGAGGCACATGACCCTCAAGATCTAAGGTATGATCGATATAAATGGTATGAACATACAAATTAAAATAATTAATTTATGCTAAGGTTTCTTAGTAATGTTGGACATCCAAGTCTCTAGATTGAGATTGGGTCATTATATAGTTATCATCATATGCTAGATAAATTGTACATGTTTAAGAATCAGAGGGAGTTTTAGAGGGTGAAATTATGATATTACTAAATGTACAAGGAGACATGATGAGAAGATATTGAAATAATTTATCCACTCCAACATTATTTCAAGTGAAGGCATCCTTAGGTAAATAAGGATCTTAAGCATTGCATAAAGGGGGAAAATTAGTAATCTCATCAATAAGAGGAAAAGTACAATCCCTAGGTAATAGAGAAGGAGGAATCCATTTCAAAATATAGGGAGGTAACTTGGTAGTATTACAAGTATGTTGTAAATAATTGGGCTCATCATCATCAAAATCTATAAGAGTAGCTTGTAAATTAAGATTCATGTTGATGAATTCAGGTAAAGGAGCACAATTGATCTTAGGAATGGTAAGAATACAATATTGTGATTTAGGATGAGGAAGTTGAATGCTCCATGGGTTGGGATAAGCTTCATGTTTATACCATTTTTTATTATGTAAGAATTTAATACATTGACTACTAAAAGAAGCCATGGTCATCATTCAATGAGTCCATGGATGACCAAGGAGTATATTGTAAGTGTCAGGGAATCCAAGAACAAACACACCTATTCTAATCCCACTTGTTAGGATCTTGCTCCTCAGAAAGAGCATAATATGATTACCAAATACAAGCAATTAAACATGTAGAATATCCATAAGTACAAGTAACTAGAATTCACAAATAGCACAGAATATGAGAGACAATACACTATCTTGTATTAATACTTGTACAGAAAAGAATACAATAAAGAGATGCCACACTCTTCCACCTTACAGAGGCTTGCCACACCTCAAGTGTACAGTAATTCTTCTTCAAAATTTCACTCTCCTACCAAAAATGGTCCCAACACACAACTCTCACACAGAATTGGTGTTCACCTCTCTAACCAGTTAGTAATAACCCTGCTAGTACACCAAGCACTCTAAAGTACTTCAAGTAGATCTCCCATGAACCTGCAACTTGAAATTCAATAGACCATACACATGTAGATCTCCTATGAGCTTTCAACAACCTATAACTCAATGATCTTACAATGGAAGGATCTTCCTTGCCTTCCTTTCTAGCTCATAATTACAATACATGCCAATGGGTCTATAAATAGATCCTAGACTTAAACAATAACTTAGACTCTTAATTTAGAATAATTATCTATACAGCTCAAGACTTGAAATAGCCTTTACATACAAACACTCAGTTCAACTAACTAATTTTTCATGCAACGAATAGTTCTTAAACACATAGGTGACCGACGTCAGTCCCTATCTAACTGGTGCTGACTGACGTCGGCTGACTTCTTATCGACACTGGTTGCCTTCTGCATTGATCATGACCGACGTCGGTCATACTACCAATGATGGTACTTTTGGAACTTCAACAACGTCCTCTTCATCTGCATAGTTGAAGCTTATAGCTCCACAACCTAACAATCTCCCACTTGGAGATAAACAACTGAAACTATTCCTGTACCTGTACACCATCTAGTTTGTTCCCTTGGCTTTGTATCCCTATTCAAGATCACTCTTGAAAACCAACAACCACAAATCTTGTGGTGTAACTCTATCATCCAAATCACCTGGCACATCCACATCTACAAACCCATGTAGAAAATAACTTGACCCTGCATAGCATGTGCACCTGCTACTAGTCCCTCTAAGAATCCAATGAACTGCCCTCCAATGCTTCTTTCCCAGATTGGCTCCAAACTTGTGACAACTCCCACTGCTTGGGAAAACTCAAGTCTAGTACATACCATGCACTTAACCTCATTATGTGAATCAAGACACTGTTCTGTGAACTATACAACCATCAGCGTGCTAACCGGTCTCACACAATCATCCTAAAAAAAGTCAACATGTGACCTTCCATGTCCCTAGAACACACTCATGCCAAATAATCTTATTGCTCCCAGATTCCTCATGACACACCTCTGAACTAGCTTTACCTTTAGTTCAGCAACTCCCTGTATATGTAACCCTACAATAAGCACATCATACAGTAATAAGATAATGTAGCTAATATTATCCAACCTGGTAAAGAGAAACACAATGATCAAACCTCCATCATCCTGCAGCTTATTCAAGACCATATACCCTGGACTTTTGTCTCACGTATCCATTTCCAATCTTCTTCATCTTGAACAACCATTCATTTCTCAGTGCTTACTTCCAGCTAGCAACTCCACCAAAAACTCCCGTTTGGTTCTCCTCTAAGGAATCACATCCTTCATCCATGCCAAGCTCCCACTGTTTCCTGGATCTACCTACTCTGCTTCTTTAATAACTTCATGGTTCTTTACCATCAGTGAGCAACAAGTAGTGTAAAGAAGGGAAATGATGAATTTGAGGCTTACCCTTTAATTCCTCCATATGGGTGCTTGAGACTCCTTGATAGCTTGCTGTCCACCCAAAATTCATCTCAGTGACCGATACCGATCACATCTCATTCTGTACCTGACCGATGTTGGTTCCCTATGACTACCTCATCACCGACGTCAGTTCCCCTAGCTGATGCTAGTGTTTATCTATCCCTGAGTCACTGATGTCACTCTAGACATAGCCAACATCGATCCCTATCTAGACATCGACGCTGGTTTTCTAGCCGATGTCGGTCTCTGTGTTTTACTTGTGAGAACTGACTTTTACCAGCGAGCTCCTTTTGGATCAAACCCTTGTCCAAATCACCCTTGCTCTGCTTAGAATTCTTCTGCCTCTTGTGCTAAAATCTATTTGTCACCTTCTCCTTAAAAACCAAGGCTTTCCTACTCTTATCACGAACATCGGATTCCTCAAGAAACGTCACCTTCTTCTTTTGCATACAAAAATCTTGATTCATGCTTTTCAAATCTGAAATCATACCCTTTAACTCAAGAACATGCATCTCCTTCTTATTCATGTGACCAAGCCTATTAAGCCACATCTTCGAATCTACAGCTAAAGTAGATAACCCAAAAAGAGAATTAGTGATACAAGTAGATAGATAAGGTGTACCTAATTTCTTATCTCTTGCTACAACAAGTGTACCCTTGGTAACCTTCCAAGAGTCCATTGTGAGAGTTACTGTGCAACCCTCATCACCCAAACTTCTTACAGAAATCAAATTCTACTCTAGAAATGGGACATGCATGACCTCCTCTAACACCCATGTGTTACCTGTCTATAATTTCAGCTTCACTTTCCCTTTGCCGACCATCTGACAAGGCTTACCATCCCCTAAACAAATTTCTTCAAAGTCACCCTGGACATACTCATGAAAAAATTCCCTATTTGGGGATGCATGAAAAGAGGCACCAAAATATAAAACCCAAGATTCTTCTTTATCCAAAGAACATACGAGAGCATCCTATGCAACATAATCTGCAACATCTGCTTCTTCTTCATGTCCTTCATGCTGATCTTCACCCGATCTACAATCTCTCTTTAAGTGCCCTTGCTTTCCACATTTCTAGTAGGTTATTCTACCATACCTGGACTTGGATCTCCTACTTATGTTTGACCTTGATCTCCCACACTCAATCTTCTCTCTTTGCCTTCCCCTGCTTTCCACACTCAAAGCATTCCCTAATGATTCACCTGTGTTTCTCCTGCGTATCTCTTCATTTAAGATTAAACTCATAATATCATCCACTTTTAAGATTTTTGAAGTAGATGTAGTATTAGAAACTGCCATTACCAAATGTTCCCAACTTTCAGGTAATGAGCATAAGATTAAGAGAGCCTTAATTTCATCATCAGAAACAATATTGACTAAATTTAACTAGTTTACCAAACCATGGAAATCACTAAGATGACTATGTACAGATCCACCTTCCAACATTTGTAAATTAAATAATTGCTTCATAAGAAATACCTTATTCAAAGCTGAGGGTTTTTCATATAAATTTGCCAAAGATTCCATCAACTCTATCGTTGTCTTCGCATGTGATAAGTTGGAAATCATAGACGATGCAAGACTCAACCTTATAGATCCCAGAGCCTTCCGATCAAGAACCTCCCATTCTTCATCCTTCATATCCCGGGGCTTGCAATCAACCCCATCCAATGGTAAGTACAAATCTTTTTGATACAGATAATCTTCAATCTGTATCCTCCATAATTGATAGTTCTTGCCATTAAACTTCTCCATTCGTAGCTTACTATCTTTTGCCATTGCTCTACTCCCACTCAAATAGAAACCCCTGTGAGTAACCTGTAATCAACACACACACTAACCAAATCTAATCCAACTTGTTAGTATCCCAACCAAAAGATCTAATACCAGTTGTCGAGGAATCCAAGAACAAACACACCTATTTTGATCCCACTTGTTAGGATCTTGCTCCTCAGAAAGAGCACAATATGGTTACCAAATACAAGCAATTAAACATGTGGAAATATCCAGAAGTACAAGTAACTAGAATTCACAAATAGCACAGAATATGAGAGACAATAAACTATCTTGTATTAATACTTGTATAGAAAAGAATACAATAAAGAGATGCCACACTCTTTCACCTTATAGAGGCTTGCCACACCTCAAGTGTACAGTAATTCTTCTTCAAAAGTTCACTCTCCTACCGAAAATGGTCCCAACACACAACTCACACACAGAATTGGTGTTCACCTCTCCAACTAGTCAGTAATAAACCTGCCAGTACACCAAGCACTCTAAAGTACTTCAAGTAGATCTCCCATGAACCTGTAACCTACAATTCAATAGACCATACTTACACATGTAGATCTCCTATGAGCTTCCAACAACCTGCAACTCAATGATCTTACAATGGAAGGATCTTCCTTGCCTTCCTTTCTAGCTCATAATTACAATACATGCCAATGGGTCTATAAATAGATCCCAGACTTAAACAATAACTTAGACTCTTAATTTAGAATAATTATCCATGTAGCTCAAGACTCAAAATAGCCTTTACATGCAAACACTTAGTTCAACTAACTAACTATTCATGTAATGAATATTTCTGGAACACACAAGCGATCGACGTCGGTCCCTGTCTAACTGGTGCTGATCGACGTCAGTCGACTTCCTACCAATGTCAGTTGCCTTCTACATTGATCATGACCGACGTCGGTCATACTGCCAATGCCGGTACTTCTAGAACTTCAGCAACCTCATCTTCATCTGCATAGTTGAAGCTTTTAGCTCCACAACCTAACATTAAGATAGGGGTAAGTCAAGGACCATAAGCTTGGTTTGAATAGTCTTAGGTCCAATGGTTAATAGAAGCCAAATTCAACCAAGTGGATTTTGATATGTCTTATCAAAACCATGACAAGTAAGATGATGTTGTTTTTAGATGATCCTTATTATAACTGAGTTATTGTTTAAGCCATAAATATGTCACATTAATACCAGAACCTTCATAAACTAGAACTTTTCATATAAGAGTGGTATTAATGGCTACTTTGATGAAAATGGTGGATCATCAAAATGAAAGAAAATTTAATCATTGATCATGTCCTCTTCAAGGAATTCAATAGAAGGTTTGGAAGAAAGACACATATTTTCAATGATATTTACGTTGGTAAGTTGAGATTCAGTAGAAGGTGGTTCTTCATCTAAGGAGGATGGATCATCAATTTCTTAGAGATGTTCCATAAGGAATTTATGATTATAGGGTGAAGTGTGAACCAAATCCATAAGTGGAATATTATAAGGTATAGATCTGCTTTCTTCAAGAAAGTTTCAATGAGACTTAGAAGAACCAAAATGAGGTTTAGGAGGTAAATTAGTTTTTGGAGGAATAGTTATAATTTGAGGATCGAAAGGAGGAGATGGTTCCTCTTGGGATTCCAAATCAATATTGGTATTGGTAGTATATTTAAGAAGTTATTATTCTAAGTATGTCTTCTTAGGCTTGGTAACAGGATATTTCTGAGTTAGTTTATGATGATAATTGACCTTACTAGTGTTGAAATATTGAGAATTGTTGAAATATTGGTCATAATCAATGTCAATGGCATAGACATCCTTAACATTTTATTGATTATTTGAAGAAGATTTTTAGTTATTAGAGGTAGAATCTTTGGAATATTGTCATTTTTGATAAGTAGTGATGTATTCTAGATGATGAAGATTGATCATAACTTCAAGATTGAATGAATCACCAATTATATATGAGATAATAAATTTGGTGAGTCATCTACAAGATTCATGAGAATACCTAATGTTGGCATGGATACAATAAAATATATTAGGATCATACCACTTAGGAAGAGTATTGGGATATATGAAAGGTTTTGAGGGTGGTAAAAATTATTTCATTTACTAAACTGAAAGAGGTGTATGAGGAGGTGAAGGAATATCAATTTTGGAAACTCTTAGTTTGGTTTGTAGATTATTACTAGTGATATAATTAGATGTTTGAAAATATCCTTTAAGAAGTTTAGGATTAGGTTTGAATTTCTTGATAAGAAAGTATTGAAATTTATCTTGATCAAGAGCTTCATTAAGTGTTTGGGGAACAAAGGTTCAAACCTTATATTGGAGAGTGGCAGTCAAAGCAGAGATAAAAAGTTTGATAAAATCATCTGTCATGTTATGGTCATCTTTATGAGCTAAATATTTCCATCTTTTGATAAAATCATGAGTCTTTTCGTTAGGAGATTGATTAGCATTGATGAAGTGGCTAAGACAATTTTTAGGAAGATCATTATGTTGAAAATTTTTAACCAAAGGATTAACCAAATATTCAAGTTGAAAAATAGAATGTTGGGGAAGTTGATTATACCATTCTAATACATCACTAGTGAAGGTTTTCACTAATATTTTAATTGTGTCATAGGTATTTTTTTGGATCCACTCTTTACAAAGGTAGCCAAAGGCTTTGAGAAATGAAGTAGGGTCGTTAGTCCCATCATATTTGATAGTTGGAGATATGTCACCTATATCAATGGATACAATGAGGTGAGAAAAAGGCTCATTTTAAATAGTTTGAAGCATCTTTCATTATGGGTTAAGGGATAACATTGCTTGAGTCATATTGAAGAGGTAGAGGAATGTAATTGGGATTAGCTTGAGGATGCATAGTTGGAGGCTGATTAGCCGCATTGATTAAATATTGTTGAAGTTGCATCATTTGGTTGGTGTTAGAATTTTTGAATTATGTTCATTTGTTGGATAAATTAGGCTAAAACTTGAGTTGTATTAAAAGGTGGGTTGGTGTTGGTAGGATCACTCCCTGAATTGGTCTTAGGGGAAATATTACTAGAAGAAGAATTATTAGTGGGATTGTGATGTAAAATTGTATCAATTACTCCCATATTAATTTGAATATTTTGAAGATGAGAAGTTTCTTGGTAAGTATAAAAAGGATTAGATCCATCAACTTCATCATGAGGTGTAACTTGCACCATATTACATTCCATGGATAAAGGATTAAAAGAGGTACACCAAGAGTGATGGTGATCTTAGGAAGAAAAAAGAGGGAGAAATGAACATCCCATATAGTATCTAAATAGATTAAAAGTCTCCAAGAAGATTTTGATTGGAAAATTCATTATGACTGAAGAGAGAATGAATAGAATTCAAAATAAGGAAAGATAGAGAATTAGATTGATAAATAAGGAAGGCAAAAAATAGTATAGGGTTGATTAGGTCAACCAAGCATATAAAATAGGGTCTATAAATAGTATAGGGTTGACTGGGTTGATCCATCATAGTGAATAGAAGCTATAAAAAGATTAAATAGGGTCTATAAACCATAAAAGGATGACTGGGTAGATCTAATAGAGTAAATAGAGGTTAGAAAAAGGTACAAGGTCGACTGGGTCAACCCAATTTAGTAGATAGGGAAATTAATAAGAGTATAATAGATTATGAACTAAAATAAGATGAGTTTTTGAAATAATTTAGAAAAAAATAACTGAAGGGAAAAAAATAGTCTATTGTATTAATGTTGGCCAATCTAATTAAAGCACACAACACAAATCCTTGCACCAATGCTAGCTAATGCAAGTTTTTTCAATAAAAAATATAATTGAGCAAAGAGCAAGCAATAAACTTAGAAAGTAAATTGATAACTAATTGGTTAATCTGAGTGTTTATTAGATTATTAAGATGTGTTTTTTAAATGTGATTGTAAATTGACTATAATCAAGGAACTACAAGGTAATCTAAGGATGGTTTTAGGTAGTTTGGAATGAAATGTATCTATAGTGGTAATCATATAGGCCTAGTATTGGGGCATACACCCTCACTTCACCCATCATAGTGATAAGGGCGTCAGGTTTTTGGCCATAATATACCATTAACCATGATTTATCTTGATAATAACATCAAGTCGGCTTCCCCCTTGGTGATGAAATCCAAGTAGGTTGGTCTTGGGTAGACAAATATTAAAATGCTTATTTAGATTTAGTGATTTGGTCATGTGTGCATAAAATATAAAATAGTAAAACTAAATGATTTATTGAAAGTCACCAAATTAAACTATGTAATCTATTCTAAGCATACAAGTAACAAGAAAAGAAAGTGTGAACTAATTACTATAATATAAGGTTAATTCCAACTTTGAAACAAGGTACAATGTTGATATAGTCAATAGAATATGCAAATAATATAGAATAGGGTCAAACCTATACTATAGAATCAATGTCTAAAAATGAATAGGGTCGATAGATTCAACTTAGTTATCCAAATAGCATATAGAACACAGAACTGGATCAACAAGGTCGATCCATTTGACTATGCGAGGGTAGTTTTAAAGATTAGAAAATATAAAAGGAAAGAATTGAAAGAAAGATACAAAGAGATAAAAATGAACCTTGGTGGATCAGAGATGTAAAACAAGAAGATTTCTATTCAATAACCTTAATATATGATTATGAATTTTGCTAACTAGGTTGACTAGGTCAATCAAGCTTTGCATAAACCTATTGTTAAGTACCAAAAAAGGTACAGGGTTGATAGGGTCAACTTAGTAATCTAGGCTGGATGTCTAAAAGAGTACATGTTCTACTAGGTTAACCTAGTAGTCAGGACTAGAAGTCTACAATGTTGAGAACATGTACTAGGTCAATATGGTTGATCCAATAGCCTATACCTAAAAACATGTGCATAGAAGTCATAGTTATGTCAATGTAGTAGAGCTAGTATGGAAAATACATGATAAAAATAATAATGAAAGAATGAAATAAGGTGAATAAATATTTTAAGGGTTAGTTCATGTTAGGTTTACTAGAATGTATGTAATAAAAAATTCATCATGTTTATAAATGAATCCTAGCTCAAAAAAGATGGAGCATACCTACACTTCCGATTGGGAATAAATTTGTTAAGTGATAGCATGACCAATATGGGGACTCACTAGACCTGATTAGGGGATCACTTGTCATAATAGACCATGTTATGAAGGGTTTCAAAGCCTATTTTTCATAATACACCATGATAGGAAGGGTTATAAAGTATACATTCTAACACAATCACATAATAACCCTAAAAGAGTCTTAGGTTTAATGTTCAATCTATTCTAATAAACAAGTAATGTAAATCTATTCTAGTGCACTCCATAGCTTATGGCATAAAATAAGGGATTAGTAAAGTAATAAAAACATGTATAAAAGAATCTTAGTCAATTTAAATATGAGTAATACCCTAATACATTTAATATGAAGAGTAATATTATTTGAGCTAATAGTTATGTTACTTCTATCTACTAAAGAGAGGAGAAAAAATAATGTACTTACTTGAATTTGAATCGATCAAGACTCAATCTCTCCATTTGCCAAAGGGGATTAAGAAGAGTTTGTTATGGTTTTTAAGGATAAATAATAATGGCCAAAACATCTAAGACTTATCCACAAAACTAGATTCTCCAAGTAGAAACCCTAAGCTAAGACTCCTCAAGTAAAATGGTGGAAGAGAAGATTGTAAAGAAGTGTGAATAAATAATAAATATTGATTGCATATTGAAATAATGATGAAATTATATTGTATATATAGGAATATCTCACCTTGAATTTTTATTAATATGTCAGTTGTATGGGGTTAATCTAGTCAACCCTGCATGTTTTTGGGAGATAAATCACTAGGTCTTATGTTAGGTCAGCCGAAGGGATAACAAAAATCCAAGTGAAAAATATACTTGAACATTACAAGATCAACCTAGTTGACCCTATAAAATAATTATAGGTTTTAAAATATACAAGGTCAACCCAATTGACCTAGTATAGTCAACTAGTGAAAGGAGATCAAGGTGAGGAAAGGAGAAACAAAAAGAGGAAAAAGACTAGAGTAGTGTGAAAAGGAGGAGTAATAACTTAGGGAATAGTTTTATGAGCTGATTATATTGGTAATAATGTGTAAATAAGGGGGAAAAATCATTTAAAGCATCAAAATTCTACCCACCCCTTTCTTGGTGCACCCCTTAGGGCATGCACTTAGAGAGATTGAGTCTCGATGGGGTTCTACAAGATGTAAAGCATCAGTAATTGATAAAAGTTGAAAATATTATGTGTTTACAAATTCTTTCTCCACATTGTTAATGAGGAGTCTCCTATTGATTTTTGGAAACTCTTTGAGGCCATGCATGAGGTCACTTATCTCTAAAAAATTATTAAGTTAATATTCAAATTACTAATTACACCTATGAAAGGTGATGAAAAGGTTGTAATTTTTTTTGTTAAAATTAAGAACATTAAAGCTTAGTTGGATGGTTATAAATATAATTTGATTCAATATAAGTTTATTTATTTTATCATTAAATTAAATATTCATGAAAAGTTTAGAAATTTTATTTGAATTTTGAATTCTAAGTATCAAATTGAGAAATATATCCCTAACCTTACCATTTTGTTTGCTCTCTTGATTCAATAAGAGAAATTTATGACCAATTTTGATTCTAAAGAGAATGCCACTCAGATAATTATCACATTAAATACTATTTATGACAACAATAATAATAATAAATCTAACCCTAATTTTGATTTTGGATCAAATAAATATAGTAAAAAGAATTATAAACCTAAATTTAATGGAAGTTGAAATTTATGTCGTAAATTTGATCATAGAAAAGAAACCTATTATAAAATAAAGACAAAGATAATAATTAAACTTCTAAAAATAACAAATGGAAGAAATCTAATTATAATAAGTAGAAGAATCAAAACCCTAATCAAAATAATAATCATGATCATAATATTATTAATTTATATGTTACTTTATTTGTTTCAAATGAAAATGAGTGTATTTTAGATAGTGGTGCATCTTACCATATGATTTGCATGTCTAATATTTTTTGTTATTCTAGGGATATCTCTAAAAATATTTTCTTAGGAAATAATTCTTTCTTAGAAGAAACTAAATAGGGAAAAGCTAAATTCTCAAATATTGTTATAAATGATGTTTTCTATGTACTAATCTTAAAATGAACTTGTTATCTTGTTCATAACTTACTAATGATAATTTCATGTAACATTGCTTAAAGATAATTGTTCTATTAGAAATAAATCTGGAACTTTGATTATTGAAGGGGTTCAAAAGAATGGTTTATACATTTTCTCCCTTTCTACATATTTTATTTCATCACATATTAAGAATGAATCTCAATTATAGCATGAAAGATTAGGACATGTTAATTTTGGAAGTTTACATAATATATCTACTCAAAATTTTGTTGTCGGAATTCCTTCTATACCTTATCATCATGAAACTTGTGAGGATTACTTACATGATAAGCAACATACTAACTTCTTTCACAAGAAACATGATGTTAATTCCTCACATCCTTTAAAATTAATTCAAAGTGATGTTGTAGGTCCCATTGAAGGTGTATATCTTAATAGTTTTTTAGATACTATCACTTTTATTTATGAATAGAGTAGAATGATTTTTTCATATTTAATTAAAAATCAATATGCTATGTTATCTAAATTTAAATAATTTAAAGATTTTGTTGAAAATGCATCAAAGTTTTCTATTAAAAATTTAAAAATTGATAATGGTGGTTAATATATTAGTAAATAGTTTAATTAGTTTTAAATTAGTTTTGGTATTTAAATGGAATTAATAATTCCCGATTCCCCTCAACAAAATTGTATTAGTGAAAGGAAAAACTATACCATTATTGAGATGACCATAACAATGTTGCATTATGTAAATGTTCCTCCTAGTTCTTATGGGCCGAAGCCATGAATACTAATTTACATATTATGAATAAAATACCTAATTAATATATATATTTTTCTATATCAAAAATACATGTATACTAATAGAATTTCACTTTCTTTAATAAAACTATTTTGTTGTTACTTTAGAGATACTAACTATATTGATAGTGTCTCATCTACATTATATTTGTTAGTAAAATGATTTAGTTCAACTCTTGATAAATGTTTATTATAATTATATTGTAATAGATATATTTTTCCTAAATTAAAAAATTAAAAAAAATATATAGGTATTATGATTATTTTCAATTCATATGAGTTAGCATGGAAATACATTATATACATAACATCATGCCTAATTTGACAAAATGATCATGTTTAGTTATTGAAATTGGTAAAAAGATCATGCTCAGTAATTTTGGATATATTGTGTTTTAATTGTTAAAGTGTTTTCATTTGATTATTGGGCCAATTTCATGTTAATATGCTTTGATACTCTCATTTTATTAATTATGCTAATATCCTTATATGCTTAATTTGATAATAAGATATATGATGAAATGCAAAGTTTAAATAGAGTTTTTATTATTAGATCTTCATAATTTAATTTATTAAGAATTATATTCATACATCTCTAAACTTATTTGTTTAAATCTCATATCTATTTGATTGGATGATTGAGTTTAATGCTAAAATTATCCATATTTGATGTATGAGAGGTTATATCTCAATATTCTGTTAAAGCATATTAAACTTTCAAAGTTCTAATAAGACTCAAATGATAGAATGATTTATACTAATAAAATAACTCATGTTTGGATAAAATTGCATACACATAATATTTTCAAACCATATCAATTACTAGTGCTTTATCTCTTATAGGAACCTATCGAGTCTCAATCTCTCTAAGTGTACACTTTAAGGGGTGCATTGAGAAAGGGGTGGGTAGAACATTAATGCTTTATAAGATTGTTTTCCCCTACATTAGCCCTTTCTATCTACACAACCATATCTTATGCACTACCCTAAGATTTACCTCCTCTCTTTCACACTCCTCCAATCAATTCATTACCTTATTCATCCCTTACCTAAGTCAAAAACCATTTTTAAAATCTACTGAATAATATCCACCTAGGCTGACCCTGTATTCTAATTTATATTTATACATTATGGGTCTAGGTCATCCTTGGCTAATTTATACTAGGACCTAACTTATTTTTTTAATTAATGATACATAGTTGAATTTGGCTGACCCTATAGGCTAAAATTTTGATAAGGTTTAGGATTAGATTCAACTATATAAACACATTAATTTCATCATTTATTAGAAAGGAAGAGAAGAAGAATAATATTATAGTTTGCATCTACTTATTCACCATTATACTTGAAGAGCATTGCTTTGGGTTTTAATGCTTTCTTTAGAGATATGGATCTTGTCTTATGGAGAAGTCTTTTGGATGCATATAGAAGTTATGTATCCTAGAGATGACTTATCCTTTTTATACTTACATAACACAATAAATTCTTATGAATCACCTTGACTAAGGGAGATATTGAGAATTATTGGGTTCATCTTCAATGATAAGTATTCCTAACTATGTTCCTCCTTTGTTAAAGTAGATAAATTAACATTTTTGCTTCTCTTCCATGCATTAGGATTTCCTATACATTGACTCGAGTATAGATCTGATACGCATGTTCACTTTTTATTTTTTATTATCCCTACTTTGTGCCACAAGATTTGGTGAGCACTAGATTATATTTTACTTTACTTTTCATTTACTTAGTGAATATGAAAACATAAGACCTAGCTAGGGTTATTACATAGTGTTGCTTGACTAGAGGTTTTGGAACTCTTTATAGTGATATTATTATGGTAAGAGACCCCTTAGTTAGGTCTAGTGGATCCATCTTAGTCATGAGCCTGAATATCTAATGTATCAATAAATGAAAGTGTAAGTAGGATTTATCTTCACCAAGCTAGGATTGATTAATAGGTCATCTATATTTTCCTTTGTAAACATTTTGGTGAATCTAACATGAATCAAACCCTTGTAGGTTTTATTTCATGCATTAAATTTATCGTCATATTATATATTTTTATTTTTGTAGTATTGTATCAAACCTATCAATACAATTCTAATACTCTATGCATATGTTTAACACACACTCACTCTAAAACAAATTTATTCAATTTTTGCATATCTTTTCCAAATATAGGTGACTAGATCAATCATATCATCACAATCTTATTATTTAGTTATAGTTTTGTATACATAGTTACACTAGTCAACTATCGACCCGGTTGACTCTATTCGTAGAATATTTAAAACAACACTTGAGAAACATAACATAAAATTTGTAAACTAAGCATCTTTAAAATTACTAAGATTAATCCTTACCTTCTCTATCATTTTAGTTTTTCATTTACTATATTATTTTTCACAATTTTATAGTCTATAAAATTGCAACTCTACAATGAACTGGGTCAACTAGTTTGACATAGTTATATAGCCTATAAACTCTCTTTTGTATTATTTTCATACAATGTCACTTAAATAAACTCTATACTATTCAAATTCAAAGGAATTAACATATTTTTCTATTATTTAGTTCACTTTTTATTTTATTTGTTTGCATTCTTAGAGTAACAAACATAGACAAATTAGGTGGTTTTTTAATTTACTAATTTAGTCACATTATTTTTCTCTTTTGTACATACTTCCAAATCATGTTACACTAAAAAAACATTAAACATATTTATTCCCAAGGTCTACCTACTTAGATTTCATTACCAAGGGGGAAGTTGACTTGGTTTTTTGGCTAAGTATAAATACATGGTTGATGTTATTTATTGGAAAAGCACCTGACACCTATATTACTATGGGATTGTGAAGTGAGGGGGGTGGGCCCTAATATCAGGCCAGTACCATCATTAATATAAATCCATTATAGCCTAAACTACCTAAAACTATCCATATATTACTTTGTAGTTCCTTATTATAGCCAACTCCTTATCACATTAATTTCAAAATTTAGTATATCTTAACAACATTTAAGAATGACCAGTTAGTTAGAATTTACATTCAATTTTGTTGATTGATCTTTGTTCATTGTATTTTGTATTGTAAAACTTTCACTATCCAATGTTAGTACAAGGTTTATGATATGTGTTCTAATTAGATCAATGACATTGATCTAATTTATTGTATGCTACACTTTATTTTCTTAGTTATTATCTTGAAAAAAATTCCTTACTTTTATAACACTATCATCCCTATTAACCTAGTCTCTTATATATTTGTAGTCTTACCTTAAATACATAGTCACTATATACAATTCTATTTCTTTCTAACTTGTTCAGTTTCTCCCTCTAAAGTACACAATTGACCTATCTGATTGTGTATCTTATTAGTTTATTTAACTTCCTATGATGTAGTATATAGTTAATTTGTCTAACTATGTCCTCTTTTCATCCTATCATATTTCTTGTCTAGAATTACACAATCAACTTGTACGACAATGTCCCTTCATTTCCTATTTTGTTTCATATTTTATAGAACAATATCTATGGGTTTGATTCAATATCCCATTAACTAATCCTTCTCTCCATCAAATTTTTATCCTCTTTTATTCATCATGAATTTATTATTTAAGGATAATATTGATTTAAATCAGACACATGATGAGTCTTACCAATCTTAATATGTTTCCCAAGACACAACTTATGGATCCCACCTTGGATGAAAGAAATTTCCATTTTGCCACTCACACTACCAATTATGGGACTCCTCCCCATGCATACTTAGTTCGTAATATTTTGTTTGCCCTAGAATATGAGCAAGATTTAGATTACACAATTGAAATTTTTTTCTTCATTAACAGATTTCCTCAACATAGAGGAAAATATGCTTCAACCATTTATAATTTTATGGTAGGTCCTCAAGTATAAGAACCTCCTTCACCCTCCCCTACCTTCTCTAATAGATTTGTTTGAAACACTTTCTTTGCTTCTCAACCTTTTCCTTCTACTATGTCTCCTTCACACACCATGACATCTTCTTTTATGACTTATTCAAGCTCCATGCCAAGTATATCTACTAACATGGTAGGCTCAACTTCTAGTGGACCTCTTAAAAAGACCCTTCCCCTTAACCATGCCACTAGTGCATCTTTGATACCAACACAAACCATGCTACCATTACTTATTTTAATACCAATTCTTCTCACACCACTAGTGTGGTACATGCTAATACTCATAGTGTAACTCAAGACATTAATACTGATACTAATGCATCACATACTATGCACACTAGTTAAAATACTACCAAAAATAACAAACTCTTACTACAAACACTCAATCAAATTCATACTTTTCAAATTAATAATGCAAATCAAATGATGTAGATGCAAAACCATCTCATTAATTTTTAAAACCAACCTCAATAGGTTTCATGGGGAGTGTAAAATCTAAATTCTCCTCAACCCCCCTCCCCCCTAGGTATTCACATGGTAACCTTATCCCAAAGCCAACCCTCATTAATAAAAAAATAAAAAATCTACAAAATGAACCTCATGTACCTCAAATTGCTAATATTGACATAGGAGGTATCACACCCACCATTACCTATAATGGGTCTACCAATCCCACATTACACTTAAAGACATTTGGTAACCTTTATAAAGATTGGGTCAAACTTAATACCTTTGATACTACCAAACTATTAACTAAAACACTCTCAAGAGATGCTCTATATTGGTACAATGAATTAAAAATACATTCTATCTATAGTCTTGAATACTTGGTTAAACCATTAGTCCAAGAATTTGAAACTAGTGATCTTCTCAAGAATAACTTATCTCACTCTTTAAATTATAAACAACTTGAATTGAAATGGCACAAGCTTTCACCAAATGATGGAATAACTTGTATAATAAATGTGAGCATAATATGGTACATGATAAGCTTTTCCACCTGGTCATTAATTCTCTCTACCCAAAATTACAATATAAAGTTACGATTCTCTTTCTAAGAACCTTGGAAGAAGTCCTTGACCAAGATAAGTGACAAGACTTCCTCATGCATCAATTTTAATCAGCTCAACCTACAATGGGAAATCATATGCTCATTAAAAATAAAACTTTTCATGCAAATAATGATGGCATTACTGAAACCTATGAAGCTATTCACAACATTCAAGTAATCGATCCAAAAAACACCATGGAGCATGCCCCCTCCAAACAACACTCCAACTTCTACATTTTCTCAAAGAAATTATTGACCAATTTTTACCCCCAAGGTCAAAATATCAACCCCTATAGGTGAAAAATTTTGGTCACGTCTTACTAACCTAGTTCAAGGTCTTGTCATGTGTTATATATCTTTCAAAAAGTCTTCATAAATCTTTATTAGCATTGTTTAAGGTAATTTTGGAGAAATTAAGGCAATACTTTATCTTTATGTGTAGTAGCCTAGTCATGTCATGTTGCAGTGAAACTTGGTCAATAGGTGTCATAGGTTATTAGAAGTTTATCAAAGTAATTTTATGTCTTAATCACCTTGTTATAGCATTTCATATTGATTTGGAAACATTAAATTTCTTTTGTAAACTTTAAGGTAAGCTTAATGAAGGAAAAATATGATTTTTGGCTAATTTTCATATATGTCAAAGTTTAAAAAGTTATAAAAACCATAAAATATACTTTAAAAGGACCTTGGAGTAGTTACATAACTACCACATCTATCAACCAATCAGATAAATGTTAGAATATTGAAATTCAATGCTTTAGAGAGGAGTTTTGGCACTTGTATGGACTTGTGAATTCATATGTCTAGTGAAAGTAGTTTTTGAACATAATTCCATCTTAAAAGGTCATATTATATATTGGGATCACATTTCAAGTCCAATAGATGCACTAAACTCTCTCTCTCCTCCATTGCCCCCTTCACAAGCTCATGAAGGCTATTTTTAGATGAATTGTATAGTTCATACAGGTAGAGTTGGAACATAATATTTTTCAAAAATTTTGGGACCCCTATGGAATTATAATTTATGTAATTGGTAATTATATTGATATCCTTATATTTATGAATAATTCATAAGGAGCTAAGGTGTTTTTTTAGGTTTAAATCCCCACAAACTAAGTTCTATGAAACTCTAATGCAAGTGTGAACCCATTTAATACATGAAATAAATTTTAATGGGTCCTTAAATCTATTTAAACATATTTCAAACTTTCATCCACTATTTTGGCACATGTGGGAATTCATTTAGCAAGGAAAGCTACTCTCTTGCATAGTTTTCCTAAGTGTCTGTCATAATTTTTATTTGTTCAAGGGTTATTCATGTCTAAATTTATTATTGAAGGTTTAATAGCATGTTATAATACCTATAATTCTATAAAATAACATAATTTTTTCATTATATACTCCAACAACACTTTATCTAAGAAATTCACAATGCTCTCTCATTTTGTTGACTGTGTGTGCAAGTTGCTTGCAACAATGGAGTAACAAAGTCTTTTTTACCTTATTAAAGGTTTTATAAGAGTATTTAACCTATTTTAAATAAAACTAAAAATTAATGAAGTGATAAAAAATTACAACCATATACATTCAATAAATGTTATAAGATGTTTCACTTACTCTAAGGTCTGTAGACTTGTAAGTAAGCACTCATGGGCCTAGGTTCAAGGTGAAGGTGTTTTGGCAATATGGAGATATATATGAATAATCATAGATAATAATTAATATTTTTAGAATCATATATCATCATCAAGTGACATTAATGATTAAATATACCCAACTCTCAATACACAAGCTTTGTATTGGAGTTGAATATATAAACACAGTTTGTGCACACAAATAACAAGTTTGAAGTGGTACAATGATTTTTCATGGGTTTACATGATTATTGATAGGTATTATAAATAGGAAAATATTTTATAGTATCAAGGTTTTATAATACCTAAGGGAGTGGTTTGTAGTAGTATATACAAACAAAGGCAGACCTACATGTTCTAAACCTGTAGGTCCTAATTTTGATAGAAAACTAATTATCTTGCCAAGAGGATTTTGTTATAAACATGAATACATAATGTATAAATAAGGTAAAAAAAATTAATAGACTAATTAAATAACCTAATCCATTTTTAATTTAAATGAGCTGAATTGACCAAGCTTACAAGCCTAGTACTCTTGCACAAGATTATGTATGAAAGTTAGAATATGAAGGTTTGTAAAAACTATGAAAATGTCATATAACATGTAGAGTGGTAAAAGAGAGTGAACAAGAAGTTGGAATAATTTCATAATTATGTGATTGGGTTGAGATACTAAGTTAAATACTTCAAGTTCAAAACCTTCTCCTAATGGACACCTACAACCACACCTTGAGAATGTTCAAAGATCAATGTGTGTTTGGAAAGATGTGGTGTCTTGGGAAATTTTAAGAGGAGTTATACACTACCATGTAGTTTAAAATTAAATAAAATGTTTGAGGATTGGATTTTAATATATAAAACCCTCAAATATAGTCAAAATATCCTAAAACACCTATAGTTTATAAGATGAACAAACTAGTTACAAACCTTTAGAGAAGGGAAGAGTTAATGAAAAGCATGGGGTTTAACTAAGATAGATGGATGAACAAAGTTATTAAAACATTTAAAGTTAGTGATACCATAAAGTATGCTAGGATGAATAAATAGAGCTCTATCATAACCCTGTCTACTTATTTAGTCATATACATACCTATATGGGTAGCCATAATAAAGTGGTTAGTTAGAAGTTGAGTTGAGAATTTTGAGGACCCTTAGAGATGTTAATGAGTATAGAAAAAAATTACATGAATTTTATAATCATTTATTAATGGATAAAATGGAAAACATAATAATCTACGGTAATTTTTGTTAGTTGGCTTGAGAACCCTAGACATCAACTAGTGGTATGTATAGTGGATGTTAAGAATAAATGTGAAAACATAATCATGTGATTAGGTTGTAGTAGATGCATTAGACCTATGGAGTTAATTAGAAATTAAAATTCAAACTCATAACATCAAATTTGAAATATAATATCCTAAAGAGTTAACAAAAATAAATCACATGTTTATTTTAGGTTTCAAATGTGTGGGAACCTTGTAGAGACAAAATTTAGTCTCTAGATAGGGAGGCCTAATTGAGACCTAGTTACAAGAGAGAAGAATATGAAAAGGACACTTACACTCACTCTTATAACCTTAAAATTGGAATGTAATTGTAAAGCCATACTGGGTCCTAAAGTATGACTTTAATTTCCCATTACCTTCTTTACACTTCTCTACAAAATTAGGTTTGTATGGTTTCAGGGTTATAAGGAATGAGGCCAAGATCTAGCTTTTGGTGAAAAATGAATTATTGAGGGTAGATTAAGAAATAAAAATATGTTTTTTAGGTCTAATATGAGTTTAATATACCATCCATAGAGAGATAACTAGTTGGAGAATATGAATCCAAGTTTTGACACTTGCAAATAAGATTGGCCTAGTGAGGTGAAAGATTTCTAGACACCTCGAAAGAGAATGAAGTGATGTGTGAAAGATAACCTAAAGAGATAAGTTGATAGGTGTAAATATTATATAAAATTTGTAACTAAAAATTATTCGACCATAAAAGTGGCCACTTGTCATTCCACAAGCCAAATCAAAGGGAAGTTTTAGAGAACTAGTCAAGCTGTCAAGCAAGGTTTGAAACTTCCATGCCACTTGGAGTAAAATAAAATATTCATAAGAATAAAACTTGTTTTTTAAGACTTTATGGGTCATTTTAAGACTCATTATTTATTTTAACTCCTTTGGAAACTTCTCTCTCTCTCTCTCTCTCTCTCTATATATATATATATATATATATATTTATCCTTAATTGACTAAGTTGGTATCCTACACCTAGGTATGGTGAATCCATTTTGATTTTAATACTTTGATAAATGTATAATAAAATAATTTTACCATCTCAATGGACTGGTTTCAATATGTATGTTTGAATAATTAATCTTTCTAAGTGATAGTCTTACTTCTTTGGCATGCTTATCCTTATTTAGCATTCATGTTCAATTTAAAACCCTTTTTTCATGTCTCTTTAAGTTTTAAAATTGAGTGTGTTGGGTCATATTTATTTTTATTTCATTATTTTCATGTCATGACCTCTTGACAAGTCGTAGCTCAAGCTTGCTTCGGAAACCTTCATGAGAAACATTGATGTAGAGGCAGATTTAGATTAATGTCATGTGCATGTTAGTCTCTTATTTATAGTTAAATTGTATTTAATTAGTAGTGATAAGATATATTTTTTTTATCCCATCCATTATATTATGTTTATCACACTTTTCCTATCAAGTTTTAGAGTGGTTTTTGAGCCTTAGTGATTCATCAAGGGTAGCTATCCCTTTAACCTAGAAATTTAACTTTCTAATAGGGTACCCAAAACCTTGAGGTGTTTCCATGTTTCATAAAAATTTTAAGGATTAAAAATCATCTTATAATAGCTATACCATGATATCTTGAACTAGTCATCAGCTTGAACCACTCATCTAATGAAATCATGGTATGATCCAAACAATGTTTTTTGGTTTCATACAAGTTGGGGCCAATCTCATGAGACTTGTCTACAATTATGCAATCTAGCTATAGATTTTATTATTGGAAAAAAAATTTATAATAAATAAGTCATTAAAAATTTTAAACAAGTATATGACATGTATTTTAAATCCCATGAAATTCAAAACAAAAACCAAGCTTTAAATCAAGTTGTTAACTACTAGACTTATACCCTTGTGAAGGTAGTTTTAGGCCTCCATAGTCTGAAGTAAGATGGAGATAATACTAATATGTGGGTTGCCTAATATATGGATTTAATCTCTATATTTTAAGATATATCTCCACTTGATGTATCAGTTAGGATCTATACTCTACACTACCAGCTTGTAAGGGAAAAGAGCAGAAGGTAAATTGAAAGGAAACCTTATTTAATTGAGGTGATATGCCAAAATGTATCCTAAAATTATCTAATATGAAATAATATGTATTAATAATAGCATATAACTGATTTAAATTATCAAATGAGAGTCTCAAAACATCAAAATTTCATAGAGAGGCTTGGCCTTATACATTATCTAAGGCATCTAATCAATAGGTCTCGCAAAGATACTAAGAAAAAAGCACTGTTGCTATACATAAAATATTATGTAAGAAAATTATGAAACCTATAATGATAATATAATACCTTAAAATAGGTAAAGAGGAAATTATAAAATGAAAGGAAGCATACACTATCACTATCATTCATCAACTAACCATGAACATACACTAGACACAAGCTTTGAGGAGGCCAAAATTTAGTCTTATTCATTAAAAAGAGGTAAGTACTAGTATTTTTATGAGAATTAACTTTAAAAAAATTAGGCTAAGTATTTTTTTAAATGATAAACATAGTCTTACATATAGATAATTGAGAAAGAGGAGAGAGAAAGATAAAGTAAAGCCTAAAAACTAGGAGATGAAACATTCACTAAGTCATTTTCAAACTCCAATGTAGGATTCATTGATTGTCTCTTATCCAAAATTTTAAAAATGACATATATATTAAGGGAGGATTTTTTTTAAAGTTTTAAGGAGTCATGATCATTCATTTCTGGTCTTTGAACCATACAATCTCATATATCTTTACTTGCATGTCCCTATATTCTTGGTCACATGTCCTTATTGAAGAATGAGTCTTCCTCATCAAAAATAGATATTTAATTATAATTAATCACTCCATTTAAAACTTCTTATTATCCATAAATTATGTGTTTCCATCTTGAATGGTTTGTTAGAAAAGTCCTTGAGCTAGTTTTGACTTTATCCTCCTTGACTAGGCATTGGAAGGAAAAGGTCTTTTCAAGGTTGTTTAGGACTCTTTAAAGAATTTTAAAACTTATTAAAATAAAATTATGAATTATTAATACTCTTAAATTGGTTTGGAAACAATTATCAACCTCAATAAATCCTTTTGAAATGTTTTTATTCATCAACTTGGTGATTTGCTCACTTGACTCCTTAGGTAAAAAGGCATGGGAGAGAGAAAAATGGGTTTTGATTTGAACCAAGTAAACTCCCTCTATGGAAAGATTATAAAAATTATTTAAAACCTTAAAAAATTCCTTTCTAACCATCAAGTATCCCAAAATATTCAATTTTGTTGATATAACATGCTTTAGCACCCATTCTTTATAGCCCTAAAAACCTATTAATATCCTTATTTAAAAGATTATATAGATAAAATTGAAAACCTAGGCATATTTTTTAGTAACCTATATCTCCTTAAATATCCATAAAAAATTTCATAATCCAAATAAAAGTGTAATTAATCCTTTTATGTGATTTCTCTCTCAAATTAGGCCTAATTAGGCATCCTTACCTAGAAAGAGAAAATTGGTCCAAATGTCTACTCACATGTGTGAAAATGGTTAAAAGCATTTTATTCACTTTACCTGGCCTAAAATTACCCTCCATGTCAAATTTGGGCTTCTATAAGCTTTTTCAAGTAGTCAAACCATGAAATCATCTTGCCACCTATTTTTATTTTGAGCCCATTTGATACTACCTTGGAGAATGAGCCTTGTTTGAACATATATAAAATATATTGTGCAATTTTTTGGTATTTTATAGTTATTACATGTCCCAAATCAAATAAATTTATATTGGTAAGTTCTCTCTTTCTCATAACACTTTAAAAACACCAAAAACAAGAAAAAATATGGCATTTATGGTAGTATATACAACTACAAGTATAGAAAAAGTACATGTGGATAACCTCATCAGAGTCCTCAACAATATAAAATAGGTTTCAAGAGAAAAATATGGAATTAGATTATATTTATAGGTCTTTTTATTCTACCTAGTCACTATCATGGTTTTAAGAGGGTTTAAGACCTTTTTGGGGTTGTGACAATTATTAATTAAGAAAAAGGGCCTAATCCAGAATATAGTTCCATTAATTTTGAGTATACCCATAACACCCTCTAATATATTAGACTCCCATGTAAATCCTCCATACCATTAAAAGCATTAGAAAGTGACTTAAACCTGGCTACCAATCTTACTTAGGATCATGAAGAGGTAGTACTTGATTAAAAAGGTTTTAAATTTTTTATTTTTAACTCCAGATGGTTCCTTGAGGTCTATATTACTAATTTTATCATTATCTAATATCTACCATAGCTCAAGATCATCTATAACTCCTAGAATGATGCTCAGGGTTTCTTGGTAGTATGGTGATCTTAACCCTAACTCTATCACTTCTTACATTATGCTTTGAATGAGCACTTGATCAAGGTTTTTTAACTTCAATAACATATAATACCACCTATTAGTCTCACTAGAAACTTTAATTGGTCCTTAAATGTCCTCATAATCTCTTAGGCACTATTTACTCAAATAGATATGTATGCAATCAAACTAGCTATAGATGGTCATTTGAGGGTTTTCTCACCTTTTAAATTGGACTAAAATCATGCCAAACAAACCTTCATGTCTAATAAAAACTTAAAATTCATAAGATTCTCTCTCCCATAATAACACAATCACATAATGATAAACATAGATAAGCTAGTTATAGGTGGACATATCATGATTCTTTGTGAATTGTGAGCAGTAGGGTTTTACCAAGGATCTTATCCTTCTTTTAGACATTAATAATATCATATTAGACATGTTTTATATCATTTTTTTCTTTAAATATCCACTTGGGCTCATATTATACATTTCATAGTCAAAATAAAGGAATAACCCAGATGTAAATCCTCTTCCCTTGTCATTTAGGCCTTCAATGGAAAGATAATGAGTGAAATTAGAGGAAGGGTGGGGACTTCGAGTATTTCTTAACAATGCTTAAATTTTATTCCATGACCCCTCTATACATTACTCATTCTTATTTACCTCCCATTGTTAACTCATATCAAACCAAGTCCATTTCATGCTCTGTTAGGTTTATCCATAGTTAATGTTTGAACTAAGTTTCAACTTTGAATAGATAATATGAGAATAATAAATAGCTTTAAAAAGTCCACATACACCCTATTCATCACTTATCACCTCTAAATTTTCCTCCATACCTTCCATGTCTACCTATATCATGCATAGTGGATCTAATTCTCACCATATGTGCCAATACACAGTCAATGAGTCATGGCTTTAGGTACCTTTAGACTATCAAATTGAGAGAGGTGAGGATTATCATATTAAGGTATCTTATAATTTTGTATTTCATTTTCACCTTGAGAAGGTGTTCTCTATCTCCATATCATCTTGTATAATTTTCTCTTTTGTCTGTTTACCCTTCCTTAACTTCATAGCCTGACTGTGTTTGTGTACCCATAAAACTATTATAGGTGTCATTTTAGGAACTATTTAATTATTTAAGTAGTCATTTTTCTATTTAAAACTTTATTTATATGTCCTTGAACACTTTAAAAATTTCATAAAAACCCCACATACCTACCTACTACCTTGTATCCAAACTTACCTTCACTCATTGTTTGAACCAAATTATGATGGATGTAGGTGGTGATTTAGTATTGAATAGGAAAGTGAGATTGGAGTGATTTGGTGATGTATATATCTTTAATTTTAATTAATCTCACTCTCCATTTTATTACTTTTTCAATATTCAATCTCACTTAAGTCCCCAAAAACCTTGACATTCTTTGAAAAACTCAGTCATCAAGATAGTTTATAGACCCTATTGTATGGATTGAAATCATCAAGTTGGAGAATATGAGGTGGATAATTGAATAATAATATATCCATCATATTTTACTTTGAATCTTTTATTTCATCCTCACTTAGACCCTTGTATTTTTTACTTACTTCCATACTCAACATGACATCTTATAAAGTACCCTCATTGGTGAGTACTATAGGTGGATATTTTTCTATGTGTATGGACTAAGGAGATGTGGTAAATTGGTTTCAAGAGAAAAAAGTGACTCAAATACATCTATTAACCTTACATAATCCACACTTAACTTGAAGAAGCATAAAATTTTCCATAAGGATGTTTGAATATCATGGAAATAAGAAATAATGTATTACATTAAATAACACAAAAATACATTAACTTCTCTGAATAAGGGAATTTATAATGTTATTTCTCTATCAAATCTAGCCCTCTATGACTGAGTTCTTCCATGTTTTCCATGATCTCTTTGGATTTTTTTATATGACACCACTTTGTGTTCTTGACCCTAAGTTGGGTTCTTAAAACAAGCTAATTACCTCCTCAGACCTTTGATACAAATTCCATGAATGTTGTAGATGTTTCCTAGCCTAATTAGAGTCCATAAACATTTCACCTATTAAGGCTTCCATGAGCTTGTTCATTTGATCTCTCCATGTAATCTCAATTTATCCTCTTAAACTAGGAAAGGAGATTAAATTAGTATTCTCATTGTGCCTACCTATTTATTATCATCCTCTTCTAATCATGACATAAAGGCCTAACTAGTACATTTAGGCATAATAGGCCCTTTTAGGTATTTTGATCCTTATGAGTATCAGTATAAAATTTGAATATTCTTAGAGGGTGATGTGAAAAACCTTTTTATATTCCACATTTATTTTATTCCTTAATAACCCCTTGACCAATGACATATCATTGCTTCAATGACCTGCTCACTAAGGGCTTTCATGGAAGAAGTCTCAAGTCATTGGTCATAAGTGACTTCTTGAGCCATGTTCTCTTGAACATTTTATGAATTAATCCTAAAGGTTAATTAATACTTATTTATCTTTAATGACAATTCTATGATCATGTTGGCACTATTGAGGTAATTTTCACACACTAAAAGCTCATTAACTATATTTGTACCTTGTTGAAGAGATTAACTCTACCAAAACTACCTCAAAGTATATTGTACTAAAGATGGAGATATATGATATTTTAATTTGATGAATGAGGTGTTAAATAACTCAATAATTAACTTGGGAACCCATGAAGATGAGTAAACTTGCTTGACAATTCAAATCATGCTCCAAAACTGATCAAATAGACCATTCACAAGGATATTATAAGAAACTAATTTTGTGCCATATGTACTTCCTAAAATGATTTACCTAATTAATACACATTTAATATCTCATATTATAATTTTAAATAATCTCACTATACCATTCTTCCCCATCGAATCCCTAAGTGAAGAAACAAAAGAAAACTTGGATCTTGTTCAGATGACTAGGTCATAGTGACCCCCTTACACTCTTAGTGATTGTTCATAAATATGGGTAGATTAATATCATAAAAAATTACAATAAATTTAATTTCATTATGGTCCCTATCATTTACCAAGAGCTTTGGACTTGACTCTCCCTCTCTCATGCTTGTACTGAGAAAAAGTTGATGGCCTTCCTAGAGCTGCCAAGAGGTCGATATGAGAGATAAATAGGTTTTCTTAATTTTAAGACCTAAAAAATCTTAATATTTTTTTTTCCTTTTCATGGATAAATAAGGACATTAATATTCTTGAATCTCAATTTCACCTTGAATAACTATATGGATAGCCTCAAAATAGGCTTTTTAACACTAAAACTACAAAAATCACTTGAGAAGGCTAACGAGACTACTAAAAAATGTATGAATTATAATTTTCATTCTTGAAAAATTAAACTATGTTCATCTTTTGATAATATTCTAGCATTCACATTCAAAACCTACTCCATAATCCACAAAAAATCCCAAAATGTAGTCAATTAGGTCATGAAGTTAGTCGAATATGTCACCAACTAGTTTGATCAATTATACAACATGAGATGACTTTAACACAATCCATAAGGCATCTTATGATTTTATAGAATATTTTCATCTCTTGAAACAACTTGATACTATTCAAAAGGTGGCTAGACAAGCAAATTACCATGATGATGAAGACCTTAATTTTATCAAATCTACCATAAAATCTTATAAACAAGGTTTTAGATGACCATTTCAAGGAAATTATAAGACCAACATACTAATTAACAAGGAAAAAAACATGAAAAATAAAGTTTCAAGTGGTAGAGGTTACACTTTGACCTATGAGGCCAAAATTATAAACATTTTGGTGACTCAACTGGGAAGTATGCTTGCTATACTTGAGAAATAGAACATTGACATCTCTTTTAGGATCATAACACCAGTCTTAAAGTTTTAAATGAACAAAAAAAATCTGATCCATGACTATAAAAATATTGACTTGATATAAGATAATTGATCTACTCCTCAAAGACAATAAAAGGAAAGATAACAAAGCAAGGAAATTAGACTAACCAAACACATGTGCTAACAAAGCACTTATTTAAAAAAATAGAAACAAACTAATGTGATAGGATAAAACTTGGAGGAAAGGTACATTGAAAACAACTAACTTGCAAAGAATCCTCCTCCAGGATCAAAATTGATGTATTTTGGATCACTTACTTCACATGATGAACAAGGATATGAAACAAGATGCTTCTTAAAATTTTGATTCATTGAACTTAGCTTCTTTGTGATTTACAATATTATTTAAAGACTTTAAAATGAATCATCAACATTAAACGAGTCACCAATAAAGACATATTCTTCTTATACTTAAGGATCTTTCTCATACTATCTGTTAGTTGTAACCTCATCAAATGATAGCTCATTTAGGCAATGTCTTTTATTTTTTATGGCATCTTATGTGAAATCATTATTATTATCATCTACTGAAAGTTCATCATGATCTTCAAGAAGATTTGAATATTTAATCCAATATGCATCATGATCTTTGATAGTTTTTAATTGACCAAAATTCTTTTAATCATGCTCTCAAATGGGTAACATATCCTTATAAAGGTCTTCAATATCTTGCAAGGACTCAATGTAAAACTATCAACCATCCTTTTTTTCATCACTTTTATTAACCTAAATGAGATCAAATTGAATTACATCTTGATTTTTATCAAGTGGATCTATAAGGATACCAAGAATTTCAAATGTGCAATCATGTTGTAATTGGGAAATGACCTACTCAAACTCAACCTCTTTCGTAATAGGAGATGTCTCAAATTAACTCATGAATTCATATTGTACCATCTCATAGAGATATTCCACATCAATACCAACTTTCTCTTGCACACTTGAGGTACAACGAGGGGAATTTAGGTAAAGTTTAACTATAATAAGCTTTTCAAACTCATCAAGAGGTTCTAAGAACATCCCCTCTTAATCATATATGACCTCTTTGTCATAGTCTTTAATCACACCAAAATGGAGCTCTTGAAACAAATCAATGCCTCTTTTTACCTTTCGATATAACTTATCCATCTTCTTTGAAGTCCAAAGTACCTTTTCTCCCACCAAGTAGAGTATCAATAAATATTTCCTGTTCATGGTGATTGAAACATCCTCATCGTACTCTCCTTGAAACTAAATTACAACTACAAATTATTAATCTATCCTCGATATAATATGCTCCTCTTCAATAAGGGAGATGGTGGTAAAGCAATGGATATGCTCATGATTTTGCTTAGGAACTAAGGGAGTGCCCTTGAAATTTGAGGTCTTGGAAGTGGTAGACTCTTGAAAAAATTATTGAAGAGAAAGTAAGTTGAATTTTCTTATGAGTGATTAATCCTTTTCAACAACCATTTCAATCTTCTTATAATCTTCTTGAGATTCTATCTCAGTTGGAACTTCATTTTCAGCCTTCTCAACTAGGACCTCTGTCTTATCTTTAAAGTCTTCTTGAGTCATCCTCTAAGATGGAATAACCTTAGGTTATTGAGGAATAAAAAATGGAGTTTGAATAAATATAAGGTCTTAGTTAGACTCAAACTCTATAACACTCATTTCCTCCTATTTCTCCCAAGACATAACTACTTGGTTCCAAGGTAGGACTTTGAAACTAATAGGTTCACATGGAGATTGAATTGACTCTCTTGAAACATAAGAAGGATGATATGGTAAACAAGGGGGTTCTTGAAGAGTGATAGTATGAGATTCATCTACAATAATTGGTATGGAATAATTGGGATTTATATCCCAAGAAGGCCTCTAATATGGAATAAGATTATTTTCTTAAGGAAGGGTAGGTGTGGTTGGAAGGAAACTTGGAATACAAGAAGTTTGACTAGGGGTAGAATGAGATGACTGAGGTTATTTGGGTTAGATATCTTGATATCCTATGTCACTAACCTATCTATCCACCATTGGATCATGGTTCTCATTTCATGTAATTCATGAGTCATAAAATACTAATTCTCCTCTCTAATTTTTGACCACCTACTTTTCAACATTTATATTATTTTACTCATCTTCTCTATGAGTTAAAAAGGTATCACATCCAACTCTTTATCTCACACTCTCATCACCCCTTTAAAATTTAGCATATTTGGGCTAAATTACAACAAGGATATGGTAGGGTAATCATGATTTTGTGTTGTAAATAGATTAGGAAGAGGTGAGTATGACTATTGCAAGTCTTGACAAGGCTATTGAGATACATAATTGGGATCATAGTGAGGCTGATAAGGATCACTATAAAGTTGATAACCATCATAATACTAGTAAGGTTCATATAATAATAATAAGTATCATCATAGGGATGATAAGGATTACCATACTATTGATAAAGCTCATCAGATTGCATGAAATATCCATTTTCTTTAAATCGAGCCATAAAAACAACATCAAGATAGTGTAATGGAGATACACTCACTTATAAACTATGCCTAGGTTTCTATAACTAGTTGATAGAAATTGAATACACCATTTATTTTTTAAATTCCTCCAAAGACTGATCTATAGAAGAATAAAACCAACAAATCCTTACACTACTTTGGACTGAGATCCCACCGAGCATGCTAAAAATTGTTAACTAATATACTTACACACTTATGAAGGTAGTTTCAGGATTTCATAATCTAAAGTAACATGGATAAAATAATAGGCTAGGGGTGGCCTAATAAATTAATTGAATCTATATATTTTAAGGTCTAGCTCCCCTTGATTTATCAGTTAAGATCTCTACTCTAAACTACTAGCTTGAAAGATAAAAGAGAAGAAGGAAAATTGAAAGGAAAATTTATCTAACTGAGGTGATACACTATAATGTGTCCTAAAATTATATAATATTCACTAATAAGGATGAATAGTAATATGTAACCAATTTCACTTCTGAAATGAGAGTCTCCAAACATCAAAATTTCACATAGAGGCTTGACTTGATACATGATCTAAGACATCTAATCAATAGGTCTCACAAAGACACTAAGAAAAGATCACACTTACCATACATAAAAGATGATTTAATCATGCTATAAAACCTATAAGTATGATATAACACCTAAAAATATGTAAAGAGGAAAGGACAAAATCAATGGAAGCATACACTATCACTATCATTCATCAACTAACCATACACATACACTAGATACAAGCTTTGAAGAGGACAAAATTTAGTCTTATTCATTCAAAAGAGGAAAGTGAAAGTGTTTTCATAAGAAATGTCTTGCCACAACTTAGGTTAAGGAATTTTTTAAAATTTTAAACTTAGGCATTTAGATAATTGAGAAAGAGGAGAGAGAAAGATAAAGTAAAGCATAAAAACTAGGAGATGAAACATTCACTAAGTCCTTTTCAAACTCCAACATATTATTACCTTCATATATCTTATCCATCCTTTTAAAAATGGTGTAGATATTTATTAATTATTTTTTTGAAAGTTTGGAGTCTCTAGCATTCATTTTTAATCTTTGACCCACATAATCTCCTATATTGTTGCTTACACACCCCTATATTCTTGGTCACATGTCCTTGTTAAAGAATGAGTCCTCATATAAAATAAGTCTTAAATTATAATTATTAAATCCATTTAAAACTTCTTTAAATCCATTAATGAGGTATTTCAACCTTGAAAGGGTTTTTTGAAGACTCCATGAGCTGGTTTTGACTTTGCCCCCCTTGATTAGGCATTAGAAGGAAATGGTCTTTTCAAAGATGTTTAGGACTCTTTCAAGCATTTGAAAACATAATAAAATATAAATATAACTTTAATGCTCTTAAAGTGGTTTTTAAACAAGGATAAACCTCAATAAAGCCTTTTTAAATGTTTTTTTGCATCAACTTGGTGCTTTACTCACTTGACTCTTTAAGCAAGGTGGCATAGGAGAGAGAAAAATGGGTTTTGATTTGAACCAGGTAAAATAACTCCATTGAAGTCTTATAAACATTAATTCAAACCTAAAACAAGGCATTTTGAACCATAAAGTATCCCAAAATATTCAATTTTTCTCATATAACATGCTTTAACACCCATTCCTTGTAGTCATAAAAACTTGTAAATCTCCTTATCCAAAAGATTTTACAAATAAAATTAGAAACCTATGAACATTATTAATTACCATATATCCAATTACATCTCCATAAAAAATTTGATGAGCCAACTCCAAGTTAAATTACTCCTTTTCTATGATTTATCTCTTTAATTAAGCCTAATTAGGCCTCCATGGTTAGAAAGAGAAAATTGGCCCAAATGAACATTCACACATACAAAAATAGAAAAAATCACTTGGTTTAATTTACCTAGCATAAAAAATCCTCCATGAAATTACCTTGCCACCTAGTCTTATTTTAAGTCTGTTTGAGACTACCTTGGAAAACAAGCCTTTTTTGACCATATCCATAACATCTTATGAATGTTTTTGGGCTTTAATAGTTAATAAAAAACCAAATGACATCATATAATGATTTATAAGTTTTCTCTTTCTTAGAACACTTCCAAAACACCAAAAACATGAAAAACTAGGGGATTTATGGTAGTATGTACAACTACAAGTACAAACCAAGTACATGTGGATAACCTCCTAGGAGTATTAAATAACATAAAATATTTTTTAGGGTAAAAATGTGTCATTATATGTATTTTTGTTTTTCCTAATCATTATCAAGGTTATAAGAGGTTTTAATACTTATTTAGGGTCTTAACGATTGTTCATAAACAACATGGGCCTAATCCAACAACTAATACCATTAATTTTGAGTATAAATAGTCCCATAAAACTGCATAATATATTATACTCCCATTAAAATTCTTTGTACCTTTCCAATCATTAGAAATTGACTTAAACTTGGTTGCTAAACTTACTTAGAAGCTCAAGGAGGCAGTACTTTCTTGAAAAGGTTTAAAAAGGTTTGTTTTTATACTCCAAATGGTTCCTTGAGGTCAATGTTATTCATGTTTTCATTTTATAATATCTAACTTCATCACTTTACTCTCAAGATCATCTGAAACTCCTACATCGATGCTCAGGGTTTCTTCATAGCATGGTGCTCTTGACCCTAACTCTATCACTTTTTGAAATCTATTTGGAATGAGAACTTGATCAAGGTTTTTGATCTTCACCAAAATGTAATACAAACTCCTAATCCCATTGGAAACTTTATTTGGTCCTTAAATGGAATTTTAGTCTCTTAGGCATTATTTCCTCAAATAGCTATGTAGGTAATTAGACCAGTTATAGGTGGTCATTTGAGGCTTTTCTTACCTTTTGAATTGGAATCCAATCATGTCAAAGAAACCTTTATGTATAAGAAAAATTTATAATTCACAAGAGTCTCTCTCCCATCATAACACAATCACATAATGAGAAACATGGATAAGTTGGTTGTAGGTTGACATATCATGAGTCTTAGAATATTATGAGCAATAGGGATTTACAAAGGATTTTAACCTTATTTTGGACATGAATAATACCATCTTAGACCCTTTATATATCCTTTTTGGCTTTATAAATCCACTTGACCTCATAGTATACATTTCACAGTCAAAATAAAAGTATAACCCAACTATAAGTGCTCTTCCCTTGTAATTTAGGCTTTCAATGCAAAGAGAATGAGTGAAATTAGATGAAGTGTGGGGAATTTGAGGAGGTATTAACAATTATTACCTTTTATTACATGGCCCTTATATCCATTACTCATTCTTATTTACCTCCCATTTTTAACTCATATCAAACCAAATCCATCCCATGCTCTGTTAGGTATTTTTATAGGTGATGTTTGGATTGAGTTTCAACTTTGGATATAGAATATGAGAATGAAAAAGACATATAATGGGTCAATATATACCCTATTAATCACTTATCACCTCTAACTTTTCCTTCATTCCTTTCATGTCTACCTAGATAATGCATAGTGTATCTAATTCTCACCATATGTGGCAATATGTAGTCAAGGAGTTATGATAATATGTACCTTTATACTATAAACTTGATAGAGGTGAGGATTCTCATAATAAGTTATTTTATCCTTTTGGATGTCATTTTCACCTTGATAAGGTGTTCTTGATCTCCATACCATCTTTTATAAGTTCTTCATTTCTCTGCTTACCCTGCCTTAACTTCATATCCTAACTATGTTTATCTAATCATAGCACTGTTATAGGTGTCATTTTATGAATTCTTGACTATTTTAGGTATTAATTTGTCCATGAAAAAAATATTTATATGTCCTTGATTAATTTTAATCTTTAAAAAAAACCCCACAAACATACCAACTACCTTGTAGCCAAACTTACCTTCACATCACTGTTTGGGCCAAACTATGATTGTTGTAGGTGGTGATTTAGTCTTGAATAGGATAGTGAGATATTTATTGAGTTTTTGATGGATATATATTTAAATATAAGTTACCTCACTATCCATTTTAAGAGTCTTTTACTTTTAAATCTCACTTAAGACCCCAAACATCTTGACTTTCTTTGAAAAACTATGTCATCAAGAGAGTTTGTGGACCCTGTTATATGGATTGAGATCATTAGGTCGGGGAATATGAAGTAGAGACTTTAATGATCATATATAAATCATATTTTAATTTTAAGCTCTACTTCTATCCTCACTTAAACCCTTCCACTATTTACTTACCTCCATACTCAACATGACATCTTTTGAACTACCTTCATGAGTGAGTGTTGTAAGTGGAAATTTATCTATCTATAAGGACTAAGGAGAGGTTTAAGGTTGGTTTTAAGAGAAAAAAGTGACTCAAATACCTCTATTTACCTTCCATAATACTCACTTAACTTGAATACGAATCATTTTTTCCATAAGGAAGTTTGAATAGCATGGAAATAATAAATAAGATATTACTTTAAACAACACAAAATAACCTTAACTTCCCTAAATAAGGAAATTTTTAATTTTGTTTATCCATCAAATCTATCCCTTTATGACTATTTTATTACATGGTTTCCATGCTCTCTTTGAGTTTTATAATATGAAACCACTTTGTGTTCTTGAACCCTGAGCTGGTCTCTTAAAACAAGCTAATTAGCTCCTCACACCTCTGATACAAACTCCATAACTATTGTAGATGTTTTTTGGCCTAATTAGAGTTCATAAAAATTTCACCAACTAAGGCTTCAATGAGCATGTTCACCTAATATCTCCATGTAATTCTCACTTTATCCTGTAAGAATAGTGTTAACCATTTTTACCATAGTCAAAATGGATCAACCCCCCTATAGTCAAAAACTTATATAGGGGTCTAATATAATGTCATAGGGTGTGTTTTAATTCATTTTATGTCATTTCATATTCCATTCTAGTTTTAGTCATTGCCTATTTTAGTATTTGTGTTATTTCATATCTTAGAGGTCATTTTGGGGTCATGTATGGAAGTGGTAGGTCTTCATGGTGTCCAAAGCATTCAAGGATCAATGAATAGGTTTGAATAGGACTCAGGAGTTTGTTCAAGCTTTAAATATCAAGCATACAGTTCCTTACATGAGCTTAATGGAAGTAGACCATCACTAGTATGTCATTTAGAAATGAATGGACTAGCTCACTTGTGAAATTTTTATCTTCACTCAAGAAGACCCCATAAGCCAATAGATAATGTGTAATTTAACCTCTTCATCCCATGAACATGCTATGAAAATTTCATGCCCACATGAGCTCTCTAGCTCAAGTTATGAAGATTCAAAATTGGACTTTTAGAGTAGAACATTCATGAAAGCATCAATTTCAAGCTTAATAAAGTAGTAATTTATATTTAAAAGGTCCTTAAAGAGTATAAATTCAATCAAGATTAATTACCCATACTTCATTTTATTTTGATGATCCAATGGAGTGCGATGAAGTTAAATTATCAAAAGGAGCCCCAAGTGAGCATGCAAGTGACAAGTGTCACATTCATAAAACTTGTCAGACAAAGACCCAATGAGTGTAAACTAGTTAGAGTTAATTATTGAGCTTGTTAAAATATCTAAAAACTTACACTCAATCATGTAAAGGAGATCCAATGAAGCAAATGGACTCAAATGTTATAAAGTGCTCAAGGTTTATCGACACAGTGATGAGTTAAATATCGAGCAAGTATAGGAAGATCGATGGAATGAAAGTGATCCAAAGACATAAGAAGTAATGAGATTAGGTCAAAATTCTAAATTTTAATGACTAATTCAAGGTAAATAATGTGTATCTCTAGATATATAATGGTATACAAGATCTAGGATCTAGAAATCTAATGACACGAATAAGGTCAAAAAGTCAAGATCTAATAGTGAGGTTCTATGAAACCAATAAGAACAAATGTGATTGGTCTGAGCCAAATTCAATGGATAAATGTTGAACCAAAGAGTCATTTTTTACTAAAATAAGTGAATATCATAGACATAGTCTAGAAAGGAATGAACAATGTGTCAAGGTAATGCCACATGAGCAAATATGTAAGACTAATAATCTTATAGAGAAGCAAGCTCTTCAAACCCATATGCCATAATGAAAGCCCAGTTGAGGTCTGAGATGAATGGTAACTACCAAATGTAAAGAGAAAAGTCCAAGAAATCAACAAATTATTATAAATGGTGAATAAAGGTGTCTAGAAGATAGATCTTAGTTAGGAGAGCATATTGTAACTATCATATCATGTTTCAACCCCCTCAAATAGTGATTATGTGTCAACTCTCTTGTTTCATTTTCAAATTCTTGAAGGATGGTCCATGATGGAAAAAATTTCACAAAGATTGGTGCAAGATTTATTACACCATTTTGGAAGGAATTTGT
Source organism: Torreya grandis (assembly GCA_037957365.1). NCBI lineage: Eukaryota > Viridiplantae > Streptophyta > Pinopsida > Cupressales > Taxaceae > Torreya > Torreya grandis. The sequence goes on from JARHVA010003225.1 coordinate 1,214,152, forward strand.
CATGGTTTATGTGGACATTTGGCTTGGAAGGCATTCATTATCTATTTCACACTTAGTTGTACCTACAACATAATTGATTCTCATGCCTAGACATGTGTTCTAGTGACCTTTGAACTTATTTAATTTCTTATCTCTCAAAATTTATATAAGTAGATTCCATTTTGGATTTGTAATAGACCACATCCATATAAGGAAAAGCCCTGTTAGATTGATGTCATATTTTTCATTTGAATATTAATTCAATTTTGTTTATGATTTATTAAACAACTATCTAAGTGTGTAAGTGATCTATAGTGTTAAGAAGTGATAATATGCTATCCTTATTTTCTTTATCCTTTCATATTTGAGTAAGATTTCTTAGTCTATTAGGTCATAGAGAGTACCATCAAATGTGTCAAACATTTTCAAGTGTATAATTTTCCTTGGAATGTGCAACCTACCTTCTAGTTCATTTTCCTTGTGTTGTTTCACATATCTCCCCTCTATCGTGAAATACTCATGTTATAGCCTTTTAGGACTTTGAGATTACTTTGTATTCCTTGTTCCATAGTGCTTAGAATATGATGGTCATGTGAAGAAAATATTGGTGCATCACCTATATATACTAGGTTTAATTCATGTTTTTTCTAACTCTTTCCTCTACAAGTAAATACTAGTTTAGGTGATAATCTTTGCAAAGATATATGTAGGGAGCTATCCCTTTAAATCTACAAGCTCATTTCCATAATAGGTACACCCACATACTTGTAAATGTTCCCATGTTTCCCAAATTTAGAAGAGGCTTGGACAACCTCTTCTAGAGTGAAAACTTTGGTGATAATAGTTATGGCATGCCTAGTGGGACTTTGTCTTCCAGATAATTTACCAAGATAAATGTTAGTCTTGAAAACATCAACTACAAATTGTTGTGTTTCTCAACATTTGGCAACTCCACCAAGATAAATTTGGTTCAATACCATTGTTTGTTATAAGCCTACTCCCATAATTCATGGTCCTCACAAGGTTAGCCTCTGGAAGAGTTCTCAATCCCATTGACCCACCCTTTCAACTTGAAATCCCCCTTAGAGTTTAATATCTTCCTAATCTGCACTTTGGAGAACTACTAGATTTTTCTAAAGAGGAAGATATTGAAGATTTTTCTAGTGAGGGAAGTCAAGGGAGTGAACAAGTTGAATAAATTGAAGATTTTGAAGAAGAAATGGCTAGACCTCATGCATTTCCTACATTTAATATATAAAATCCTATTCACCTTCAAGTATATGATGTTATTCCTCCCAATTCCATAAAAGGTGTGCCTCAATTCAATGGTGAAAATCATTTTATGCCCAGTGAGCATATTAGAGATGTCTCCAACTTTTATAACTTACAAAATATCACTAAAGAGAACATTTCTATCAGACTTCTTTCCATGGCCCTTAGAGGGAAGGCTCTTGATGGTAGATGACTCTAGAAGGTGGATGCATCACGTCATGGGATGAATTTGGAGTGATACTAACTACAAGATTTGGAAATGAGAGTGACCATGCCTCTCTTATACATCAACTTAATGTAATCAAGAGAGGACCTAAAGAAATAATACATGATTTTAATGAGAGATATAAAATACTTGGAATAGACTGCCTCTTCCTATGAGGCCACTTCCCAGCTTTAGATTTCACAACCTATTTGAGAGCTATTGAAACTAAAATTACTATCATGCTTCAGTCCATTGGTGGATCCACCCTCCTTGAAGCATATGAAATTGCTATCAGAGCTAAAAATAATCTAATCCAAGTTGGAATATTTCCACCTAAAGTGTCTATGCCTCCATTATTTCATAATTTTTTTGATGCTACAACTATGGCTCAAACTCCTAGTGCCAATACCAAGTCTAAGGCTACCCCTAGATAGGTAGAAAATAATATTGATTAGAAAGAAAAGTTCCTAGCCTTAGAAGCTCAAAATAGGCAAGATAATGTGTAGTAAGGTACATATCATAATTCTTATCCTTATTAACAATAGAATGGAAGAGGAAGGGGCCAATGGAAACCTAATCCCAATAGGCCTACTAATGCGTACAATCCTAATTTTACCACTGATGTAAGAGATGTGGTACCCATTCATAATAATTTGGTGTAAGGTGAAAATTGGTAGTAAGGACAATTTATGGACATCAGTGAAGGTGGAGAGAAGGCTCTTATTTCTCAGGGATAAGTTAATCCTCTCCTATCTACTAAGGATGACGTTGTGATGCATATAAGTGAAGGTGGACACCCTCAAGAAGAGGTCTTCACCAACTTATTCGTTGAGGATGCTTTTGTGTTTAATCAAGGAAACTCAGTTATAGAAAAAACTCAAGACAAAATAGAGTCTTTGGGTGGTGTTAGGAAGGTGCCTATTGGCTCATCCAATCCTCCTTCAAGGTAGCCAGGCATAGCTACAAATGGGATAGTTCTAAAGGCTCCTATACTTCCATCAAATCAAAATGCTAGAAGGACTATTCAAAGAACTCCAACTCCTCATGATCAAAGCACTTATTTATCTCTAATAAAGTATGAGAAAGTAGTTATGGCTTCTTAAACATTTTAGATTCATTAAAAATTACTAAAACTTCCATTTCCTTTTGGGATGTTTTGCATATGTCTGGTCAGAAAGTGCTCCTAAAAAATCAATTATTTGTTATCCCTACTAGTGTGTCTCCTTCAAATCAAAGTCAAAGTCATGTTTTGATTGTAAGTGTCTCTAATACCATTGTTGAACCATCCACTAGAGCTAAAAAACCTCCACCATTCTACCTCACCCTTATAGTGGGTGACAAGTTTATCTGTAATTGTATAGTTGATAATGGAGATTCAACTTTGATCATGCCCAAAGTGGTATATGATAAATTGGGTCTAAATTATGAACACCATAGTAAATTATCTCTCTAATTAGATGGTATAGTTTAGAAGATGATAGGATTGATTAAAAAAACTTAAAATTCTTCTTGCATGATTGTCCCAATTTTCCTATCTTGCAAGATATAGTTGTTGTTGATATCTAAGCCCACTTTGCAATCTGCCTTTTGAGGGAATTCACTACCAAGATTGGTGTATATCTTTCAAATGATTTGTATTTTTTTGTCCTTAGAACAAGGTATGGGACTAAGGTGATAATTAGGACACAACCTCTTGCAAGGTTTCATATAGAACCTTACATTAAGACAAGTTCTAACTTAGACTATTTAGCTTATGAAGAGAAGGATTCTATTGTAGATGATGACACTTATTCCAAAATAGAAGGAATATTATATTTATTTCTTGATGAATATAGTAATAACACTTATGATAATGATACTTATACCCTCATGGAGGAAAGTGATCTAGGAGTATATTACATACATGAAGGAGGAATACCAATAGCTCTACTTGCCAAGGAAGAACTTGAAGAAGATGAGACGTGGAAGATGTTTTTTGATGGTTCAAGAAGTAAAATTGGTGTACGAGATAGTGTCATGATAATCTCCCCATATAAACAAAAATAATATGCTTCATAAATATTTCATTTTATTTTTACTTTTAATGTAGCTGAGTATAGAGGTTTAATGCATGCCCTTCAATGGGCAAGGAGAAAAGGAATCAAGAACTTCCAAGTGTATGGACATAGTGAATTGGTTATTAATCAGGTTATGAATGTGGTTACTACCAAGAAACTTTTACTTAAGGCTTAAAATCATAAGTTATGGGATTTACTTGAATATTTTAATGCATTCAACATATAATCAGTCCCAAGGGAGTAGAAAAATCATGCTGATAGACTAGATGCCATAAGATCTCAATTTGAGACTCCAGCTACCATAAAAGAAGAGGGGAAACATTCTCACATTAATATCATTATAAAACATTCTATACATGATAATTAGGTGTCTTAAAAAGTGTTTAATAGTGATAATCAAATTGCATGTTTCTTGTACAATGAAGATGAGTTCTCCTCAAGGAATTAGGAGAGATTCCAAGAGTAGTTTGGTGACCAAGTTATGTAGCTAAGGATAAATAAGATACCTAAGGATCTAGTGACATTAGAATGTATATTTAATTAGAATGATCAAAATAAGAAGGAAAATGTGAGTGTTTCTACAAAAGAGGATAATTATGAAAGAGTCTTGATCTTCAAAGATAGATTCCTCAAACTAAGCAAGGTATGTTCTACATTAGAAAAGAAAGAATTCATTGATTTAGTCAGGGAGTTTCACAATATATTTGCTTGGGATTACAAATACATAAAAGGATTTGAGCCTAGAATATCAATACATATTATTGAGTTAGAATTTGGAGTTAAACCAATTAAACAAAAATAGAGGATCATCAATCCCAAGGTTGAATAACTCATGAGGTTAGATCTCACTAAAATCCTTGAATTTGAAATAATATTTCCTATCAAATATTCAACATGGGTACCTAATCTTGTGCCTATTATAAAGAAGAGTGCGGAGATAAGAATTTATGTGGACTTTAGAGATCTTAATAGAGTGTCACTCAAAGATCACTATCTCATACCCTTAATAGAGCAAATTTTATAGGTAGTTTCAGGTTCTCAACATTTCTCTCTTCTTAATGGATATTCTAGTTATAATCATATCCTTGTAAATTATTATGATCAATGTAAGAAAACATTGACCACTAAATGGGGGACTTTTGATTATATAAAGATGCAATTAGGTTTGTCAAATGTTGGTGCTACCTTTCAAATAGCCATAGACATGGCCTTCAAGGGTTTGATTAGTGAGATGTTGGTTTATATAGATTATATAATAGTGTTCTCCAAGGATGATAATTGACATATGAAAAAATTGAGATAAGTGTTTGAAATATGTAAGCAATATGGAGTATCTTAATTTAAAGAAATGCATCTTTATTTTCCATGAAGGTAAGCTCTTGGGACACATTTTTTCCAAAGATAGTTTGACTATTGATCCTAAAAGGATAGAGTCTATTCTTTGCCTATAATTTCTATTTAAAATAAAGGTCTTCAAAGTTTCTTAGGCATGATAAATTATTTAAGGAGATTCATACCTGGGTTTGCATCTTTAGTGAAACCCATCATAACCATGCTCAAAAAGAACCAGGTCTTTTCTTGGACTAAATATGGTAAGAATAATTTTGAATCCATAAAGAATTAAATTACACAAGCTCCTACTCTTGTGAATCCTGATTTTGCTAGAGACTTCATGTTGTATTAATTTACTAACCTAGACACTATCTCAGCCATGTTAATACAAAAGAATGATAAGGGTATAGAGTAGCCTATTACATTATTTAGTCAAGGTTTATAATATTATGAAGTTAAGTATACCTTTGTGGAGAAAAAATTATTCATTATTATAAGAGGAATAAATAAGTTCACGCATATGGTTTCAAATAATAAAATTCATGTTATAGTTTCTCATCCTATTACCAAAGATTTCCTTTTGAGCAAAGACCTTAGTGAGAAGAGAGTAGGATGGATCACTAAGGTAATGGAATATTATGTTGATATCAAAGTAAAAAGGTTCGTAAGAGGGAAATTTCTTTGTGAACACTTAGTTTTAGATTTTCATAAGTCAAAGTAAGAGGTTTTAGTCAATCATGATTACTCCTAACTAGCTGGTTCCTTGTATATATAGAGTTGGATAAAAGATGTAATTATATTTATTCAAAATTGTGAATATCCTAATAATATGAGTAAATCAAAAAGGAGATATTTAGATTGCAATCTATTCCACTTTTTTGTGTGTATGGTGTCCTTTTTAGAAGAGACATTGATGGTGTGCTATTGAAATGCATTGATAATGATCAATCTGGGGTGTTGCTGGAGAAGTTTCATGATGGGATATTAGGAGGTTATTTCTCCCTAAGAACTAGAGCTGCTAAGATCATAAGATCAGGGTATTACTGGCCTAGTCTTTTCAAAGAATAACATGCTTGGGTGAGAAGGTGTGTATAGTGTACTTTCTTTGTGGGAAAGTAGAAGCTTGAATTTCTCCCTTTGAAGCCTATCCATGTGTATCAACCTTTCATGCAATGGGGTCTTGATTTCATTGGTATGATAAACCCCCCATCAAATTCTATTCATAAATGGAGACTCACAAAAATTAATTATTTTACAAGGTGGGTTGAGGTAGTAACATTGAAGGAAACTAATGAGAATGCTATCCTAGAAATATATTAGAGCATCAAAAAAAGGTTTTGCACTCTTAATATCATTTTAGATAATGCTCTTGCTTTTATGGAAGCTAAGATAGTTGATTAGGTAAATACTAATGGAATATTTATGATAAATCCATACAACTATTACCCTCAAGGTAATGGGTTGGTTGAATCTACTAATAAAAACCTAATCAAAAAAATCAAGAGAACCTTGGAGCATAACCAGATGGCTTGGTACACCAAATTGAAGATAACGTTATGGGATGATACGATAACTCCCAAGAGGTCAATAGGAAATTATCTTTTTGTGATTATCTATGAATGAGAATCTAGGTTGGCTATCTCTCAAGAGCTACTTGCCTTAGAGTTAACACACCAAATAGAGTTTCTTGACAATTGTCATGTCCCCTTTTTAGTTGACATGTTCAGAGTTGATGGTTAGCCTATTATGCGACCCTCGTAGGCTGATAGGATGGTTAGAGGGTCTTGATGGAGATTGGCTTGGCTTTGTTTAGCAGAAATTTTCTAGTTGGCTTTCGTTTGGGCTCGATCGGACATGTATTGAGGGAGATATTAATATTTGATTGATTTAATTAGATATTAATTATTTAGCATATTTTAATTGTGCAACCCTAATTATAATTTAAGAAACCCTAATTAGGGCAAGCATACCTTTTTGAGGGTATAAGGGTTTCTCATTGGAGAGAGTTAGAATAATTATGAGATTATTGATATTGATTGGTGCTAAGAATTCTTCTATGAAGACTGAGCCAAGGGTTCCAGTATTCCATTTGCATTGAAGAATGTCCACTCTTCATTGTGTGTAATTTAGAGGTTGTGAGAGATCAGTCGATCTATTGCCAATTTGAGAGATAGCTTCATATAGAAGTTATCACAGAGGTTTACAGGTTTGAGAGATAACTTCACACAGAAGTTATCACAGGTATTTTAGGTATTTATTTTATTAGGTTTTTGATTCAATAAATTATACAGATAGAGATCTTCTATATTAGATCCATATATCTTGAGATTAGGGGTCCAACAAACAGGGTGTGCTATATTGGCGGCTGTATGAAGTCTTTACAGATCCGTACAGATCCGCACAGAGATCAACATCGGCAGGCAGAGACCGAAAGTGACCAACATCGGCTGACCCTCTCACCAACATTGGCAAGATAATGACACCAAGAAACTGATGATGGTAGTATAACTGATATCAATGACTATGTTTTTGACACAGTAGGCCGAGATGTGCCAAATTCAGGTTTTATTCCCAGTTTGCAAAATACTCAGGTTCTTAAGACTGTATTTCACTATTCTTTTATATGTATGATAGAGGACATCTATTGTAATCATCTGGGTGAACAAATAAGATATTTTATTGTGGTTTATTTATCTATTTGAATTTATTTCCAAAATCATATATTTATTCATATAAAATATCAAAAAGGGTAAAATACAGAAAAGTGATTCAATAATATTTAGTTTCATATTTCAAGGCAAACAAGGGATATTATAGTGGTATCAGAGCCAAATCTTGCCATCCTAAGGGTTTAGAGATCTCATGCAGCCATAAGAGTTGGGACCACACAGGTATAATACACGCAGTAGAGCTTTGCTTGAAGGCACTCAAGTTTTAGAACAATAGCCGAAAGACATGGGTGACAATATTAACAGGACCCGTATTCCTCACCATCCTAGGGATCAAGATGATCTAGAGGTTTTACTTACTCTTAGAGAACTATGAGAAGGGCAAAGGTAGAATAATGAAGTATTATAGTAGTTGGCAGTAGCACTATTGAGATTGGGTACTCTGAGGAGACATTCACCACGTCGTGATGATGTCAGGAGTGATGCAAGATCATAGAGAGCCCTTAGGACTACTTCTCGTACAGTTGACAAGCCTACTAGGCCCACCTTTGTGAGGCAAGAAGCCGAAGAGGTGATAGCAGGTGAGGAGCATCAAGAGTTGTTTGTAGACACACTTATGGTAGCGAATGATGAGTGGGAGTTATTATCACCTGAGGTCAGAGAGATGATTACTTTTGACCAATTCATCACACAGAGGAGAGAGAATAACCGAGGTTGATAGAATGGGAGACCTAGACACTAGAACAATGATTTGAAGCATGCTACGAGTAGGTTCACACTAGCGATGTTTGACGGTAGTGGTAAGGTGATAGCACAGGGCTAGATTAGTAAGCTAGACACATTTCTCACATTGCATTTGATGGCTGAGGGAGATGTTATCAGATATGTGACACTGCATCTTGAGGGAGTAGCTCACGATTGGTGGCACAACAAGATGGTGACACTCCATCATGATCAGATCACATCTTATCAAGAGTTTGTGGATAGACTCATGGAGCATTTTGATAGGAGGGATCCAGAATACTATTTCTGAGAGTTGGCACAATTGTGCCAGAGTGGCAGTCTAGAATCTTACATTGGTGACTTCCAGAAGTTATCAGTCATGGTTCCTAACATTTCAGAGAGGCAACTTGTAGTACTCTTCATGGAGGGATTGATAGAACCATTGAGAGGTTGGATCAAAGGCTTTGATCCTCCTTCATTACAGGAAGCTATGAAGAAGGCGCGTAGTATGGAGATGGCAGCCCCATCCAGTAAATCTAACTCAGGAGGTACTTCTTCATCCAGGGACCATAAGTGCTTCAATGGTAATAGAGAGAGACTAGATTTTAACATAGATAAATCAGGTGTTAAGAATGATTCTAAGGCAAATCCTATAGCGCCACCTTTGGATCGAGAGGCTCTTAACAATCTACGCAGGAAGAAGCTTTGCTTCTATTGCAAAGGTCCCTATGATGCCAATCACGATTGTCCTTTGAGGCCTAAGGGCAAGGCTAATTGAGTGATGTGGGCTTATTATGAGGATTTAGAATCAAAGGATTCCGAATAGCAGGATAGTTCTGAGGGGGTAGAGGTAGAGGCTTTAGAGCCTAAGGCGGAGGTAGAGTTCGAGCTTCACATACAGGAGGCACGCCTATCTAACATTCAGTCAGATGAATTGTTCAGATTCTATGGAGTTTTGGCAGGATAGAGGGTCATCACCCTTCTTGATACAGGAGCCACACATAATTTTATAGATGCTAGATTTGTGGAGAAGTGTGGACTCACTACTAAAGATTTCAAAGGCATTAGAGTTAAGGTAGCTGATGGTCACACTCTTAGGTGTGATCATAGGATTAGAGACCTCCCATTACGCTTGAACAATTATGAGTTCAAGGCTTTTTATTATGTGATGAACATGGGGGATATAGACTTAGTCTTGGGCATGAAGTGGCTTCATTCATTTGAGGAAGTTACTCTTCATCTCAAGGACATGGAGGTTCATTTTGATGTTGGTGGGAAGACACATATTCTTAAGGCAATATGGGATAGCAGCTTCAAACATATGTTTTTTCATCAGATGGAGAGGCTCATACGAGATGACATGATAGAGTGTGCTACTGAGTGCACATTGGCACCAACATAGGAGAGACATGTGGATGAGCTTTGTCTTGAGGTGAGTTCAGTTTAGGAGATAGCACATGTGATAGGGACTCAACTTTCTTTTACAGATGGGTCACATGTTGATGATGATATGAGTATGTCTAGCATTCACACTCTAGATTCAGATATTGTAGCAAGTATAGGAGACAGAGGCATGAAGTCAGTTGGTATTGCTCACATTATTCAGGTGAGGAGTTTACTTGAGTTGCCAGTTGATTTTTGTTTATGGATTGGATGTTGGGATCCTCATCTTGGTACTTGGGGCAATGTGATGCCATTGGATGAGAGTTGTGATAAACATGGCATGGAGTTTGCATTGATTGATACAAGGGTAGATCATGACTACATTTGGGATCCAGGTGGATTGATTGGTTTATCATTCAGCAATTGCTTGAGGGCAAGCAATTTTAGGAGGGGCGGATTGTCATGTCCCCTTTTTAGTTGACATATTTAGAGTTGATGGTTAGCCTATTATGTGACCCTCATAGGATAATAGGATGGTTAGATGGTCTTGATGGAGATTGGCTTGGCTTTGTTTAGTAGAATTTTTCCAGTTGGCTTTCGTTTGGGCTCGATCGGACATGTATTGAGGGAGATATTAATATTTAATTGATTTAATTAAATATTAATTATTTAACATATTTTAACTGTGCAACCCTAATTCTAATTTAAAAAACCCTAATTAGGGCAAGCATACCTTTTTGAGGGTATAAGGGTTTCTCATGGGAGAGAGTTGGAATAATTATGAGATTATTGATATTGATTGGTGCTAAGAATTCTTCTGTGAAGACTGAGCCAAGGGTTCCAGTATTCAATTTACATTGAAGAACGTCCACTCTTCATTGTGTATGATTCAGAGATTGTGAGAGATCAGCCGATCTATTGCCAATTTGAGAGATAGCTTCATACAAAAGTTATCACAGAGGTTTATAGGTTTGAGAGATAACTTCACACAGAAGTTATCACAGGTATTTCAAGTATTTATTTTATTAGGTTTTTTATTCAATAAATTATATAGATAGAGATCTTCTATATTAGAGCCATATATCTTGAGATCAGGGGTCCAACAAATAGGGTGTGCTATATTGGTAGCCATACGAAGTCTGTACATATCCGTACAGATCTGTGCAGAGACCGACATCAGCAGGCAGAGACTGAAAGAGACCGACATCGACTGACCCTCTCACTGACATCGATAGGATAACAACACCAGGAAATCAATGGTGGCAGTATAACCAATGTCAACGACTATGTTTTTGACACAGCAGGCTGAGACGTGCCAGATTTATGTTTTATTCCCAGTTTATGGAATACTCAGGTTCTTAAGATCGTATTTCACTATTCTTTTATATGTATGATAGAGGACATCTATTGTAATCATCTATGCAAACGAATAAGATATTTTATTGTGGTTTATTTATCTATTTGAATTTATTTCCAAAATTGTATCTTTATTCATACAAAATATCAAAAAGGGTAAAATACAGAAAAGCGATTCAATAATATTCAGTTTCATATTTCAAGGGAAATAGGGGATATTACAAGAATACTCCAATGGAAGTGATATTGATAGAATTAATGGAGTTTAAAGAGACCATAGATAAGGATCATCAAGCTTTAGATAATTACCAAGTACTGATGAATAAGTCTTTTGATAATAGGGCAACTCTAAGATTATTACAAGAAGGTGACATAGTGTTGAAGTGGGATAAAGATAGAGCATAACTAAGAAGACATACAAAAATTTATACCCTATGGAGTGGACCATACGTCATCATCGATTGAAATCAAAGTAACTCTTTCTAGCTAGCAAGGATAAATAGAAAAGAGCTTCCCATCCTTGTGAATGGGATATATTTGAAACCTTTATATTGAGTGGTAAAGTTTTATCCTATAAATAGTAGATTAGATGTGTGTTTTGTTTTTGTTGTGTGTGTAGTGTTATATAAGTGTTCTAGCTGAATATATGTTTACTTTTGATTTTGATTTTATTCTTGCTATTTTTATTTCTATGTGTTTTCAAAGGAATTTGTCTGTCAATCTACTATACATGTGACTTCATAGCCTAATGGACAAGATTAGGCAACTGGTCATAGCATAACAAGCATTTCACCCTTGGGAAATCACTAAAAATCTTAACCATTTTTACCATAGTCAAAATGGGTCAATCCCCCTATAACTAAAAACTTATATATGGGTATGATATAATGTCATAGGGTGTGTTGTAATTCATCTAATGTAATTTCATATGCAATTCTAGTTTTGGTCATTACCTAGTTTAGTATTTATGTTATTTCATATCTTAGAGGTCATTTTAGGGTCATGTATGGAAGTATAAGGTCTTTATGGTGTCTAAATAATTCAAGGATTAATGAACAAGTTTGCATAGGCCTCAGGAGATCATTTGAGATTCAAAGATCAAGCATATAGTTTCTTGCATAAGTTCAATGGAAGCAGACTGTCACCAAGATGTCATATAAAAATGAATGGAATAGCTCACGTGTGTAATTTTTATATTCACTAAGGAAGACTCTATGAGCCAATGAATCACACGTAATTATATTTCTTCATCCCATGAACATGACTTGTAATTTTCATACCTATGCAAGCTCTCTAGCTCAAGTTATGAAGATTCAGAGTTGGACTTGAAGAGTAGAATGTTCATACAAGCATAAATTTCAAGCTCTATAAAGTAGTCATTTATATTTAAAATTCCCTTTAAGAGTTTAAATTTCATCAAGATTGACCCATGATTCATCATACACTGAGGATCCAATTGAGTGTGATGAAGTTAAATTGTTAAAAGGATCAACGAGTGAGTGCACAATTGATAAGTGTCACATTCATGGAACTTATTAGAGAGACCCAATGAATGCAAGATAGTCAAAGTTAATTATCAGTCTTGTCAAAATATTTAATAGCTCATGCTCAATCATGAAAAGGAAATCCAATAGAGTGAATGGAATCAAATGTTATAAAGTTCTCAAGGTTTATTGACACAACGATGAGTTAAAGACCAAACAATTATGGGAAGATCAACAAAGTGAAAGTGATCCAAAGATGCATGAAGTAATGAGATTAGGTCAAAGTATCAAAGTTTAATGACCAACTAAAGGTAAGGAATGTGCATATCTAGAGATCCAACAACACATGGGAGATAGGATCTAGAAATCCAACAAGATGAAGCAAGTCAAAAAGTCAAGATCTAATAGTGAGGATCTGCAAAACCAATAAGAAAAAATGTGATTGGTCTGAGTCATCTTTGGCGAACAAATGTTGAATCAAAGAGTCATTTTTGATCAAAAAAAGCAAATATCATAGACATAATTTATAAAGGAATGAATATAATGGTAAAGAATGCCACATGGGAAAATATGTAAGATCAAGAATAAAGTATAAATTCAAGTTCTTTGAACTCATATAGCATCATGAAATCCCAGTCGAGGTTTGAGATGAACAATGACTACCAAATGTAAAGAGCAAAGTCTAGGAAATCAAAAAATGATTACAGATGGTGAACATAGGTGTCTAAAAGATAACTAGTAGTTACGATATCATATTATAACTATTATATCATGTTTTAACCCTCTTAAATAGTGCATATGTTTTAACTCTCCTATTTTAGTTTTAAATGCTCAAAGGATGGTCCATGATGGAAATAGTTTCACAAAGGTTGATGGAAGAGTCATTGTACCATTTTGGAAGGAATTTTTCATGGTTTAAATGTACATTTAGCTTAGAAGGAATTAATTATCTATTTCACACTCATTTTCACTTACAATGTAACTAGTTCTCATGCCTGGAAATGTGTTCTAGTGACATTTGAACTTCTTTCTTTTCTTCTCTCTTAGAATTTCTATAAGTAGTGGTCATTTTAGATTTGTAATAGACCACATCCATGTATGGTGAATCCCTACTAGACAAATTTCATATTTTGCCTTTAACTATTAATATAAGTTAATTTCTAAGTTCTTGAATAATTATCTAAGTGTGTAAGTGATTTATAATGATAAGAAGTGATAATCTTCTATCCTTCTTTCCTTTATCCTTTCATATCTGAGCAAGAGTTCTTAGTCTAATAGGTCATATAGAGTGTAATCAAATGTGTCAAACTCTTTCAAGTGTATAATTATCCTTGGAATGTGTAACTTTCCTTCTGATTAATTTGCCTTGTGTTGTTTCACATATCTCACCTCTATATTGAAATGCTCATGTTAGAATCTTTTAGGACTTTGAGGCTAGTTTGTATGCCTTGTTCCATAGTGCTTGGAATATGATGGTCATGTAGAGACAATCTTGGTGCATCACCTCTATAGACTAGGTTTAATTCATGTTGTTTCTAACTCTTTACTCTATAAGTAAATACTAGTTTAGGTGATAAGATTTGCAAATATATATGCAGGGAGCTAGCCTTTTAAATCTAGAGGCCCATTTCCACAATAGGTACACCCACATATTTGGAAATGTTCCCATGTTTCCAAATTTTAGAAGAGGCTTGGAAGCTTTCTTTTAGGGATAAAAATTTGGTGACAACAACTAAGCAAGTAGATCAAGTTATTATTCTCATTGTGTTTACATGTTTATTATCATCCTCCTATAATCATGACATATGGGATTGACTAGTATATTTAGGAATAATAGGCCATTTTGCATATTTTGATAATTATGAATTTAATTATAAACTTTTAATATTATTATAAGGTGATGTGAATAACCTTATTCTCTTTTAAACTTATTTAATTTCATCATAACCCCTTACCACTGACATATCATTGCTTCAATGTCCTTCTCACTAGGAGTTTTCATGGAAGAAGTCTCAAGTCATTGGTCATAAGTGACTTCTTTAGCCATGTTATCTTTAACATCATATGAATTAATCCCAAAGGTGAATTAATATTTATTTCTATTTAATTCCTTTACGAGGATCATGATGGCATTATTGAGTTAATTATCACATAGTAGAAGATCATTAACTACAATTGTACCTTGTTAAAGAGACTAACTCACCCAAAATCATCTCAAAGGATATTATAATAAAGATGGACATATATGAGCTTTTCATTGGATTAATGATGTGTGAAATGAATTATTAATTAACTTGGTAATCCTTGAATATAAATACACTTGATTGACAACTTAAATCATGCTCCAAAAATAATCAAACAGACAATTCACAATGACATTATAGGAAACTAGTTTTGTGACATATGTACCTTCCTAGAAGTATTTACCTATTGAAGCCACATGGAAGAGGTCATATTTTACCCTTGAATAACCTAAATATTACCATTTTCCCCCATCAAATCCTCAAATAAATAAATAGAGGAAAACTTAGACCATATCTAGATGACTACGCCATAGTGACCCCTTACACTCTTAGTAATTATTCATAAATATGGGGGAAATAATATGATAAAAAATTTACACTAAATTTAAGGTAATTAGGGTACCTATAATTTCAAAATAAATTTGGACCTGAATCTCTCTCTCCTACCTAGAATAAGCAAAAATTGATGGCCTTCCTAGAGGTGTTAAGGAGGTCGATATAAGAGATAAACCAATTTTCTTCATTTTAAGACCTTAAACCTATTTATTTTTTTTGAAATTTTCATGGATAAATAATATATTTAATATTCTTGAATCTGAATTTCACCTTGAAGAACTATATGGATGGCCTTAAAATTGGCCTTTTTGGCACTAAAATTGCCAAAATCACTTGAGAAGCCTGATGAAAATAATGAAAAATGTATCCATTGTCATTTTTATGATTTAAAAAGTACACCTTGTTCATATTTTGATAATATACTACCATTTACATACAAAATCTACTCCAAAATCCATAAAATGGCCCAAAACATAATCAACTGGGTCATGAAGTTAGTCAAATATGTCACCAACTAGTTTGATCAATTATATAGTATGAGATGACTTTGACACAATCCGTAAGGCCTATTATGATGTTTTAGACTCTTTTAATCTTTTGAAACAACCTAAAATTGGTTAAAAGGTGGTTAGACAAATAAATGACCATGATGATGAAAACCTTAATTTCATCAAAACTACCTTAAACTCTACTAAACAGGGTTTTGGATGACCATTTCAAGGATATTATAAGAACAATATACTAATTAACATGGAAAACAACATGAAAATAAAAGTTTCAAGTGTTAGGGTTGATAATTTGACATGTGAGGTCAAAATTGTCAACACAAGATAATTCTCATCTTGATATATACAAAGATCCTCTTCCCAACCATTAAGATAGCACCAACATTCCTACTCCTACAAATAATGTTTAAAGTCTTATAAACCTCACCAATAATGAATAAAATGTGGTTAATATAGCTAAGAGGCAAATATTAATTGATTTTATTGATTCCAATCCAACACAGATGCATTAAACCTCTCAATCATTATGTGTCATTTAGGACATGTCCCAATCCCATCTAATGGAATTTGGGGAAGAGGACATTATAACCTTCCAAATTCCCCTCTCAACAACTCAACTTGATTCTACCTCTCACACTATCTCTAATCTTTCCCCAACATTGACATAACAAGATAATGTTCCCTAAACTTGCAAAAGAATGTATTCAATGCAAACATAAGAAATACCTCCACCAATAATTCCATCACCTAAATTCAATCAGAGTATTTGTAATTAACACAAGACAACTAAACCCTATCAACATAATTTTCATTGCACTATCAACCCTCATTCATAAGAGATATTATAACATTATACACTTATATCTAGCAATCTTCCTAATGGTTGTGATGAATGTGACCCCATTTCACAACTTTTTCAAATCTTACTCAAAGACCTTTCCTTGAATTAATGCAAACTTACCCCATCATCAAAACCATCTAATGAAATTATTATTTGAAATGAACATTCCTCATCCTCCTTTGGTAGGATGTAGCTACTTCATTTGGATATTAAGATAGTCTCCTTAATCAATGTGAAGATATGTACATACATGCTGATGAAATAGTGGACACATTTATTTCCCTTAAGTTTCCTCTCATTTCCATGATTCCCTAGGAGATTATACTTCATGGAGATGATCCTCCTATATCCATTAGCATCTAAATTGGTGATATCTAAGTTACGCATGCCTTAATTGATGAAGTTTTAAGTACTTTCATTGACTCCCTGAATTACATTAAAACACTTGGATATTCTTCATGCAACCTCAAGTCCACATGTAAAGCACGTAAAGGCTATGATATAAGGAAAATGCCTCCTCCAGGTTGCGTGTGGATTCCCATTACTATCCCTCATGTCACTGTTAGTATGAAATTTATGACATTTAACTTTCCTATCTCTTATAACATCTTGCTTGGTAGACCTTACACTTATCATATGAGAGTATTCACCTCATTTATGTACTAATGCATCAAATTCCCCCATAATGGAGCCATTTACAAGATTAAAGGAGACACGAACCCTTAGAATTTTAAAAAAATTCAAGAATGTGGTGTATTTAAACTTCTTACCCTTGAACCTTTGACTATTATCCCATTTAGGGAATCTAAACTCTTAAAATATCCCTTCAATTCCCTTCAAAGTTATAGTGGTCACCTTGAATTAATTAGGAACATACTACTTAACCTCCTAGATTCCATTGATGATGATCTAATTGAGATTAGAATGAAGATCAAAACATTTGATTTATACCCTCATATCATCACCCAGCTTCTTCCCTCTTTAGAAACTTGATCTTGTTAACCACCCATAATTGATATACCTATTATCTTAACCAATACTAGACATTTTATCCATCATGCATCTTCTGATGACAAGGTCATACCTACATGTAAAATTGATTTGCATACACCTAACTATGATGATGGCTATGATTTAGACAACCCATTTTTATTTGGGCTTATCTAATTAATAAATTCAAAGATTATTTGATATCACACTTATTTATATCAATATTTTCATTCATATTTTATCATTCCTTCTTTTATAATACCTAATCCTAGTCTTCTTCCTATTTTTTGCATGGTAGAGATGGAACAAACACATGATACACCTCTAGCTTCAATAGAGATTCTTAGGAGCATGCTCATGGATCATGCCATGATAGTACTTACCACTATTATAGATACCAATATCCTTATATTTTTCTTCCTAGAGAGATATTATATATTATTCTTAAGCCTTCCTTGCAACTAGCCACATCTTAAACTCAACCTAGTCTGGTTTCTACTCCCACTCTACCTTAAAATGACCCTCATCCTATTTTTTCTGTTGATTTACCTTCGTATGAGCCTACTCCAATTTTTATTCCATCTATACCTTCCCCTGGTTATGGTCTCCATCTTTTATCATAGCTTGATCCCATGCCTACCTAATGGTCTGATCAACCATATTGTGATATCCACAAAGTTGTTGGTCATTGGACCAAAGACTCCTAGTTTCATCCACACCCAGATTTTCCTTCTATCTATTCATTTAGTAGACCCCCAAAGCCTAATAAATTTTTTATCTATTGATTCCATGAGATAGATAACAACTCTTCCAATCACTTCCAAAAACTTAGGTAATATATTGACACATTGCATCCTTCCATTACTCATCCCAAAGATAAGGCTATACCTATTCCTAAGTTATTACTTTAGTATATCCCTAAATATAGATAGGTATACTATATTTGGCACCTATACAACACCCATCATATTTTTATTTTATTATTATATAGTATCACCTTCATAGTCACCCTCATTTAACACCTGCACCATCTATTCTGTATTCCATAGGTTTCCCATGCAAGAAGGTTCCTCCTTCTCCACCAGTAGTACATCCTTCTATGTTGGTGGCACTTGATTCTCCACTAATGGAACCTCCTTCTCACACCATAAATACTATTCCTATTCCATAATCTATTCCTCTCCTTGAGTATCATATGCACAAGATCCCTCATGAGCATGATCCTTTAGCTACACCTAAATTTTTAGTTGAGGAGATTTATAAGGTAATTCTTCCATAGATTTCCATGAGGATTGATGAGACTCTAGCTACTGTCAGGATCCAAATTCATAGACATGTTTAAGATGTTATGGATAAAATTTTTGGGAAAATTTATCATTATTTGTGAACATGGCATGGTGTTCTCTCACATTATTCTACATTATGATTTTGGATTGGATTTTTTATCCACACACACACACTTGACTATGTGTCAAATTGTGTTTCACTTATCTATTTGACATGGATATTTATATTATGCTTTATGTGTTGTATATGGTTTCATTTACTTTCCTCTTTTTTATTGCTTCTTAACATCATTTTCATGATTACACACTTATATTTATGAGTTCCCTTATTTCATGGATTCTTTTCATTTTACAATGATTGTTCATTATCTTATCTCAATTAAAAATTAGATAATTATTAATGTGACTTGGTTATACAAACCTTGATTATGTTAGTAATCCTTATTTACCATATGATCATTTAAAAATAATACATCTAATTGTAATTCTATTATCCAATCTACTTTGGATCTCCATTTATTACTTTATATTCCTTTCACATATTAGGCATACATATGGTTGAAAATTGAGATTACATATTGGTTCATAGGTAAGCCTAAGTGTTTAGTCAATCATATATTTAGATACTTGGCTTCCTTTAAGTAGAGTCTACATCTCATTCATGTGTATCACTTTTATCACTCATGTTGGTTATTTTAAATCCACATGGAGGATGAATCATAAAATCCATTAAAAAGTTAAAAGACAAATCATTTAAACCAAAGGCAATGATTTAAAAGGAAACATACAAATTCAAAAATTAAATCACACTAAAAGACATGATTCATAGCACGTCTCCTATTTTTAATCAAATATCAAAGTCTACATTTTTCCTCATGATAGATTCAAGGTCCATTTGGGTGTATTAGGCTAGTGGATTAGTATAAGAGAACAAAAAAATATTTTAGTGCTACCCAATTTCTCACATAGGTACCCAATCTTCATAGTAAATAAATGAATCTATAAGAGGATCTAAGGAATGGGGAACATGTTGCGTAAGGTATTCCCATTTTAATTTTCATTTTCATATAACTAGCATGAGTCTATCTTAGTATCTCACATTTTTTACTATACAACTCTGTACTTATTGTGAGTAGATATCCTTTGTATTTTGATGGCCACTAGTCTATTAGATTCTCTCTTTTATACCTAGTATACCTCACATTCACTAAGTCCTTATCATAGATGCCTATGTCATTGTTTTTATATTCCCTCTTTCATTACAACATTCTTAATATTTCCCCTTGAGAAATATTAATTTGTTAAATGATCATTCCCCCTAGGGTTTCCATTTGTGAGTTGCAGTGTAAGACCATGGATAAGACCAAGCTATCCTCACAAATTACCATAATAAAAAACTAAAATATTACCACTTACCTGACTCGTGTTCCCCTTGTGTGTTGTAGTGTAAACCCATGGATAGGACCAAGCCCTCCCCAAAAAATATTTCAATACCCAGTTCTTAGTATAGCCAATTTATAATCAAATTAAATGCCTCAAATTTGAGATAAGTTGTATTTGATTATGAGTTACACATCATTGACATACTTCCTATCTTGATTTAGTATGTTTTATGCTTAATTAATAATTCTTTCACTATAATCTTCTTATATTAAAATTTTGTGTATGTTTACAACCATTTTATTAAAATTTCTCATACTTCCTAGCTTGAATTAGTGTGATTAATTTGATTTTCTCCTAAATTTTGTTTTTATTTTCATACTTCTCATCTTGATTTAGTATGATTTATTGAATTAATTATTTTATTTTTATACCATTGATTTTTCATGTGCTTTCCTTTTTATTAAAAAATTTCATACTTCTTAACATGATATAGTGTGATTTTTTTGGTTTTAATTTGGTGAAATTATTTTACATGGTTTAAAAACATTTTTTACCCTTTTTACCATCTTTGGTTTATTATATGTATTCATCTTTTGTTATTACACATTTCCCATTGTGATATGGTTTGTATTACATTTTTTTTATACTTATACTTTTTAAAATCAATTTTGACTTTTTATTTATAACCATGCATGTGTATCAAATAATTCTAAAAAAACATACATCACATATTATCCATAGCATATACAATAAAGGCTAAATGCATTTGCTATAAAGGAAATATATCTATGCATCCACATCCAAATCTAAGTAAAACTCATAAAATCAATGAACTATATATATATAATGTGCTTTATTTAATACAAAGTAAAACATGCAATAGCTATAGTTCTAATGTTGTGCTCAATCATGTTTGTCATATGGCTTAACCATGCTACCCAAAGACACCTATGACTGAGACCTCCGAATGATGCACTATAAAGAAGTAGTACAAGATCTAAAGATGTTAACTTGTCATTATAGGTTGGCCACTTAGGCTTGTACCTATCTGATATGGATAGTATTATCCATTTACATGGTTTTCTCCTATGCTAAGGCCTGCAAGACTTAAGCCTATCTAGCTCCTACCCATGTTGGTTGTTATAATCCATCACCTCATGCCTATAAATATCACATATCTTCTTCCAATAATATAATCTAGCTCACCTAATCTAGGGTAGATAGAACCATAGGATCATCTAAAGTGGTAGGATTTTATGGTGACATCACCCCATCTAAAATGTCATCATGTGAAATCATAACCAAGGTTCCACATCTAAACTCTACTACCATAGGATATATAAAACTAAAAACCATATTTATATCAGATTATATATATCTAAAATCATATATCTATCATAATCAATGATGAAACTAGTGTTTTAAATTAAAAAATTAATCAAATTAAAAAAATTCTCACCATTATTAGTATCACCAACCATAGTCTCATTATATACTCACCTGTCGAGTGCTTCTTCCATCAACTACCTTTGTACAAATGAAAATCCAAGAGTCTCCACCCAATTCTATCATGATCCTATCTTTAGTGGTATATCTATGTACTAACTATGTCTTGGAGTTAATGTAGGATCCCCTTATGTGATAGTTATCACCTACATCTCCTCATATTGATGGTGTCTCTACCTTTGATGAGCTTTTGATAACCAATACTACCTCTTTTGTGGTTTATACTATTCTCTCTCCTCCCTTGCATCCACATCCATGATTTCATATCCTATTGGCTTTGATACCTCCTTATGTCATACTCGACTAGCCCATGGTCTAGCTTATTACAACTTGATCATGGGTATATCCACATGTACCCCTCTTCTTCTTCTCCTTCTTCGATCTCTAGAATGTTGTGCCCAATAATTAGTCACTACTATATGGGTCACTATATGTGGAATTCTAAGCTATATAGGTATGCAAGCCACTAGATGAGGATACATTTATGAAGTGTAATTACTTATGATCTACACACATTCCAAACCCATATTAATGGTATCCCAAATTATCCATATGGAATCTATGTCAGTGTATGGATGCCACACTATCTACTCTCATGTGATAGTTTGTAATGCTAGAACATGGGTCATGGCCCATGCTACATGGTCCTTCCTCCATCAAATAGGGAACCTATCATATATCCATGCACTCAAAAAAAAAATTAGGTCCAATCCTCTTCTATCCTCAAGACAACATCCCATATATATCATGTATGAGATGAACCCAAATGATAGAACCAAAATCATATAATGTTCCCTGATGCATAATTTATTAGCACAAAGCTATCATCTATAGTGGTACCTTGCCATACAACTTGTGACATAGCACTCATGATTTCATAAGACCTATCATAACCTTATAAATGTACAAAATGACCATGAGATAAACATCAAACAAGCTAACACATAACCCATGATAAATTTTACCTAAGCATGTATCCCACTCATCTAAGGCTTATCTATCATACTCTACCTTTGGTGTATCACAAATCACCAGTGTTCTACCTATCAGAAGTCCAAGCAATGCATGGACATCCTTCAAAGTGATAGCTACCTCTATGGTATTCCCATCCACCTCCCATTGGAAAGTGTTGGTCAAATGTTCCCATGATATTAGGAACATGAAAATGATATCAACACTCAAAGGGATCCATATGATATCCATAATACCTTTATAGCCCAAGGTGACTAATCATGACATATCCATGTCTGCAAATCACTCTAATAGATCTAGTAGCCAAGATGCATCCACTAGGCACCAAAATATCTAGTATTTCTATAAAATATAAAAAGAGGATGTATCAGATCTCAATGTCAATAATTAAAATATATTCTTAAATATTATTCAAAATTTACAAATTAACTACTTCATCAGATTGCATGATCTAGTTTTCTAGTTTTCTTATTTTTATACATAATTAGCCTATTTGATACAAAATTAGCCTATCATAGTCTTGTTATCTTACATCATCACATTGATATACAATCACCCATTTTATTCTAGATTATATTAGCCTATTTGATACTAAATCAAACCTTTTTAATCTTTATCATACTACATCAGCCCTATGGTACATAGTCAACCTCTTTTAGAAAATTGTATTAGCCCCATATTATAAACTACATTAGTTAGAGGGTACTATGTTGGCTATATCCCTATTTTAAACTATATCATCCTACTCTTATGTAGTCATCCATATTGAGTGATACTATATAAATCCACTGTTATATAGTTGGCCCCCTTTTTCTCTTTCCTTATGAACTAAGTTGACAAGGTCAAATCTATTCTTTATCTATGAATTTTTTTGACCATTTACCATAAATACCTTAGGCATTTATTGGTCTAATCTTTTCCTACCTAGTACCCCATTCTAACCCTAGTCTACTTAAACCATTCTTAGGGTCAGTTTGGTGTCTATATTTATCCTATCATCCAATTTTATATGTTTATCTAAATTTCAAATAAAATTTCTCAAAATTTTTAAATTCATGTTTTCTTACCTATGTTACAGCCATTTTAGCCATTGTGCATCCTCCATGTCGTAGTTGTCATCTCTTCACCATGGTCGTTCTCTAGGCTCAAACTAGGTTTCTCAAAGCAATATTTGTCAAAATAGTAAAATAATAAATGAATTGATTTCCACCCTATTTACATTTATTGTTCAAAATTATTTACTTGTCAAATATTTATAATTAGATTCTATTTTTTACCATATCTTTGTTTCTACTATCTGTTTT
This sequence comes from Torreya grandis, assembly GCA_037957365.1. Classification (NCBI taxonomy): domain Eukaryota; kingdom Viridiplantae; phylum Streptophyta; class Pinopsida; order Cupressales; family Taxaceae; genus Torreya; species Torreya grandis. The sequence continues at coordinate 1,237,979 of JARHVA010003225.1, forward strand.
TTTGAACTATAAAATGATATGAAATATTGACATTTTAGAGAATATTTTCACATAATACATGTATTTTTTGCACAAATTTAAAATTTTTCACTGACTTCTATAGGTTTTCCTAATGTTCCCTACATGGGACACCTTCACATTTATTTGACTACATTCCTTATCTACAACACTAAGGTAAGTAAAGGTATGTATTTTTCAATTCTATCATTTTAATTATCTTATTATCTTTTTACTATAATTTACTCAACTTTAGCATTGTGTTTTTCTTTGTTCTTTTATTGAAGCACCATCCTATGTTAACCTACATGACATGTGATGAGCTTTAAGTGGAACATATGTATATACATAATATTTTCAAACTTTGTCAATTATTTATTCTTTCTCTCTTACAAGAATTTGTTGAGTCTCAATCTTTCAGAGTACATGCCTTAAAGGGTGCATCGATAAAGGGTTGGGTAGACCATTGGTGCTTTGTAAGATTGTTATCACCTATACCACCACTTTTAATCTACATAACCATCCCTTATACACTCCCCTAATATTTACTTCTACTATTAAACATCTTCTAATTAATTCACCACCTTATTCAGTCCTAACTTAAGTTAAAAACCATTTTTAACATTTACAAAATAATGTCATCCTAGGCTAACCTTGTATTTTAATTGATATTTTCATGTTATAGGTCTAGGTTGGCCTTGGCTGACCTAGATAGGGAATTAACTTGTTTTTATCAATTAATAATATAGAGTCAAATTAGATTGACCATATCAGCTAAACTTTTAGAAAGGTTTAGGGTTATATTTATCTATATATACATTCATTCCATCATTTATTAAATAGGAAGAGAAGAAGAATATTATATTATGCATCTACTTATCCACCATTCTACTTGAGGATCATTGCTTAGGGTTTCAATAATTTATTTAGAGATATAGATCTTATCTTTTGGATAAGTCTTTTGAATGCATAAAGAAGTTGTGTAGTCTAGAGTTGGCTTATCCTTGTTATCATTGCATACCACAATAAACTCTTTGGAATCACCTTGGCCAAAAGAAAGATTAATTTTTGATAGGTTTATATTTAAAGTTAATAATTCCTAACTTTATTACTCCTTTGTTAAATTAGATAGATTGGCATTTGTACTTCTCTCCCATGCATGACTATTTCCTATACATTGACTTGAGTATAGATCTTATATGCATATTTAATTTTTTTCATATTACCCCTACTTTTTCCCACAAGCTTTGGTGAGCACTAGATTATATTTTACTTTACTTCACATATACTTAGCAAATATGAAAACATAGGACCTAGATAGGGTTATTGAATATGTTGCTTAACTAGAGGCTTTGAAACCATCTATAGTGATATTATTGTGGTAAGAGACCCCTTGTTAGTTCTAATAGATCCATCTTGGTCATGACCCTAAATATATAATGTATCAATAAATGGAAGTTTAATTAGGATTTATCTTCTCTAAGTTAGGACTGATTAATAGGTTAGCTACATTTTCATTTGTATAGAAAAATTAGTATCATATTATTAGTAGATTATTATATGTACATCACATGATAGTTTGGAATACTCATCTTATCAATATTAGAGACATCTAATAATGAATTTCATATAATAATTTATGTCTTTTTCACTAACTTTGTAATCAAAGTAGTGAACCTGTTTGCCTAAAATATGACTTGATTGTTTTAATGTGTTTTACCATTAAAAACATATGTAATATTTTTATGTATATGGTTGTTGCGACGCTAAACATAATATGTTATCATGAATATTTTTGGATATGTATTTAAATTTTATGTAGGTGTACAACACCAAAAAACTAAACATGTTGAATTTCATGTGCATTTATCCTAGATAAAGTCCTCAATGGTGATATTGATATGTAGTTTTGTCCTACTAATGTATAAGTGGAAAATATCTTAAAAAACCACTAGGTGATGCCAAGTTATATCAATTTCATGCAATGCTAGCCTCTCATAGTTGCCATTGAGGGGGAATGTGAATGACAATGCCACTTCTTAATGGCCATATGTTTCTTCTTATTCCATATAATTCTCAATTGTAAAGCATTTTAAACTTCATATGGAAGTTATGTAATTTTAAAATTCATGTGGAAGTTTTAATTTTGTACCCAATAAAAAAAGCATACTTTGTAATAGAGGTCCTTATGTTATAAAAGGTCTAAATATGCTTAGATTATTTTTTAAGATAAACTATGAGAAGCAATCTCATAAGCATGTTATCCTGAACTTAATTTTGAGTAGCTTATGGATAATAATTCCTTTTTTTCAAAACGTGATGTTTGGCATGATGAAGGTTGTAAAATCCTTTAACTGTTTACATATTATAATTTCTTGTTTTGATATGACTATGACATTTATCCCCACTTAGCATTAAGGGGGAGTGTTAAACATTTAATCTTATGTGGGCTTGTTTGATCCTTAGCCTTGGTATTAATTACTTAAATAATAATATATTATTTATTACCATGAGGTTTAAACATCATGATAATAAATAAGAGAGTTATAATTATTTAATTATCACCATATTTTAATTAAATTATTTTATCAAGATGAATGGACCTGTTACTTTTACAACGGTCACCTCCCTTGGTTTTTAATTATAAAATGGGTTTTACTCCTATTTTGAAATCATCCCATGAATATGAAATATTAATCATATTCAATCTCAAATAATTTTTTGAATGTTTGTCTAATAAGAAGTGAGAGCTTGAAGAACTTGTACTGGGTATAGAGGACTTTCTCAATTATTGAATAATTCATCATTATGAGATTTTTACTTTTGAGAGGTTTTCCCATGTTAAATATCTATGCAATGGTTCATTGATCTATTTGATTAATTTATTATATTTTGCTCATTATTTATTCATCCTAGATTATGTTTATACATTGTTATTATATACATAAATTTTATCATCTATGTATACCTATATTTTTATATTCCTATGTAGAATGGGCACATGCCCATTCCACACAAGTCTATAATAATATCAACATATTTGACACATTGGTATATTGGATTTATAATTAATAACTGATTATATTATTAGACTCTTGAGTAGAATGTGCAAGTTCCCATTATATAAAAGATAAGATTGTTGGCTTTCTAATTGATATTTTAACTATATTTTTATATTATCTCAAATAAGACTATTAACTTCCTAGTTGATAGTTGTTACTATTATTCTTGTACATGACCATTATGAAAAAGATAAGAATATTATCTTTCTAATTGATAATTTTCTAGTTATTATTAGATTTTTGTGATAATTGATATTTACCTTATATTATTATAGAATTAGTTGTGACCAACACACCTCCATGTATAATTGAAATATGGACCCACTGAATTAAGAATGAATCATTACACTAGTTTTTTTATTCAAATTTCTACCACCCTAGGTGTTTTGCTCTAGATACTTAACTACTTGTTCTCTCCTTACATAGTCTCATATTTCCTCTTAATTGCATGTGTTGAGTTCACCATTATCCACCCACTTTCTTTTTTTATCTATGTCTACTCCTTGCATTTCCTACCCTCTATCAATATGCGCTTGATGGAGGGCCTTTACTCTCTATAAAGTCATATCTAGTTGCTTCAATAGTCAACATATGTCAGTCCATACTTTTTCCTTATCATTTCTTTGATCTACTACTTGTAGGCATCATCTTCTTATGTTCTATCAAGAGGGAATGCAAATATCATAGCCTCTTTTATATGACTTCACACCCACACCTACATAATTTAAGGAAAAAATTCAAATAAAAATAAAATATTTCATGGGGGTTTTAGGTTTTTAAATCTTTAACTTCAAACAAGGGCTCCTCGATTCCTTCACTATAACAAAATCCTCTTGATTAAAAAACCCTACCTTAACCACAACTCCATTTAAAAACTTTATTTACAATAAAAATATCTCTATTTTTAATTGTGAGGGTTTATTACCAGCTAATCTAGTTTGTGGGTTGGAAACTTTCCTCCTAGAACTTTGGCTCTAATTATTCTAAACACATGTCCATAAATCACATGGCTAAGTCATATCTCAAGTTTCTCAATGCTAACATTGCATGGTTGAGTCATGTGTTGAACCATTCAATCATGTCAATAATAAATTTTGTAGTCTTTATCATTGAGTGTAAAAGTAAACTATAAAATCTTGAAGTCATACTACAACATGTGACATATGCAAATATAATTCACAATATCTATAGTTCTTGATGGCATCACATAAAAAATAACATATAAATATATTCATGAATAATACATGAGTATTTTGACACTTTGATATATTATTGTAATTAGTTTTAGTAGTGAATTAAAGGGAAAATAGATCCATCCATATTTGATTGATAGTTTTACTACTAGTAAATTTTCACCCATTTTAAAAAATATTTATCCATCAATCACGTGGTTGAGTCATATATCAATCTGCTCAACTCTAACATTGCATGGTTGAGTCATACCTCGAGCCACTCAACCCTATCAACAATGAATTATGTTGTCTTTATCATTAAGTATAAAATTTAAACAATGGAATCCTACAACCATAACATGGCATCAGACATCTACATACATTCGTTATATTATTGACAGTGCTTCTTGACATACCATGGAATAGAACTTACAATAATAATCATGAATAAAATAATATATAGTTATCAAGGTTATGAAAAAATGCCTTCTTTGTTAACTAACATCCCAAAAATTAGAGATTCAAGGCCTAGGCATATCAACACATGTTGACATGAAAACAACATCAAATCATGAATTTATAGTTCAATGTTCTAGACATCATGACATGTATAGAAATTATCTAGTTATACTAATGATCATATCCTCTTAATCATATTATAAGATAATTTAAATAACACAAATGGATTAAATATCTTAGAATCATTCTTTATTAATATCTCCAAAAGGTTACATAAGATAGATAAGTACAAAAATATGATTACTTTGATGATATTTTATATATCTATTTTACTAATTCTAAATAAAATGTTATACTCTAATAGTCACATTATTTCGATTTATCACTTTTATCTGTGTAACTTATTAGGATTTCATGAGGTGAAAACTATGCCACGGTAAATATATGTGTTTAGACATAAAATTTTAAAGATATAAAATAGATAAAAAGAATACCTTCAAGTTCAAATTTGATAAGAATTAAAAAATAAAAACTGAGGATAATAGTGTATGGTCCTATAAATACCATAAGTGAATTAAGAAAGGATGTCCAATTCAAGCACAAATTTAATAACACATGATGCCAGACATTTAAGATAAACTAGTAGGTTGATAGGATACAACTACCTAGATAGATACACAGATGATATCAAGAGAATAATAAACCACATCACATCAAATAAAAATATAAACTATGATGTGGGGAATTAATCAACTAAATGCAATAAATACAAATGGGAAACTCAAGCATAAAATAACATTAATGTCACATAATGAGTCATCAAAACTAATGTGATGGACAAGACAAGTCCAACAATAAGGAAAGACCATGTTAACAAGATGGTCGATGCAAGATCACCAAGAATATTCACTCATGATATTTGTCACTACTTAAAAGTAAGTAAAATTATACAAAAAATCCAATCTCATTTATATTACTCCAAGATTTCTAAGCACCAAAACTTTGTAAAAAAAATTCTAGCTACATTTAAGACTGTGAGAGCACTACAACATAACATAGTGAGGAAAAAATGGTTGTCACAATCCTTGTAGGCAAAAAAAACTCAGCGTCCCAAAACCAAAAAATGTTCCATTGAAATGTATAACACTAGATTCACAAAGAGCATTTTCAAAGCTACCATATAAGGTTTCTCACCTAGAGGAAACATTTATGCACATCTAATATAAATTTACCATAGTAAAATGGAGGTATACCATGAAAAAATCATACATGATAAATTATAATAAAACATGTGGTTTAGAACCCTAAATAAAAATAAATTTCACAGATGAAGCTCAATCTCTAGGTAAGAATTCTCTACTTCATGCTAGTAGATACTACAATGATTATTTTACTTAGTTGGGTGCACAATGGTATTTTATTCCTTGACCAGTCTCATGTCATTACCACCCAAGACATTTAAAGAGTAACTAGGCTAATGAATAAAGGAAAAAATATTATGAAGTATGAAAATAAGGGTTTAGCTAAAATAGTAGTAATTATTAGTCGTCTAAAATCTATTATAGGAAAATGTGGCATAAATTTAGCAACCTTTCCTAATGCCACCTATAAATACATAATCAAATTAGTAGCATGAAAATATAATTTACCGATATGAAATATGACATGAGCCTTAAAAGTGCAATGGTGTTATTTTTTATGATATCAATAGAGATGAAATTTAACCTCTACTAAAGCATGTTGGATAACTTCAATTATAACATTCATAATATCAAGAGAGATAAGTATAATTTATACTATGGATATATTTTTTCCCTAGACATGTATTACAAAAACACCCTTCAAATCAAAACTTGAAAAATAGATTGGGATAAAATAGTGACCATAGGAGAATAATTGAAAAATAATCTAGCAAATATGACTGTGGAATAAGAATTTTCCATCATGATTATGTGTGGAACCCTCAGTTCATGGTATCATATTTCTATGGAAATAGTAGATAAATACCATAAAGAGTTTTACTTTGCTTCCACCATTGACTACAACTATATCTTCCCATATGATCAATGTACCAAAATTGTTCCCATATTACAATATGTATTGCCAAATAACTAAATCAAATAACTTTTAATCATCATCTAGTCCTTTATGCAAGTCTTGAGGAAGTCCCATCAAATCGACATGCCATTTAGTATGGAATAATTAGTGATCAAAGTATTAGGAGCATCATCCAATATAAAAGTAGCATAAGAGGACAAAGACATAGATGAATCCATGGGGAATATAACATCACTAAAAGAAACAAGGAAGAATGGAAATGGGTTTGGTTCCAAGTCATGTAACAAAAAATAGTACAAGAGGACATACTTGTACCTAAAAATTTTAAGCCAACCTAGTCCATCAAAATAAATAGTAGATTCATGGGTGGTGTATTTTTTCACATAATAAAACCAATAACACATCCTCCACCACCACCAATAGTTGATATTTTACCCAAAAAGAAACAAAAATAAAAGAGCACAAGGGAGAAATACCTCTTCACACATTTAGTTTCAATTTATAGAGTCCCCTATTTGTGTCTCTGATATAGAGGATGTAGAAGTGACACCATCAAACACAAATAAAAATTAAGGATAAAATATTGACCAAAATACATATATTGCATTGGCTAAAGACTAAAAATAAGTCATTGAATCTATAGGCAATATAAATTTCAAAGAAAGGGAAAAAAGGAAATACAAATAAGAAGTCATGACAAAATAAAAGTTAGATGTCGATAAGAAGGATAAAAAATATGGCATGGACAAACAAAAATCAGCCAAGGCATTATCAATAAAGAAAAGGAAAGATAAAGAATAAAGGAAAAAGAAAAACTAGCAAAAGAGAAACAAGCAAAAGAAGAAAAGAATAAAGAATAAAAGGAGAAGTAAGAGAGAGAAAAAAGAAAAAGAAGAAAAATTATAAAAATAGAAACAAAAATTAGAAGAAGATCAAAAAATTAAAAGGTGGTAAAGGATTCTTCCATCCTAGCTAAAAAAAAGAGAAATAAAAATGTGATAGAGTATGCTACCTCCAAGATGAAGAAGTGAAAAAATAATAATTTGACCAAAAATTAGAAAAAAAAAAAAAAAAATTTGGTTAAGGATGCTACTAATTACACTGGTTTCACATAAAATCAATCATAGTAGAAGTTGGGCCAAACATACTTGTATAAACACCACAGCTACCATTTTTTTTCAAGAAACCAATTTCCATTCCACCTTCTACTTCCACTCAAAATTGACCACCACTCCATACACCCTCACTCTAAACACCCAATAACATCTCCTAAATTAAATCTATTTTGGCCCAATGTCAAAAAATCAACACTATCCATTTGTCTTCTACCCTTACTAAAGAAACACCACAAGGAACTACTATTGAGTTACACAAATTAACCTGTAGTCAAAATCAAAATTTAGGAAACATTTTTTAGAAGAGTGCACATAATGATTAGATGTTGAGATGCACAATATTAGAGGAAACACTATAGGATGCCATCTAGATGATGATAAAACCTAGGCCATAATTTAAGTAGATCGAAAGATGCTAATAACTTAATGCTTCACCAAAATTTTTTAAAAAAATGATCAAATATATGGTTGTAACTATGGAAGAGAGGTTAAAAAATTAGGGCTAATGAAATACAAAAGCTCAAACTTGAATAATATTCTAATCCCTTGGGTGAGAACAAAAAACACTATACTAGAATCAAATAACATATTACTTATCTACATAAAGCAATATTAGATTTCAGTTCATATTTTAATTTCAATCTTAGGTGGACAATAGTAACACTAAAGGAAAATAAGGCCTTAGGCAACCTCAAGGAATAATTAAACTTAGTTGTAGTCTAGCATGATATTTTTAAAGATTTGATAGGTACAAAGAGGGCAAGGATTTTGGCACTAGGTGAAAAATTATAGGAGAAATAAAAACAAAGATAAAAATTAATCATTGAGTTCAAATAATAAAGAGACATGATAAATCATTTCATGGTAACATTGAGTAAGGTTAAAAAGGAAATTGACAACTCATTCAATATGCTTGTAACCCATCCTGCTCCTAATGACATCATTAAATTGACTTAATAAAATATAAAGTTAGAATAGAAAACCCAATGAGCCACCAATTACCTCATAGAATGAAAAGTCTTCAAGACCAATTTTTTTAATAAACATAATCAATTTTTTATGTAAGTCTAAAGTTCTTAACTAATTTTGTGGTATTCTTCAAATTTGGGTTGTCTCTAGGAGGAAACAAAAGTATAAGTCCAAGGATAATGTTGGTGGTTTATTCATGAAACTCTATAGCAAACCATGGAGGTATATCATTATGTCCTATCATAGTTTAGAACACATGTATTTAACATGACATAACTTCTAACTCATACTAGCCTACATAACAACACAAATCAAAATGATTTGACCATTGGAGCATATAATCATATTTAGACTTAGTAAAACAGATGGAATATCATCAAATCTATCATATTTTTGTATTGATATATCACATGTAACCATTTGGATATATTGTTAAAGGATACTCAATATATATTTAAAAATTCTATGTTTTATGTCAATTATCTTATAATATGATTAAGTGGATAAGATAAGTAATCTAATTGAATACTTTGTCTACATATTAGCATATATCAAACATCAAACTATGAATTCATAGTTTGACATTATTTTCATGTCAAAAAAATGAGTGAATTTTGATAGAGGATACAAAATTACAAAAAAAAAAAAAAAAAACCATTGTGAAAATTGCACCTTTAAGAGTGGGTTTGAATGTGAAGACAATTTTCCCACCTTAGTATGTTCTATACTATCACATGTAAACATTTTGACTATATATATATATATATATATATATATATATATATATATATATATATATATATAAATATATCTATATGAATATATATAATTATATGCATCATGTGTGTTATGTTTCATTAGGTTTAAATATTATATGTTTATTCAGTATAACTAGACACTTTCTTTATATATTAGCCTAGTATGAACCATATAACTGTGAATTCATGGTTTGACATTAGCTAAAGTTTTGGAAACTAATGAAGTTGCTTAATAAAGTGGTAAGTTGACTTGATACAACTCTCTATCTACATGAATCATATCAAATACAAAAGTACTAAAATCTCATAAAACTAAGTAATTAAAACCACCAAGTGGACCACCAATCAAATGGACATCATAAAAATGACAAGACAAAAGATGAATTAATAAGCTCAAAATGATCATGGTGGAAGGAATGGACATGATAGTTTTATAGAACATATAACTACTATGAATGGCTAACTCATCAAAATAAACAGATTCAAAATCAATGAGAAATCTAGTAAGAGATCTCACTCCATTCCCCCAGTCAACCCAAAACCATAAAAAATGCTACAAAATCTAGCCATCAACTCCTACTATTTCATAAAAATTTATAAGCACCAAAACTATGTAGAATTTTTTTCTAGTGCCATTATTGTCTATGTGATCCATAGTAAAGAAGAGAGAAAAATAAATTTCTACCCCATGAGTTTTTGATCTTAGAACCTTCTCAATCCCTTTAAAGGTAAAACACATACCATATGAATAAACATTACTATATCTTGAAGGAGTTTTTTCCAAATCATTATACAATGTTACACAATTAGAAGACACATTCAAATGAATACATGAAAAATTAGTAGAAATCAACCACACTTGCATGGGGGTAGACTTATTAGAATGCATGCATTGGTACTAGAAAACATAATTGGGATGCAAACCAAAAAGCAAATCCTCCCAACAAATGAAGTTAGATGTCTGGTCAATAGTTTCTTATTTCATGCTATCAGATACCACAATCCACATTCTACTCAACCGCATGCATAATGTAATTTTCTTCTTGGATCAATTTCATCAAATTACTATGAAAGACATTAAAAGATTAATTTGGGTGTGTTGGATTATTTTAATGATCCAAAGTTATTTAATTATTCTTAGTTTGATTTTTTTTATAATAAGTTAGTTACTTGGGAAAGTTAGTTTGTCCCTATAACCACCCATTAAGTTTTTTATGCTTTCAACTCACCTTGTAAAAATTATCCTTTAAAATAATACAATTTAATATTTTGGTAAAATGATTTATTATAAACGTAATTTCTCAACATTTACTCCATTTATCTAGGTAAACAGTGGTATCAGATCATGGTGAACATGGAATTTAAATTGAAGGACAAGCCTTTAGAAAGACAATAAAGATAAGCCAAGTTTGAAATGCTCTGAAGAAGGAGAGATGGTTGGTAATCTGAGCATGATTTATCCATAATCTAGTTAGTTAATTCCAATGTTAATTTTCATGCCAATATTTGATATTATATAACCTCTAAATTAGAATTTTATTTGAATAATATCACATTATAATCCTATCTAGTGATTCCTATGGCTCTCTAATTTATTTGAATGGTTTTCCATAAGAGTAATCAAATTCTAATTTTGTTGACTGGTCAACATTACACACATAAAGAGAGATAAAATCTATACGGTGGTTGGGGATTTTCAAAAGTAGTTTGAATCACTTTCTCCTATAATAGGTCAATGAAATGGTGAAGTAGATTAAAATGGATTACAATTATTTGATTCAACCATTTTTTAAACAAAAGGTATAATTTTTATTTTTCATGAGCATTACTAGTGGTACAATGATGATAAAATGATATAGTAAGATTTCTTAGCACAAAGAAAACAAAACAAGTTATTCAAACCTATTTTTAGCACCTGTATGGTGGTGGCTTTACCCAAATGCAGATTGTATGGTAGTTTGAAATAATTTTTTTGTTTTCTTATAATTTTTAAAAAAAGGCCAGAGTTTTGAGTTATAGTGTAAATATGTACGATGACCTTACAGTAAGAAGAAGAGAAGAAATTTGTATGACATCTTCATGGACCTTTATTAGATAATGGCATAGTAATTTTTTTTTGGAAAACCATTTCAATAAATTTAAAGCTTTAAAATATTTTTGGGAAAAAATATATTTTTCTATGGCTCCCATGGAAGACAAGTGAAGTGAAAATTTATTTTTATATGCAAAGAAAACAATGTAGATTATATTTTACAAGCACTTTTTTTTTTGGAAAATACGAGCACATGTAATTTAAATAAATTATCTTAGAAATCAATAATCAAATTGATTGTTGTGGAGTTGGAAAATAAAATTTTATCAAAAAGAAAGGTTACATGGTCAAAACCCTTCAACTATTTTTTTTCGTTAAAGGGACTATGATGATATAAGGGTGTAGTTACAGCTTCTTGAGATAATTTTTTGATTAGTTTTTCTTTTATGCAAAGGTGGTCATTTGATCAATCAAAATATAAGTTTTCAGGTGTTCCAAATATAAAGGAATGATTTATTTTGTGTTATTTAGTTTCATTATATGATTTTCACAACATATTTAATGAAATTTATGTATAAATGTACATTTTTGGTGGAAACCAATACCTTCGACATGAAAATTCTCCCAATGCCACCTCTTGCTTATGCTATCAAAAAATAAACTATCCATTACATGTCCTAGGATCCTTTTGATTGATACTATCTAATTGACAACTAGAGATTGGAGGATCTATCAGAGGCTAGAGGATAATTACCCTCTATAACTATCTATTTGCTCAGAGTTTGGGTTCAATGCTTAAATGGAATGTTTTGGCTTGTGTTCTTTCTTTCAGTTTCATATTTGACTTTCTATATATAATATTCATGACATGGAAAGGATAGAGTTAGTTTTTTTTTTCTCTTAATGCATGTCTTCTCACCTCTCAAATGATAGGGGAGAATATTTAGGCATTTTTTTAATCAATCATTGGTGAAAGTATGAGTTGATAGGGGTTATTAGCACCAACAATGTTAATCAAAGGTCATCAACATTTTTTGGGTATTATAAAAATGTACCATACATAGTATGGGTTATCACTTGGATGGGTTCTTATGTGGGACCTTATGTGGGTTGATGTAGTTATACAATCTTAGAAAATGTTATACTATAATATGACACAATGATCGTAGGGGATGACAGGGCCTTGATCATGTTCATCAGCATTTTATGTCACAACTCATAGTGATGGGTTTTAGTATGGAGTGAAATTAGTTTTGGTTAGTACCAAGATGTATAATGTACTATTTATAGTTATGATAGAGTTTCTTTGATGAATTTAGAGCCATTTCTCCAGTTCTTTCATCTTCTTTACCCCTTTAGATCAAGGGGGAGTTTAATTGATTATTTTAATGATCTAAATTTATTTTATTATTCTTAATTAGTTTAATTTATTTTATAATAAGTTGGTTACTGTGGAAAGTTAGTTTGTCCCCATAATCACCTGTGAAGCTTTTTAAGCTTTCACCTCACCTTTTAAATATCATCCCAAAAAATAATAGAATTTAATATTTTGACAAAATGATTTATTAGCAATGTAATTACTTCACATTTCCTCCATTTAATCAGTCTAATTGGGTGATTAATGAAGGAAATAGTCATATTAAATATGAAAAAAGGTTATAATTAAAGTAAGAGTTGCCTCTAGTTGTCTGAAATGTACTACAAGAAAACATGACATTGAATTATCAACCATTACTAATGTTTACTAAAAATATGATGCAAGGGAATCTTCATGGTCTCCAAATTTTGGTTTTCATAGTTTTTACAAGTCTTAAAGGTGGTGTTTTCACTAGTAAGGAGTCTTAGAAGTATTCAAAATTTGAATTGTTGATCAAAAGGCATTTCCCAACCATTTTGAAAATTTTAATTTTATGACTCTTTTATCAAGTTTTGGTCTTGAAGAAGAAGCCCAAATGTTGTAGTCATCTATGAAGGTGTTTAAAAATGTGTAAATTCCATAATGGTACATGTTTTACCATTTAATAATTCATTAGACAAGTTTGTTAAGTGTAGGTGGTTAAGAGACTCTCCCCAATGTACTTGAGGGAGTTGCAAGTTAGTTTAGGTAGTTATAGGTTTCCAAATGTTTGATTTTTTTTATTTTTTTTTATTTTTTATTTTTATTTTTTTGGTGAAGAGATAGTGGGAGTTTTTTTTAGGGCTAGGTTCTAAGGGAGAATATAAATAAACCCCAAAAAATAGTGTAAAGAGTTTCTGTGATTTGATAATAAAAGTTGCATATGATATTTTGCATCTATGCAAAGATAAATGAATGTGTAGGAATGAATACTAGAAAAGGGAAATATTTATGATTTAATTTTATAATGATATGTGAGATTATTAAGTAGTTTATATGCTTTGAAATGTTGAAAAATATGTGGTTATTCTCTACAAGTTCTATGTAATCTGGTAATAACGGTGTAGACACCTTACATTTCCTCTTTGAGAAACCAAGATAAGGTAAGTGTCTCTTGAAAATTTTATATTGGTAATTTATTGACATGTAACGAGTCTTATTATTTTAATATAATAAGGTTTAAAGGCATTTAATACATTATCCATAAATATCCTAGTAAGAGACAAGTTGTAGACATAGTACTCTATTCACTGAGTTGCATGAGAAGTAATGTATTATGTGCATAGGAAATATTGATTAGAAAGGATTGTGTGTGATTATAAAGGTTAATTTTATAAGTATTTAAGGATATTAAACCTGTAATACTATTCATTTATAAATATTTATTGATGAAATTGAGTAAAAACCAAGTGTGGCTTGTATAAGGGGATAAAAGGAAACTGAGTAAACTTCTAGTTCAAGATTGAGTGCAAATTGTTGTTGACAAGCATAACCCTATGGAATATGTTTTGAAAAAAAAAAAAAAATTATTATTTTCATTAATTCAAAATCTCTCAAATAATTATTGTTGTCATTTGATATAGACTATCTATAGAGGACATTATAAACCTGTGTTTCTTGTCAGGGTAGTAGAAAGAAGATTGGGTAAACTACATGTGAAGGAAAGAATCTTGTGAAATATATTTTAGTGTAATATGTGATAAGTGAGTCTATGTACATGTTTTTTAAAAGTTTATTTTATTATATCTATTCACTTGGAAAAATATATCAACAAGTAGTGGGTTTAAGTTTTAAGTAGTATGTGTTTTCAAACATAGTCAAGATTTAATTTGTATTCAAAAGTGAACCGAGAGTATAAATAAGGTTTAAATATGTTAGAGAGGGAAAGGATGGTTATGATAACCTATTTAAATCAGTATGTGAGTTTTTAAACCTTAAAAAGATGTTATACCATTAAATATTAACCTTTAGGTTATACATACCGTACAATGTGTACACAATCATCTCCCTAACTTCATGTAAATGGAAAACAAGGTTGTCTATATGGAGATATAATGTTGTGAGAATATAAATTAATTTTATAAAGATTTTAAAAAATTTCCATAGTGATTTTAAGTTTGTTAAAAATAATAAAAATTAAAACTTTCTCTTCTTGGGAACCTACAGACCAAGTTAACCCTAAGTTATGGTTTCAACACTCAAAGGTGATTTGAAGGAGACTCCACTAGAAAAATTTCTTCATTTTTGGTCCTCATTTATAATTTCATGTAACCTAAAATATTTTATATTTTTTAAGTTTGTACAGTACCTTTAGTATGGTAAAATTACCATTGTGTGTAGATAAATACTAAAGAGGCCTAATAGGCCAAGTCAAAGACCAAAATAGGTTTAAAAAAGTGGTTTAAGAGATGAGTAAGAGATTTAAACTTTGTGGAAGGTTAATATATGATATAGGGTATTTTAAATGGAAATTATTTTCCCAATGTGAGCATATATTTGGCTACATAAAAAGAACTAGTGGAAAAAAAGTCTAATAGCAGTTTTGACTAAGGTCAAGAAGGCAAGAGAGGTGGTAGAGTTGAGAATGAAAGTTGTGTGAATGGAATGAGATGTAAAATAAATTTTTAACAAGTTGGAATATGACATAGTATGAGTGTGGGAACATCCATTTAATGCCAACATTGGAACTTTAAGGATTTTAAAGGCTATGAAGCCATTGAGGTGAGTAAGCCAACAAGATTGAAGAGAGAACAACAAGGACAAGGTAAAAGGGAAATGAGTGGAGATTGAGAGGTAAAGTTCAAATCACTTGAATCCTTTATAGTCATTTAAAATAAAGGTTTCAAAGTTTACAAAATTTGATAAACAATAAAAGACAAAGAAGGAGAGAGATCAAAGACAAGTGGAGAATTCTAGTCAAAGTATTAAGGTAGGTCAAAGTGATGGACATTGGTAGAGATATAGGAGCAGAGATAGAGATAACCTCTACATCAAAATATGTATTCAAATAATTAGTATGGAAAATATAATTTATCAATAGGAAATATTATCTAAGCTATAAGAGTGCAATGGTGGAATTTTATATGATTTTAATGAATACCAAATCAAACTCTGCCAAGACCTATTAGATAAATTCAATGTCAACATTCACAAAATCAAGAGAGGTAAGCATGATTTCAAAAAAATGAGTGGAGATTGAGAGGTGAATGTTAGAAGCACAATCACTAAAAGCGGGGTGAATCAGTGATGCAAGTACATCAAATTTAATTCTAATTAATCAAAATATTAACCATTAAACCATAATCAATCATGAATCATGTAGGACATTCATTAAAATGAATAAAGAGACAATGTAATATCAAAGCACATAACATGTGAATTATGTGAGAAACCCTCAAGGGGAATAAAATCCACTCTCAATCCTAAAAAACATGGACTACTTTCCTATAATATTATCAAAAACATGAGACTTTATTAAAGTACCCAATTCATAAGGATAACCAACTCCTAAAGATGACAAGCACCGACTTTATTTTTAACTAGCACCAACTAGCAAGGAGGCTACAACCCCTAGGTGATCAAACACCAACTCAAACACCTCCAAACTGATCTCCACCTCTAATATGATGTCTTAAATACTTTATTATGGTATTATTTGATATTATAAACCCTATTTCACTTCTTCATACTCATACAAACCCTAATTCCAAACCTTTCATCCAAAAAATGCAAATCAAACCTCAAATGTCTTTCACTTCCTTTCACAAAGACACCTCTAAAAATTACACAAACACTTGAAATCACATCAGAAAAATATGATGAGATGATTGGAACCTATATTATTTCCAAAACATATACGAAAATCTCTCACCAAGTCCTCTTCTACTTCACCCATTATTGAAATTAATTACTGATTCATCTCTACACAAACATTCTCATACACAACACATCTGAGCTTGAATCCACTCAAAATATGCTCATTACATTTAGTATGGATATAAGACCTAAAATAACATATTTATTCTCTAATTTTGATCAATTTTATCCCCTCTTTCATTTCTATAAATCACTCTATGAATCGCTCCACTCTTCCATTTTCACAACCATTCAGCCACACTCACACACTTGCATTTCTCACTTCATACCCATAAAGGGCATAAAACTTCATATATATATATATATATATATATATATATATATATATATATATATATATATATATATATATATATATATATATATATATATATATATATATATATATATATATATATATATATACCACACACTTACATGGTCATCCAATATATATTTTCAAAAAAATTATCAACTCAAAATATCACTAAATACATGAATCATACATTCCATATTCATCCATTAGGTCAATCATGCTTCAAAGGTCTCAAACCCCACATAATGTCTAACCTTCACCTTTGAATTTGCTCTTTTAAAGAATCTACAAGATCACCATCTTATTGGTCAGAAAAGAGACACATATTAACCATTTAAGGATTCTAACCCAATTATAAAAATATAAACATAACCTCCATATGTCTTCCAAAATATTTGATAGCTCAAGTAACCACACCTTTCTATTAGGCCTAAGTGGCCCTTTAGGTCTCACAAAGACCTATTCATCTTTTCAACACTACAACGAGCCAAATAGAAAAACAAGAACACTTAAAATAACATTTATCCATACCATATTACCATTAATGAAACTTTAAGTTATAATATACATCACTACATGCTTTTGAAACATTTTCTCACCTTAGGAACCTCAATTTGGTCTTAAAGACCTATTAAGCTTAACTAGCCCAAAATCATTGTCTTCACCAAAAAAAGGATCAAACTAACTGAATATAGAATTTAAATGTACAATCCACATATTTATTTAAATATTAATACCTAATAACCATCATATAATCCATAACTCACCTTAAATAATCAACCTAAGGCTCATAAACACTTCTTTAAGAAGCCCACTCAAATCTGTAATAAATATAGTCAACAATAGTCAACTTTGATCTAAAATAACTTCAATTTTACTAACTTTCAAGAGCCAAAATAACTTTTATAATTATATATATGGATTATAATTCATATTTTATTTTTATACAAATAATATCTGATCAATACATTGTCTTCTACAATCACTTCTTTGCACTCTGGTTTAATAAAAAAAACATAGTCAACAATAGTCAACTTTGGTCAACCATATCTAAATATTTATGGACATTAAAGACATAAAATTGAATTTTATATAACTAAATAAGATTAATATACCATTTTTTTAATTCATCCTAAAATTATGCCTCCATCAAAATATATATCGAGAACACTAGATACTGGTCCTTTGTTCACTTGATATTGAAATTTTGGCTAAGTATGGAACTAACAAAATCTGCCAACTTTTCACTATCATAAATTTTGAGTCACACATATTTAATACTTTAAAATTTGACCATATAAAATATGTACAATTTTTAACACACACATATAAATATATTCTTTTGAATCATCCATATGCATAAATTTTGATGTAAGCAATCTGCCTACTCAACACAAATCTGTCACAAGACTGCATATGCCTAGATGAACACAATGAAGCCCCATATGAATTAAAATCATGAAAATTATGATATAAATCATTTAATACCTCTGATATTACCCATAACACATGATAAATACCTCATAGTCATCCTTAATCACTTATTAGACCTTCCAATTCCACTTCTCACTCTGATTGATTTTCTCACTCATGGCACCCTTTCCTTCATATCGACTAGGCAAATTTCAAGGCCTAGATATCTGACACATAGAAATTAATATTCATAAAAAAAATTATTAATTTTTAATTCAAGTCCTTAACTTCATCTCACACCCATTTTTTTCCCTAGTCACTTTTACATATTCTCTCAAAAATAAAAGCATTGTCAAGAAGAACTTTTCTATGGGACCTAAAAAATTTCAAATATAAAAAAAAAACATACTAAAAATCATATAGGAGTAATATAAAACCTTAAATAATTATAATATCCACCCAACAACTTCTTGAGCATCTAAAATAAATATCTTTCATATCGGGTCCAAGACTAACCTTTTTGCACATAAAAACTTGCTTGCCTTAATCCATGAACTAATGCTTGGAGAAAATTATTATAAACATTAATAAACATATAAAAAATTATCATCTCCCCATGTAAATTATAAATGAGTTTATTAACATAATAAATTTCCTCTCAAGCTCACAATGCACCATTCAAGCACCCTTTAAAGCACATGAAGACATGTCTAACTTTGTCACTCATCTTCTGACCTGATAGACCACTTTGTCATTTATAATTAATCTTAGACATAAATTAAAACAATAACCATAAATATCCCCATTTCTCATTGATGGAAACACACCAAAAACCTTGTCCCCCTTTGCCAAAATGACCAAGTGGGCACCAATTGATCTTGAGGACTTGAAAACGCTAATCATAGAGCTTAGAAATATCCACCTAAAAAAATGATCATATATGATCTGAAGCTATACTCAAACATAAATTATATTTGGAGATAAATTTTTCATATATGCTCCACCCAACTCTATGCATACCTTGTATTTCAACAAATTAAGGAACACACCTCTATCTGAATTAGTTCTTCATTCTTAGCATATAAGAAACATGCCAAAAAATTCACATATACCTAAATATACGTTATTTATCTCCACATAAATCCATATATCACCTAATAAAAGATAAAATATTTTAAACATATGCAAGCAACAATCTTACAAGAACATACCTTGAATGGATCCACCTTCATGCACACATAGGCTCACCACAACTATCCAACAATTCTTCATGATATAACTGAATAAAATGCTGATACTTTTGGACCCAAAATACATCAAATGTTTTTATAAAAACCTTATTATATTCAGAAAACAACCACAACTTATTTTGACAAAAAATAACTTGTTCAAAGCAATAATCTTGCCTCAAAACAAGCATATTTGACATCATGTTTTCCTTTGATTGTCTTAAAAAAACAAACAATAAAAAATATTGTCAAAACATAAAATAAATATCCATAAAATAATTCAATATTTACTTAAAAATTTATTCTCTTTCACATTTCTACCAATCATGCTCAAATATCACCTATCCTTTACTTAACTTTCCAATATTCTTACAAACCCAAAATTTCCAATTATGCACAAAACAAGAACAAGATACCTTATTATAAAACCTTATGGATGAAATATTATTCATTAATATCTTAATTATTTTAAAAACTTAAATTAATTTCACATATTTAACCCTTAAATAATATCACTCTTGCACAAAAAAAGATAAACCACTCCTAGTTCACTTCAAAGGGAAACTTTGCAAACCAAGATACACAACTTTGATAGATTCATAAATTTTCACTAAGGACCTTCAAAAATAATATAATAACATTATATAATACTTTAAAAACATAATATAAATCTGATCACCAAAAATTATGACCCAACTCATAGCTCAACCCAAGATACAACATGCCAATTCTTCTTTTACTAGGACCCTTTATGCAAACCAAGAATTTTTAAAGATAGAACTTCTCCCACAAATAAATATAGGTATTAAAATAAATAATAATAGTTTTTTATATCTGAGATAAATATTTTATAGGCTTTAAATCAAATTAAATTATCCATACTCAAAGATATGCATCTTATAATAAAGAACATACCTTGATCCAGAAACTAGTCTTCACTTCTCCACCTTACAAAACCAAAACAAGATGGTTCAAAATCATGATTAATGGCTCTATGAATCCTAATAGAAACACTTCACATTAAAATAAACTAAAAAACCCAAAAATAAATATATTACCAAATCTCCATACTCTCACTAGATTGCTTTTCTTTCCCAAGCTTCCTCATAGGCTTGATTGGCTCATCCATCTTCTCTACTATGAACCCGGTTAACATGATTCTCATTAGTAATTGAAAATTATTAAACCATAGAAAACATATTAGCTTAACTGATATTATTATCAATTAAAATAACCTTGGTCTCAATTTTTTATTTCATAATAGCCTTAGGTCTCCATATCAATCTATGACCTTTTCATTGTACATTATAAGCTCCATAGACCTTGTGATGCCTTGAGAACTCATTCAACATATTTTTATAATATTTTTTAATGTAAAAAAATCTATGACATCCACAAAAAATAATATCATTCATACCTCTTTCTTGATGACAGTGATTATCTCCTTTTGACAACTTATTTCTCCTCTTGCAATCCCTTGGCATGTGACCAAAAAGATGACACACATAACAATGACCATGAAAGAAACTATCATACCTTGAAGAATTTGGTTGTATAACTAATTTTATCTTGTAGAAATCCAAGTTACCATCCTTTTTTAATATTTATGATTTCTTTTATCCTTATTCAAGCTTTCCCATCTTGATTAAGACCTTTTCTTGCTCAACTTTGCTCATTTTGAACATTATCTTATCATGCTCAACTTTTAAGGAATATAGCTCAATTTTAAATTGATCACACTCATCCTCCTTTTTCCTCAAACTTGAATTTGAAGTCTCTATTTGATTTATAAAATTATGAACCAAAAAATCATATTATTCAATCACCATGGCTTCACATTCTTATAACCTAGACTTATACATATTTCACTCTTCTTATATTAACCTTTGATTTATACATATAACTCCTAGCTTATCCTTAAGATCTTGAATCACCTTGTTTTCTTATTTTAATTCATTATCTACCTTAACATTCAAATCACATACCTTATTATCAAGAGAGTTGACCATAGCCTTAAAATCTTGATTATCTCTTTTTATTTGTTATCCATTTTATGATTCTTAGGACCAATTTCAAGTTGTTAAACCTTACCCAAAAGAACCTACTTTGATACCAAATGTTGGAATCATAATCACTGAGAGGGGGGGTGTGAATTAGTGATGTAAGTAAATCAATGTTAATTCCAATTAATCAAACTCTTGACCATTAAACCATAATAAATCATGAATCATGTATACCATTCATTCTACTGAACAAGTAGACAATATATGATCAAAGCACATAACACATGAATTATGTGGGAAATCTTCACGGGGAATAAAACCCACTCTCGAGCCTAAAACCATATGGAATACTTGTCCTATAATATGATCACAAACATGAGACTTTATTTAAGTACCTACTTCACAAGGATAAATAGCTCCTAAATATGACAAGCATCAACTTGCATTTTATCTAACACCAACTAGCTAGGAGGCTACAACCCCCTAAGTGATCAAGCACCAACTAAAACACCTCCAAACCAATATCGACCTATAATATGATGTATTTAGCACCTGATGATGGTCTTATATTATATTATAAACCATATTTCACTACTTAATAATCGTACAAACCCTCATTCCAAACCTTGCATCCAAAACATGCAAATCAAACCCTCAAATGTCTTTTGCTTGCTTTCATAAAGACACCTCCAAAAATTACACAAACACTTGCAATCACATAAAAAAAATATGATGAGATGATTGTAAAATATATTAGCTCCAAAAACTCTACATAAATCTCTCACCAACTCCTCTTCTAATTCACCCATTTCTGCAATTAATTACTCATGCATCTCTACACAAACAATTCTCATACACAACACATATGAGCTTGAATCCACTCAAAATATGGTCATTACCTTTAGTATGGATGTAGGACCTGAAAAAAATAGTTAATATTTGATTCTAATCCATTTAATCCCCTCTTTGATATCTAAAAATCACTCTATGATTCACTCCACTCTTCCATTTTCACAACCACTCCACCACACTCACACACTTACATTTCTCACTTCATACCCATAAAGGGCATAAAAATTATTGTATATATACTGCACACTTTCAAGGTCAGCTAATATATCATTTACAAACATGTATAAACTCAAAATATCATTATAGATACTAATCATATATTCCATATTCATCCATTAGGTCAGTCATGCTTCAAAGTGCTTAAAGCCCACACATAGTCTAACCTTCACCTTTGAATTTGCTCTTTTAAAGAATCTACTAGATCACCATCTTCTAGGTCATCCAAGAGACATTTCTTAACCATTTAAGTATTTTAAAATACTTATAAAAATATCAACATAACCTCCATATGTCTTCCAAAACATTTTATATCTCACCGTTAAGTAACCATACCTTTTTATTAGGCCTAAGTGGCCCTTTTAGGTCTCATGAAAACCTATTCATCTTTTCAACACTAAAATGAGCCAAGTAGAAACACAAGACCACTTACAAGCATATGGATCCATGAAATATGTACCTTAATACATGCCCAAGTTTTAATATCCATCAATACACACTTATGAAACATTCACTCACCTTAGAAACCTCCATTAGGTCTTAAATACCTATTAGGATTAACTAGCCCAAAAACATTATCTTCACCAAAACAAAAAGGATAAAAATAACTGAATATAGAATTTCAATGTATAATTAAAATATTTATGGAAATATTAATACCTTTAAAAATATCATCCAATCCATAATTCACCTTAAATCATCCACCTAAGGCTCATAAACACTTCTTCAAGAAGCCCACTCAGATCTGCAATAAATATAGTCAACAACAATCAACTTTGATCTACAATAAATTCACTTGTACTAAATTTAAAGACCCAAAATAAATTTTATACTGATATATATGGAGTATAATTAATATATTATTTTTAAACCAACAATATATGATCAATACATTATCTTCTATAATCACTTCTTTGCACTCTGGATTATTTAGAAAAAACACAATCAACAACAATCAACTTTTGTCAACCATATATAACTATGTATAAACATTAAATAAATTAAATTGAATTTTATGTAATAACCTTACACTAATATCCCAATTTTTTTTTTCTTAATCCTTAAATTCATTATCCATCAAAATATATATCAAGAGCACTACATACTGGTCCTTTGTTTACTAGATATTGAAAATTTGGCTAAGTATGGAACCAACAAAATCTACCAACTTTTCACTATCATAAATTTTGAATAACACATACTTAATAATTGAAAATTGGATCATATAAACTATGTATAATTTTTAACACACCCATATAACCATATTACTTTGACTCATCCATATGCACAAATTCTGATGTAATCAATCTACCTACTCAACACAAATCTATCACAAGACCACATATGCCTAGATGAACACAATGAAGCACCATATGAATTATAATCATGAAAATTATGATATAAAACATGTAATACCTCTAAAATTACCAATAAAAAATGTTAAATACATCAGATTCATCCCTACTCACTGATTAGGCCTTCCAATTCGACGTATCACTCTGACTAGATTTTCTCACTCATGGCACCCTTTCCTTCATATCGACTAATAAAATATGAAGACATAGATATTTTAAATATATAAATGAATATTATTTAAAATTTTCATTAATTTTTAAGGTAATTCATGAAATTAATCTCACACCCATTTGTATCCCTAGTCACTTTTATAAATTTCTCTCAAAAATAAAAACACTGTTAAGAAACACTTTTCTATGGGACCCACAAATAGTCAAGTCTAAAAAACACATACTAAAAATAATAGAGGAGTAATATAAAAACTATAATCATCATCTTATCCATCCAAGACCTTATTGATCATCCACAATAAGGATCTTTCATATCACGTCCAAGACTAGCCTTTTTGCACATTAAAACCTGCTTACCTTCTTAGCAATTATTCATAAAGAATAGAGCCTTAATACATGATATAATTATTGTAAAAAATTATTATAACCTTTATAAACATCTAAAAAAAATTTATCTCCCTGTTTAAAGTCTACATGAGCTGATGAACATAAGAACTTTCCTCTCGGGCTCACAATACACCATTCGAGCACCCTGTAAAGCACATGAAGACATGTATGAATTTATCCCTCATCCTATAACCTGATATAAATTTTTTTAAATATTAATTCCTATTATAAATAAATGAAAAAAACTTACCATCAATATCCCAATAGTTAAGTTCAAAGCATCTGAATCCTTAATAATCAAGTACAAGAGAGGTTTCAAAGTTTGTAGAATTTGACAAACAAGAAAAGATAAAGAAGGAGAGAGATAAAATACAAATGGATAATTCCATTTATATTATCAAGGTAGATTAGAGTAATGGACATTGGTATAGATATAGGAGGAGAGATAGAGATTACCTCTGCATCAAAATATGTAGTCAAAGATATAGCATAGAAAATATAATTCACCAATCGGAAAGATTCTCTAAGCCCTAAGAATGAAATGGTGTAATTTTATATGATTTAAATGAATACCAAATCAACCTCTTCCAATACTTATTGGATAGCTTCAATGTCAACATTCAAAAAATCAAGAGAGGTAAGCATGCTTTAAACTATGGATCTTTGTCACTCTATTTAGAAACATTACACATAATTACTCTCTTTAGAAAAAACAAAGAATTGAAATGGGATAAAAAAAAACATAGGAGAGTGAATAAAAAACCATTTAGATAAAAAAACCATATAAATCTAAGTTACTATCATGCTTGACTAAGGGGCTAACTTAGAAAAACCCCTCAGCACAAGGTATATAATTTCACCAAGATTTTTTTCTAAATATAGCCCAAATTTTTACTTTTATACCACCATTGACTTCCTCTACATCCACCCATATCTTCCATGTTCAAAAAAATTATACCCTATGGTTACAAATATTTAGATAGAAAAATAAATAAACTCATCACAATGATTTGCTCATTCCCATAGTCTCTAAGGAAGTTAACCCTGCAAGATATGCAATGTAATATAGATCAGCTCTTATTTTATATTTATGGAGTGAAATTCAAAAAAATCCAATAGAAAAGGAATAAGATGAAGAGGAATTTGTAGATTAAGAAATGACACTTGAATAAGTATGTAAAATTTGGGGTAAATGTGTACAATTTGAAACACACCAAAGGGTGAGACACATGCATCTAAAAAGTGAAAAATCATAGGACCCAAAGCTAAAATATATATACACTCACAAAAATAATGAGCACATCCTACACTATGATTAGAGGAGATGTTGCCCAAGAAGAAGCAGAAATAGAAAATTGAAAGGAAACAATCTCACATAAAAAAATCATACTATCTTCAGGATGAATCACCTATAGACATCTAAGATATAGAGATGATATAAGAAGCATGGACAAACAAAAAGGGTGAATAACAAAAATAAACCTCAAAAAAATCCTTGATCATCAAAATAATGAAGGAACAATAAGAAGACATAGAAGTAGTTGCAGAAATAAATGGTTTAGAAGAAATAAATAAGCAACAAGAATAAGAAAAGAAGCAAAAGAATGTTAAATAAAAATCAATAAAATTAAATTTACAAAAATAATAAGAAAAAAGAATGATAAATAAATAAGGTGAAAGAATAGGGCATGAAAAAAAATACAAAGGCCAACAAAAAGGCTCAAGAAAATGATCTTGCCAAATATAAATCAATCAAGGTATTAGCAACACAAAAACATAAATAAAATGAATTTAAGGAGAAAAAAGAGAAGGAAGAGAAGGAGAAAAAGGAGAAGGTATAAAATGATAAATAGGAAAGATAAAATAAGGATAAAAATGTGAATGAAGAAGAGAAAAATGAGAGAAGAGAAGGATAAAAAGGAAGAGGAGATGTAGAAAAAGTAGAATGCAAATGAAGATAAAAATAAAAAATCAACATCAAAAGTAGGCTAAAAATATGAGGAAGAGAAAAATAAGAAGGTTGAGGAAGCCAAAAAATAGGGGAAAAAAGCATGATGGAAAGATGCATAAGAAACCACAAAATAAAGTTATTCAAACTCCACCACCCATTCATATTAAATTAATTTCCATTAAACCTTCCATCTCCATTCAACAAATTATCACCACTTCTACCTCTTATTCCACTCCATCTAGACTAAGTCTTCCACCCCAATATTTCCTCACTTAAATCAAATCCATTTTATCCTAGTTTAATAAAATCAACACCATCCTTTTTGATCCCATGAAAATTAAAAGAACACCATAGGAAAAAAATATAAAGTTTCATGCATTAAACACTTATATGAAGTATAACTTGGGAAATATATTACTGAAAGTGAAAAATATGACTATATGCATAGATGTAAGTGTTAGAAGAAACACTATAATATGTCATCCAAAAGATGACACATTTTATGCCATAATTTGAATCAGATCAAAAGCAACCTATCACATAATGGTTTATACAGACATTACATAATTCGATCAAGAATCAATTGCTCTCAGCATCATATAGACAAAACATCATGGAAACTGCCATAAAATATTTTAAACATGAACAAAATAAAAATACCTTACATGAAAACATATAACACCAAAAAATAGTTAAAATGAATATTACTTATTTGCATTAAGAAATATAAAATGCCATTACATATTTTTATTTCATACTAGAGTGGTCAATGACAATAATAGAGAAAAATAGAACATTAGATGGCCTCAAAGAAGAGATAGATAAAATAAAACACTATCATGATATTGACAAGCATCCAAAAGGAACCAAAAGGATGTGGATGTTTGAAATTAGCAATAAATTTTGGGAAAAATAGAAAGAGAGAACACAACTAACCATAGATCTTAAAGAATCAAGGGACATCATCAATTACTTCATGGGTAAAATCAAGAAAGTATCAAAGGAAATTGAGACTTATTTTAATATTTTTGTTAACCATCATATCCTGGATGATATAATTGAATCTATTCAAGAAAATATATAGTTAGTTCATAAATCACAATGAGCCACTAGCTATCTCATGGATTAAAAATCATTCAAGACCAAACTCATCAACAAACATAAGCAATATTTCTAGAAGGACCGGGTATATAGACATTTTGTGGGATTTTTAGTTTTGATTTGTCCCCTAGAAGAAACAAAACATTAAGTATGGGGATGATGTTGATGGGATTTTTAAGGTATATTATTAAATAGACAAAAACCCACATACGTAAATGGCTATATTGTGACATACATCAGAATCGAGTGTTTATTGTGACATAAACTACTTTCTCATAATCTAGTGGAAATAAACTATAATAGAGAGACATATATAAAATACATGAGTTTTAGAATATATCATTGTATATATATGTAGTAAAATAGATAGAGATAATACTATCCAATGTTTCTTACTCTACATGACATCAATATATTAATAATATTGCTCTCTTACAAAGAATAATATTTTTATCTTACATAGAATAGACACATGACCATTCTAGAAAATATGAGAATACATATTCTAACCAATATTCACTTAATTGCATTAATAATGTTATACACAAGTTTCAAGATAATAATATCATCAATTAATCTCAATCTACACAATGTAAAGAATAATATGAATATTTACATCATAAAATTTGAAAATATTCTTATCATACTTATATAGAATATTCTACATGACATAATTATAAGAATATTATCCTCTTATGAATAAGACAATATTATTAACTTGTGTTGAATGGGCACATGCCCATTCTACACAAGATATGAAGAATATTATCAATTAAGTTCATTCTATAACACAAGTTAGTGTTGTGACCAACACACCCCAATTTAAACAAAAATGTATATGCACGAGGATAAGATGTGTCTATTGATATTAAATTTGTATTATTGTATTTGGTCTTAAAAATAACTTGTAATATAGGAGATGATATTTTATATCTTGTTTAGAATGAGCTTATTCCTAATTTTACACAAGACATTATTAATATTTTCATCAATTAATCATATTCTACACAAGATAAATATATTTGACAGTTGATAATATTCTAATCTTGTGTAGAATGGGAACATGCCCATTGTGAGCAAGGTAAATAATATGAACATCCACATTCTAACCAATATTAAATAAATTAAATCAAGAGTATTCTATATAAGATAAATATAAATGATATTATCAATTAATCCCATTCTACTCAAGATAAAGATAACTAATATATCAATTAATCTCATTCTACCCAAGATACAAATATTTGATAGTTGATAACATTCTTATCTTGTGTAGAATGGATACATACTAATTTTAAACAAGATAAAGAATAATATGAACATCCACATTATGATAATTTATAAAAGTCTTATAAAACTTGTGCAGAATATTTTACATAATATCAAGATAAAAATATTGGCCACTTATATATACGCCAATATTCTTACCTTGTGTAGAATGGGTGCATGCCCATTCTACTCTAGATATTAATAATTTTTTAAATTATGCCCATTATGTAACGCAATATTGGCGGAATTCTTCATTAGAGTATTGAACAAAAAATTATATCTCAGAACATTACAATGGTACTGTGTCATTATACAACTACATATATCATTTTTGGCATTGATTTTATCTCATGACATCCTATTATGACCGACACACTCCCTTTTCATATAAAATGGGGAATTCTGTAGAAATTATTGACTCAAACATTTATCATATCCTAGATCTCCTCACACTTAGCCCCTAGTTGTGTGAAATCTTGGAATCCTATTTCACTTTGACTAGCCAAGTATTTCACAACATTTATCATGAATGAAAAATAAAACCTTTATCATCACCTGTGTTTAGAATAGTTTAACCCGTCTATTTTTTTATACTAAGTTTTATCACACTTAAAATATTTTTCTCAACTATTTTATTTAACCAAATATAAATTATCTAGGTTATCAAGGGATGATGTCACCAAAGTGTCTTATTTAACATTCCATGGTGTATGCAATCAGAAATACATGAGATGTATAAATCAATCCTAGATTTAAGAAGATAGATCTTACTTACACTTCCGATTGGATATACATTAGATAATGAGGAACATGACCAATATGTGGATCCACTAGACCCAATTATGGGATCTATTATCACAACAATATCACTAGAGAGGGTTTCAAAGCTCCAGTTAAGAAAAACCAAGCAATAGCCCTAACTAAGTCCTATGTTTTCATATTCACTATAGTAATAACAAGTAAAGTAAATAAATCTAATCTAGTGATCACCAAAGCTTATGGGACAAAGTGTGGGTAATAAAAAACAAAAGTAAACATGCATATGAGAATAATAATTAAGCTACATATAGATAATACCTTAATACATGGAGAAGAAGAATAATATTATTCAAAATCTAATACTTATGATACTTATATTTACTAAAGAGAGGAGCAAAGTTAGAGATACTTACCTGAAAGATGAACCTGTCGAGAATCAATTTATCCCTTGGAAAAAGGGGATTCACAAGAGGTTATTATAGTTTGTAAGGATCACTAAGAAAGGCCAAAACATCCAAAACTTTTCCACAATACTAGATTATCCAAGTAGAAATCCTAAGCTAAGACTCCTTAAGTAAAATGGTGGAAGACTAGATTGTAAAGAAGTGCAAATGAATAATATCTCTTGATGTATCTCTAAGAATGGTGAAATAATCTTGTATATATATGCATATTTAACCTTAAGCCCTTCTAAAATTTTCATCCTATAAGGTTGACCCAGTCGACCTAGTATCATTATTGAAAAAAACTCACTAGGTCATGGGCTAGGTCGACCAAGCGCTAACCTAGACCCTAAATGAGTTTCACCAATAAGAGTACAAGGTTGACCCAGTCAACCTAGTAATGTAAACTATCAAAAGGGGTTTTAGGTTAGGAAAAGTAGTATAAAAGGTGGTATAAGATAGAAGTGCAAAAAGGAGGTGTAATAGCTCAGGGGAATGGTTTTTAAGATCTGATTAGATTGGTAATAAGTGGAAATAAGGGTCAACAATATTGTGAAGCACCAATGGTTCACCCACCTCTTTCTCAGTGCACCCCTTAAGGCATGCACTCAGAGAGATTAAGACTTGATGGGTTCCTTCAAGATAAAAAACATCAATATTTGATAAAAGTGTAAAATATTATGTGTAAACATATGCCCCACTTTAAGCTCATCATATGTTACTTAGGTGCAATAGATGATGATGCTTGAGAAAGAACATAGTAACACACAACACTGAGGCTAAAAAAAGTTGCAGTATTTTAAATCAAAAATAATTGAAAGTAAATGATTGAAAAGGAAATAACTATAAAGTATATGTGATGCATACCTTGACTTACCTTTATCACTAAATGGTTATCTATTGTGTTTATAGTTTTTATTATGGAGGGTGTAGAGACTACTTTTGAAAAACCCAAGAATACAAAACTAAAGAGAAAAAATAAATAAAGGTAGGAAAGCCAAGATAATTGGTGCTATGTGTATGGGACATACATGGAAATATGGCAAGCTAGGGTGACAAGTGTTATGTTAGACCAAATGACCAAGTCAAAATTTAGAGTAAATCAGGAAACTAAAAAGCCAAGGCTAATAAATACTGAAAAACCCAAATAGGTAAACCTTATATAAGAAAGTAAAACTCACCAAGTCAAAAAAAGGATACATGTCAAAAGGATGGTAATCAAACATCAATGTGAAATTATTAACAATCCTTACTTAAACAAATATGGAAAATAAAAAATGTTAAAACAAAGTTGATGAGTGAAAAGTAACAATCCTTACCAAATCATCAATGGAAAAAGGTGCATAAAAGGGAAAACAACATTGATGTGTGAGAAGTAACAAGCCAACCTCACTCAATAATGGAAAAAATACATGAAAGTAGAAATAGACTCTAGAATATATAAAAAAGGTGGTACAAAAATGACAACTGGTAAAAGGAAATCAAGGCATATTTAGAAATGTAAATACATGGTGTAAAGAAAGTAATCCATAGTTTCTCAAGCATGTTGTTTTGCTATAAGCATAGATAAAATTGAAACAAAGTATTGATAGCATGTTTTGAAGATGTGAATAAGAAGGAATTATAGAAGATGGAAAACATATTTAGAATCACACATGCCTATCAAGGGGAGTAATGGAATGGGTGAAGAGGAGAATGAAGTAAAAAATAAGGTAGAGTAACTCTTTATTGAAGTTAAAACACTCAAATTAGGTTTTTAAAAATAGAGGACTGTCAACTTTAAGAAATCTAAATAAATTCTCTTATCTACACAAGTTTTAGGTAAACAAATGTAGTATGTATATCATCCCATGAAGGATATATGAATGAACAGTAAAATGGACCTACCTTCCCACAATGTGTTCCCCATTATTCAAGACCCCTTACAGAGCCATCAATCTACTATGAATATTGGATAATTGCATGAGAAATTAGGTAGCACCATAGAGTTTTTTGAATTATCCTATTTTAATATCTCTAGTGTGAGGCCAACTATGGAGTTTGACCTTTAATTGGAGATAGGATATGTGCTTATAATCAGATCTTTTGGTTTGATTTTGACTTTTGAGATTTTTATGTTTCCTTTTGTATATCATTTCCTTATATTTCAAATGATTTGGATTTTAAATTTATTGATGTTTTTTTTTAATCCTCCTCCATATGAGTTTGGAAAACTAAACATGGGTGCTAAAGATGACTTTCATTTGAATACTTAGAAATTGATTGCTAAGAGAAAGAACTCAGAGAGCATGGTGTCTAAGATTCTCATAAATTCAAGTGAAATAAAAGAGCTATCTTCACTTCAACCTTTTTTTTTATCTAATATGGAGTGAAAGGAAAAGGAAATCAAGAGGAATGAAATATGTAACAATTTAAATTACTTTAGATTGTAAAAAATGTGACAGAGGGAAAAAAAAGGGACTCAATGATAGCAAAGTGTGTTTCCTTAACATAATAAGGAAGGAAATGTAGTAAAACATGCTAACATATATTGTTGTGCAAATTTCATCTATAAAAGAATCAAAAGCTAAAGTCGAGAACAAAGATAAAAAACTAATAACCATTGCAATACACATTATAGAAAATAAATGAAAAGATGGTGATTTTATGAGGAATGCTAGGTCCTATTCATGGTCTTACACTTCAAATAATAAAAGAGAAGCCCATGAGGATATAAAAAAGTATTGGAAAAATAAATGAGATAAGATAAATATGTTATTTGTGAGGAAGGCCAGGCCCTATCCATGGTCTTAAAGTACAACTCACAAAAGAAAAACTCAAGGGGGTGCCAAAATGTGTGTGTAAAAATTATGAAAACAAAGAGGATTATAGTACATCATGAGGAAGATTGGGTCATATCCATGGTTTTACAATCCAACTCATGAAAAATAAGGAAACCAAGAGACTGAAAGGAAGGACTAATGTTTGTGAAAAGAAAGAACTATTGTAGAGGGTGAGACCCATGTAAGTATCCTTCAACAAGTGTTAGATATATAACATATAAATAAAGTATGAAAATAAGGGAAAGATTTAGGCAAAATACTTTTTGAGGAATTGCATGTTAGTGGGCTCATTAAAAACATGGACTTCATTAGTTTAAAGGTGATAGGTACTTAGACCAAGAATATATTTGACTAAATAGGGATCCCACATTTTTTAGGAATATTTACCTTATTTATCATGAGAGAAGTTTATTTTAAGGACAAGATCACCAACATTAAATGTGCAAACTTTAACATGTTTGTTATGTTTTTTGGTGATATGGGCCTTGTATTGGTGATTATTTTGTAAAGCAAAAAGATGGTGATTATCAAGGAGATCAAGAGAATGAAGGTGAGATTCACCTAGTTATTCATCAGGTATGATACCATGAAGAGATATATGGAGAGAGGGAAGCTCCACTTCTAAGATAAGGACTGACTCAGAACCATAGACTAGAGATAATGATGTTGCCCTAGTGGTAATACGTATGCTAGTGCAGTAGGCCCAAAGAGCATGATAGATATGAAGATGCTAATCTATGTGGGTTTCATGAATTATCTTTTGGATAATTTTACTAAGAATTTTTTTTGTTGCCTCATCTTAGCCATTACATTGTGGATAATAGGGTATGGAAAATTTATGATTGACTTTAAATTTAGCATAGAGTTGTTTGACATCCTTGTTTTTGAAATTACCACCATTGTCTAAAATAATAGTATGAGGGACACCAAAGTGGAATATTATTTTATTAAAGATAAATTTGGAGATGGTGGTGTCAGTGACATTAGCAAGATGCATATCCTCAACCCATTTGGTAAAATATTCAAAGGTTATGATTATAAATACATGTCCATATTGAGATCGAGGTAGTTTGCCTATGAGATATAATCCAAAGATGGTAAATGGCCAGGGAGATTTGATAGTTAGAAGCTCCACTAGAGGTAAATTAATTAAATCACCATGAATTCAGTAATGAGTGAAATTTTTAGAAAATTTGATGGCATCATTTTAAAGAATGGGCCAAAATTATCCCATACATAGGAATTTATGAGCTATAACATGTCTACTACAATGGTTGTTAGAGGTACGATCACTGAGATGGGGGATGAATCATTGAGCCTAGATATTTCAATTTCAATTCCAATCCTTTCAAACTATTAAATAATTATCATATAACAACTTGATAAAGAAAAATTAATCAGAGAGCTCATCAATTTAATGCATACATAAGATCAAACACACAACACATAGTTCATATGGAAAACCCTCATGGAAAATAAAACCCACTCACAAACATGTGACACATGGACTAATTGTACTATAATAAATTAAAAATAATAGAATACTCAAGTAATTTAAACCACAAACCTTTATCAAGTCTTCCTCACCAAAGGCCTTTAGTGAAACCCCTATTTCACAAGGAGCAATTGCTCATAAGGAAGATCAAGTCCTTTAGAACCTCCTTTAAATTGAACATCTCCACCTTAGAAATAATGTATTTAACACTTGATGATGGATATATGATTATATATCCCCTACACAAACTCCCTCTCTATCGCATACAAGCCTATCACATAGGCATTCCATAATCTCTCTCCTTCACTCAAACTATACTCATATCACACTCATACCTCTTTACTTATCCTAAAACTATAAGATCACTAATATGTCATTAGAAATATGTCCTATATTTCATAAACATAGTCAAAAATATATTATTCTCATCAACTCATCTACTTGGGCAATTTATCTCTCCTTCTCTCTACAACTCTCACATGCATACCTCTTACCAGTCTTGCACTAGTCTCTCTCAAGTCTAGAAACCATCACATTTGGTTTCACTATTTATAGAGAATTTATGAATTATCATGTCCAAAATATTTCTTAGCAACCACAACACATGCTTTCACCCTTAAGGCATATAACATGGGTCACACTTAAGCACAACACACTTTCAAATAGACCTAAGTCAACTTTTAGGTCCTATGATGACCTGTTCACCTCTTTGACACTTATTCAAACAAAATAAGAACACAAGAACACTTAAAAACACATGGAACCATGCCACATGATCAATAGGTCCTAATTAAGCTCTAAAAACCATCACAATACTCTTCTGATTACATTTAATTCACTCAAACAAAATTTTGTGCACACAGTCATCATGAATGAATACACAATCAACTTCAAAACATTTATTCATACTACATACAATTTTTCAAATCTTCACAATGCACATACATTACTATTATGGAGTATACAACACTCCCAAATAGCTAAGTCATCATGATACATTGAAACAACATGAGAATGAGCTTACATATCCTTCTCAGGTTCTTAATAGATGAACACAAAAACATAGTCAACTTTGAACCTTCATAGAATTTATTGTACAAAATTTCATATATTTAAATCTATATTTTTAGATGAAACTTGGAGTCCTCTACCATTTTTATTTTTACACCATGGTCAAATTATACATAGATCAAAATATATGGCTCAAAAATAGGCACTGGTCTTTCCTTTGTTAAATTCAAATATTTGAATTCAAACGATCATAGTTAAACCTTAGACACTATGATATCATCTTGTGTCATTGCTGCTTAGATAAAATATGCACCATTGATCTTATTTAAAATTTAACTCAAATATACTATTAAATAAAGAACATGTTGACCTCATCTCATTCAATCTTACAATATTGACTCAATGTGCACCATCAATATCTACAAATTAACTAGGTCTTTATCTTATAGCGCTCACCATTTGATCTTTCTTAAAACCCCCATGATCATGACAATTAGCACCCTCACATGACTTATGAGCACTTTATTGCTAAACATTGAGCACTTTTAATCACCTCACTTAATATTCACCATTGATTTTTATTTGTATGATCACCCATGAACCATTGGATCTGATCTTTAACATCATGGAAAATAAACTATGGGGACCCTTGCTATCTTCTTGGAAGGCCAACTTTACATAGCTATATCTTTTACCTCACTCACTTGCATGTTCTCAAATTTGTAACATATGTTCTCCTTTCAAAAAGGAATATAACCATTTATTAATAAGGTCTTGAAATCTTTGTACATGCAAGATATAATTACATTAGTCTACTCATTCATATTTTTATACCACAAAGCCAACTATGTCAAGAACTATTTGGAAGACCAAATTTACACAAGCATATCTTTTGAAGCACTCCATCACATGATCTAAAATTTAGCCCAAATTAAATAGGAAAAAAATTAAACAAACCCATATGAAAAACTTCTCCTAAAAATTCCATATGTGTGAAATATAACTTTATTGAAATGCTTACTTAGTTATTTCTTTCCAAATGCAAATTTGGCTAAGTATGGGAAAACATTGGCAAACTACCTAAGAGCCCAACTTTTCACTTACATATCTTTTGTCTCACTTCATTGAATGACTTAAAATTTAGTGAATAAAAAATAGGTACTAATGTTATCATATCCATATGAATAACTACCTTGACTCATCTACATGTGGAAATTATGATGTCATTAAATTGCCTACTCAGATTTCTTGCCACTAGACCCAAAATGTGTAGATGAAAATAATGATCAAATAGATGAAATAAATTCATGTAAAAAAGAACTCAAAGCATATAAAAATTATTATGGGACCTCTTTCACATGATCAATACTTCAAATTCATCCCTAATCATCTATAACCATGCCAAAATAGAAGATCAACCAAGCCAACTCCAAGCATACTAGGACAAACATATAACACACTTTGTCATTATCACTTAGATTATGAAGACACTTCATCCACTCAATTGGATACTTCCACAGAATCAAAAAAACATAATTTACAGCTCTCTAACAATCTCCCCCTTTTTCATTGATGTTAACAACCATCATATATCAATATATAGCTCACTTTCCTTCTCTCTCTTCAAGTACTCCCATAATAAGAACTTACTCCCCATTTGACACAATGACAAAGTTAAAAAAAATAATGTTGAGGACCTAAAAATATCACCAATAAGATAGGAACATCTTAGAAATATGATACAAAATCCCCTTTACTCTGAGCCTACCTCTTCTTGCCTTGACAACTTTCTCTTGCTCTATGCCAACACTTTCTTCAACCAAACACTACAAAAAATGAATAAAGAGCAAAAAAAAGTATTAAAATCAAATTTAAATCACCAAGAAACATCTTACAGGGACTCCCCCTAATATTTTTGAGTAGTTTCACCTCCTGAGCATCTTCAAACTTCCACACACCATGAAGAAATATTATACAGGCTTACTAACCTTCTCTTTCAAACCATCTCAAGGACCACCAATATAACTTAATGCCACTCACCAAATATAAAAAATCATGCTATAATCCCACCCAATAACTCTCCTACAAATATTCATACCTTTCTCTTCTGGAGAAACTAAACAAAAGGCACTTTTTTCCTTACAAGGCCTATCTAGTCTCCTTATAACCCTACCTAGAACTTGTAGATCCCAAAAAATTTAGTAGACACACATTCAATACCTAAAAATTAATATCTAGAGAATTATAATATTACCTCTCAAGCACACAAATTTTCAACAACTATCTCATCTTTTATAATATACTTCCTTCATAAACCAACTTGCCAATTAGGCCTCCATCTTGACAAATACATGAACAATTTAAAATTCATAAACCTTTATATATTTTTTAATATTTATTTAAAAACACATTTGGATAATTCATCCTAATAATAATCCTTATACCTCAACTCATAAGGTAAATCACTTTTCTAGCATAGCCCAAAACCCTAAAAACTCTAAATAAACAAGGTCAATAAACCTCCTTCTAGTCAATGCACTCTAAAACTTATTACACATGTGGAGACACCCATAACACAATCTTGGACTAATATTTGAGGTTGCACATCTTTGGTAACCCATATATCTTATAACTCATTTTAGACCTACTTACCCTTAGTCCAATATTTAGAAAATTGAGAGCACTCAAAAATCTTTAATTTGACTTTAATATCTTCATACAAAAAAAAAACATGGAGTAAGCTAGAATAAGGTCAAAAAATATTTATGAGAATAAAAATCTTCATGACATTGCATAAACCTCATTAGGCCACCTAGAAACACCTATTTTGACCCTGTAGACATTGCTTACACAACAACACTTGCTTCTCCACTAAAAAGAGTCTCTTAAGAAGCATAGATAGAGACATAATTAGCACCACAATGCTCTAAAACAAAGTGAAGCTAGGAGTGTTCTAAATATCATCAATAACCATGACAACTAGTTCCTTTTCTATATCACTCTCCTCTTATAATATAGAATTGACAACACATGGAGCAACTATGGAATATTGATATAACTTTTCATTTAAAGAAGCAACCTTGTATCTTGGAACCTCATAACTAAGTACTAAAAATTTATGTTATTTGAATGATAATTTCTCAATAATAAAATGATATTCACTTGGATCTATACATACCTCAAAATTAGCTTCAACTAGCACCCTGGTCTTCTCTTCAAGCCTAGTCTTTTTATTGACAACATGAGCGAAAAATGAGAGCCCTTAGCAGTCTTTACCTTTTACACCATATAAAATAGATTACTTAGACCTAAAATCTCATCATTACTGATACTTACCAACTTTGGTCTCCATGAGTTAACTTTCCTTCTACGTTACACTCTTGGAGCCTGATAAAACTTATTTTGACTTAGTGGCCTTTTCATGTAGAATCTAGTAATGTGACTGCTTTGTTCATAGTTGTAGCAAACCATAATACTTGATGGAAACTCAACTTATCTTACCTTGTTCAAACAAACAACTATCATTGTGTCCAATGTCATGACAACTAAAACAAACTAATCTTTTTGAAGAAGACATACCTTGCCTTTCCTTATTTGGATAATTCTTATCAAAATGTTCCTCAATAAGATAGTTGAATCACTTAGCATTTCTCACACATTTTGACTAAAAAAACCCATCATAGTCCCATGTAAACTCATTTATAATAGGTCTCTTACATTCTTAAGATCTATGCCCAAATTGATTACAAGTATATTAGTAACCATTAAAATTTGCATACCTCATAGCATTTGGTTGTCTAATCCAATTTGTCTTCATTCTACTAGTACCTTCATTCCTTGTTTGATGATTTGTCTTCAAATTATGATTATCCTTGTTTACATTAGTCTTCATCCTATCTTGAGTTGTATTTTCTAGTTCTTATTTATATCCAAGACTAGTTTTATCACTTTTATGCTTTTTATCATTCATAATATTGTCTAGATCACTTGAACTCTTTTCAAATATCAAAAATGACTTCATCTTACTACATGTCTTATCTAAATCAAATTTTGTGACTCATTTTTAATTACATACCTTACACATTCATCTACTTTAGCTTTTAGGCATGTAGATATAATTTCCAATTGACAATTGAGATGCTTGACCATATCTTTTTGCTCCTTGGTGTCTTCATTCATTCTTGCCTCATACACATTGAATTTATCATCATATTCTTTGAGTTGAGACTTCATAATATTACTGATCTTCTTCTTGATATTTAATTCTTCAAGATTATTTATCAATGTAGTCTCATAATCCACCTCATCTTCATCATCATCTGAATCACTCCAAGTAGACTCCTTTTTATGTGATCAAATAAATTCCTTAGCCATGAACATGGATTCATCTTCAACAAGACCATCATCTTCATGATCACACTCAGACTCACTAACTTCACTCTCATATAATGAGCTATAATCTTCTTTGGTGTAGAGACTCTTCTTATCTTTGAAGTACTTCTTCTTGTTGTCAAACCTTTTGAATCCTTTTTTACTTTCATCAGACCTGAATGATCTCTTTCCATCATCATGAAATTGATCATGCTCATCATCATCATCATCATCATCATCATCATCATCTTTATTATACTTATGAGGGAAATTATTATCAAAATGTTCTACCTCTCCATAATTGAAGCACTTGAGTGGTAGTTTACCCATATACTTGCCTAAAACTATTTTTAATTTCCTTGAAATCAAAGTAATTAGTTCATCCTCATATATGTCAAAAATGTCATGTCCTTTGGATTTATTACCTTGAAATATATTGTGTTTCTTCATTTCTATCTTGAATTATGCTTCTTTCTTTGGTGATATATCATCATTATTCCTCATATCATAGGAAGTAAGGATGCCATGCAGTTCATCCAACTTTAGCTAAGTAAGATCAAGAATTTCTTTTACAATGAATAATTTAGGATCAAACTTGAGGGATAATGACCTTAATACCTTTTGAACTATAGTTTATTTAAGGTTCTCTCCAATACCTCTGATTATTTTCACAATCTCATCAATTATCTATAGAAAGGATTCCATAAAATCTTCTACCTTCATCTTGAGACTTTCAAATTGCTTTTTATGAGCCTATAACTTAGCAAGCTTGACCTTTGATTTTACTTAATAAATGATCTACATTGTGTCCCATATCTCTTTAGAAGATTTACAATGGATTAATTTGGTGAAATCAGTATATGTAGAACCACATGTGATGACATTCATTTCCTTAGAATTATTCTCAAATAACTTCTGTTTTCCATCACTAGATGGAGGAGTAGTAGGAACAACATAACCATCCACAACATATTTTCATACATCAAACCCTAGGGACATAATGTATGTCTACATCCTTGCACTCCAAAAATCATAATTAGATCCATTGAACATTAGTTCTTACTTAGTAGAGAAACATCCTTGATGAGTACCCATATTGTACCTTGTATCACCTTCAAGTTGTCGATACTTTGCCAAAGGACCTACTCTGATACCAATTGTTAGAGGTACCATCACTCCCTGATAGTGAATTAATGAGCCTAAATATTTTAATTTCAATTCCAATCCTTTAAAACTATTAGACAATTATCATTTAATAACTTGATCAATCAACATTAACAAGAGATCTCATTCATTCAATGCATACATAAGATCAAACACACAACACATATTTCCTATGAAAAACCCTCATGGGGAATAAAACCTACTCTTAAGACTACACCACATGGACTAATTTTCATATAAGAATTTATAAATAAGATAATGTTCAAGTCCTTTAAATCAAAAACCTTAATCAATTACTATTGACCAAAATCTTTTAGTGAAACACCTATTTCACAAGGAGCAACTACCCCTAAGGAAGATCAAGTCCTTTAGACCCTCCTTTGAAGTGAACACCACCTTAGAACTGATGTATTCAACACTTGATGATGGATCTATGACTATATATCTCATACAAAAACTCCCTCTCTATCTCATATAGGCCTCTCACATAGGCATGCCATAATCTCTCTCCTTCTTAACTCAAACTGTCTTCATATGCACACTCAAATCTCTTTGCATATCCTCAATCTATAAGATCAATAATTTTTCATAAAAAATATTACCTATAGGTCATACACATAGTCAAAAAACTATTCTTCTCATCAACTCATCACTTTGGGAACTCTACCTCTCCTTCACTCCACAACTCTCACATGCATACCTCTTACCAATCTTCCACTAGTCTCTCTCAAGTCTATAAACCATCACATTGAATTTCACTATATATAGAACATTTATGAATTATCATGTCCACAATCCTTCTTATTAGCCAAAACACATGCCTTCACCCTTAACGAATCTAACATGGGTCACATGTAAGCACAACACACTTTTAAATAGGCCTAAGTCACCTTTTAGGTCCTCTAATGACCCATTCACCTATTTGACACTTCTTATAGTAAACTAAAAACACAAGAACACTTACCAACACATGAACACATGAAACGTGATCTACAGGTCCTCCTTAAGTGCTAACAACCATCACAATACTCTTTGGCTTAAATTTAATTCACCCAAACAATATTTTATACAAATAGTCATCATGAACAAATATATAGTTGACTTATAAACCTTTGTTCATACTAAATACGATTGTTAAAACCTTAATAATGAACACAAATTTCCCTTATGGAGTCTACAACACTCCCAAATAGCTAAGTCATCATGAGACATTGAAACAACATTAGAATGATCTCAAATATCCTTCTTAGGTTGTTAATATATAAACATGAAAACATGGTCAACTTTGAACCTTTATAAATTTGATTGTACACACTTTCAAATCTTCAAATCTATATTCCAAGATGTAACTTAAAGTCCTATACCATTTTGATTTTAATACCATGGTAAACTTATGCATAGATCAAAAGATATGGCTCAAAAACTAGGCACTCATCTTTTTTTATTAAATTCAAATATTTAAATTCAAATAGTCATAGTTAAACCTCAGACACTATACTATCATCTTATGTCCTCGCTACTTAGATAAAATACAGACCATCTATCTTCTTCAAACTTTAACTTGGCTATAATGTTAAACAAATAACATGTTGACCTCATCTCATACAATCTTGAAATATTGACTCAACATTCACCATTGATCTATACAGATCAACTAGATCTTTATCTTATAGTGCTCATGGTTCGATCTTACTCAGAATCCCTATGATCACAAAACTTGTCACCCTTATGTTCCTTTTAAGCACTTTAATCTTAAAAATCAATCACTTTTCATCATTTCACTCAATATGCACTATTGATTTTTATTTTTAAAATTTCCCATGAACCATTAGATCTTCATTTGGACCTAATATTTAACATCATGCAAAATATACTAAGTATTGGGGCCATTTCTATCTACCTAGAAGGCCAATTTTAGATAGTTATATCTTTTACCTTGATCACTCGCATATTCTAAAATATGGAACATATGTTATCATTTAAAAAATTAATCCAACCATGTATTATTAAGCTCCTAAAATATTTGCATGTGCAATATATAATGCAATTAATTTTCTGATTCAATTTTTTTTGCCACAAAGCCAACTATGTCAAGAACTGACTAGTAGACCAAATTTGCACAAGCATATCTTTTTATGTGCTTCATCACATGATCTAAAATTTAGTGAAAATAAACTAATCACAAAACTTAAAAAAACCCTATGATCAAAATCTCCTAAAAATAACACATGTACAAAATGTAACTTCATCAAAATGCTTACGCGACTCTTTCTTGCCACATGTAAATTTGGATAAGTATGGGAAAACACTAAAATGCTGCTTGGAAGCCCAAATTTGCATTTGCATATATTTTATTTCACTTCATCACATGACTTAAAATTTATCACATAGAAATTAAAGACTAATTGGATCACAACCATATGAGCAACTCCCCCTGACTCATCCACACATGGCAATTATGATGTCAACAAACTACCTACTTAGATTTCCTACCACTAGACCCAAAATGTCTAGATGAAAATAATGATCAACTAGATG
Source organism: Torreya grandis (assembly GCA_037957365.1). Classification (NCBI taxonomy): domain Eukaryota; kingdom Viridiplantae; phylum Streptophyta; class Pinopsida; order Cupressales; family Taxaceae; genus Torreya; species Torreya grandis. The sequence continues at coordinate 1,281,718 of JARHVA010003225.1, forward strand.
AAATACAATCATGCACACAATCACTAAAATAATATAAGACTTCTTATGGGACCTATCACACATATTTAATACTTTAGATTTATATCTAATCATCTCTAACCATGCTAAAATAGAAGATCAACCAAGCCAACTCCAAGCATACTAGGACAAGTATATAACACACTTTGTCATTATCACTTAGATTATCAAGACAGTTCATCCACTCACTTAGATACTTACATTACATCACCAAGACATAAATGACAACTCTCTAATAGTGTCCATGACAAATACCCCCATGTGCTTATTTAAGAAGAGGAGGAACCTCATCTTACATAACATAATAGAGTAATGTACCTTCAACATTGAGATACTAAAGGATGTTATATCTAAATACATAATTTAAATATTATTTTTATAATGTGAATAAATTATTTATAATTAAATCTATGAGGATAAGTTTGGTGTTCTATAAATTTAATGATGTCTTTGTACCATAGGCTGTGGCAAATGGTGACAGCCTCAATGTGGCATATTAGTGAATCATGTGGTTGAATATAAGAAAAAGATTTTATTATTCATATAATAAAAGTGGGATTAGTAATAACTTGGTATGGATGAAAAAGATATGTTGAAGAAGCAAAGTAATCAATAATGGAATTTTGATCTCGAGGGATAGGCTTGATGGTGAAAGAAATAAAATATTAGGTGAGAGTAGTTGTAATTTGATGATAATAAATGAGGTTCTCAGTTTTGCATTGGTAATCACTATTTACTTGGTGTAAAATGAGATGAGAATCACCTAAATAATTTAGGTATTAAATATATATATCAAGAGCAGCTCTTATTCCTAATATTAAAGCTTCATACTCTACCATGTTATTAGTGATGTCAAATGTTAAGATAAAAGCTAAAGGGATGATTTTTCTTAGACAACTGGTAAGAATGCAACCTTACCTATCTCCTTGAATTAATTTAACACCATAAAAGTGAAGGGTCTAAGGATCCTCATGTAAGCTAACACTAATTTTAGAAAATTCTTTGATAAATACTCTTAATTTAGTAGTATCGAGGAGGATAGTAGATTCATCAATATTTCTTGCTTCAAGATCAGTAGTGGAGTTATGAAAGTAATCTTTAAGTGATATATCTTGGTTTAGACCTTCAATATAGAGAATATTGTCATCAGGAAGACTATCTTGAAGCTGACTAGTAGCAGGCATATGAGTTTCAACAAGTTGATTGGCTATGATTTGTCCTTTGATAGCTTTTTGAGTAACAATGTGGAGATAAAGCTCCATAAGGAAGACCATCCATTTTCCAATTATATCTCTATAAATAAAGGCTTTGGAGAAGAAGTTATGAAGGGGATCAGAATGAATGATGACATAAGTGTTTTGATAAAGCATGTAATGTTGAAGATTTTCAACTATAAAATATATGTCAAGGCAATCACATTCAACTTTTATGTAATGGTTCTCATAATCAATGAGGCTTTGATTGATTTAATAGATGGCAAACTCTCTTCCAGTATCATCTTGTTCAAAAAGCATTTCACCAACTGATATGGGTGTGGAAGAAGTATATAGGATTAAAGGTTGATCATTTGAAGTAGGATAAAGTGTAGGTGCATAAAGCAATGATTATTTCATGTTATAATTTTTTTTTGACAAGGATCCATCCATTATAAGGCATTAAATTTTTTAAGAAATAAATTGAAGGAGTAGATACGATAAGCCATTTTGAGAATGAATATTCTAATTACCCTAATTTTACTAGAGATAAATGCAAATATCCAAAATGGATCAAGGGATGGGCATGTTGATGATAGCATTAATCTTTGTAGTGTCAACCTCGATGTAATTGAGAGAGACTAAGAATCCTAAAAATTTATTAGATGTGACACCAAATACACACTTCTAAGGATTTAATCTAACTTTGTATTTGAGGAGATGATCGAATATGATGGCAAGATCAAAAAGATGAGTCTTGAAACTTTTAGATTTAGAAATGAGTTCATCCACATATGTTTCTATATTTTTTTGGATAAGATTATGAAAGATATGAGTCATTGCTCATTGTTAAGTGGCCCCAAAATTTTTGAGGTTGAAGGGAATTTTAACATAGTAATAGGTGCCCCATTCCATGGTGAAAGTGGTCTTATATTGATCCTTAGGGGAATGTGAATTTGATTATAGCCTAAGAAACCATCCATAAGAGATAATATTTCATAATTAGCTGTGGAATCGATAATGGCATATTTTAAAGGTAAATAGAAATTATCCTTCAGACAAGTGAGATTAATATTATGGAAATAAATGTAGATGCAAATGACCATAGTGATTTTTTTTTAAAGGGAACTATGTTAGAAACATATTCAAAATAATCCATTGGTTTGATAAACTTAACATTAATAAGTTTGAAAATTTATTTGTGACATAAGGTGGAAACTTCAAGTGGAGATTTCTATTGCTTTTGAAACTCAATTTTGACATCAGGATAAGTGATGATATTGTGTACCATAATGCTAGGGTGAATATCAAGCATGCCCTCATAATACCAGGTGAAGATCTCATGATATTTATAAAAAATAAACTAAAGTTATCATATTCAATAGGTGAAAGTTTGTGATAAACTATAATTGGTTGAGGGCATGATGGAATACCATATTCAATGTGAGTAGTTTCTTTGATAAGCATAGCATTGGCATCTTGAAAGTGGTATGGTGCATTAGGTAAAGAAAAGATTGGATTATCTCTAGGATCAATGATAGTGATGAAATTATTGAAAAAAGGGGATTTATTTTTTAAATTTCCATGTTTATGATGTTTCCAAGGAAGTTGAGGTTCTTAGGCATAATAGAGTGGGAAGAGGACCATAATACTCAACATCTACTTTGAGATCAAGAATTTTATTATGATGGTGATCATATTAAGAATGTATCAAATGGACATATATGACCTTGGAATCTATTGTAATCATGAGATTAGCATAAGTAGATGGATAAAATGGGATAGATGTGTTGTTAGTTTCTATGATGGGGGAAGAATTGATTACATAAATGGGATCTGTAGATGATAGAGAAGATGCAAGACTATCTAGAGGTTCAGAAGGTATGATTTGATCTATCACCTAAGGAGTATTAAGAAGTGGAGAATTAACAATAATCACATGACCTTTAGGATATAATTCACATTCCATGAAAATGGTATGAACATCTTGGTTAAAATCATGTATTTGAGCTAAAGTCTTCTGATAATGTTTAACATCCAAGTCTCAAGATAGAGCTGGGCCATAATGTAGTTGCCATCATAGGTTGGAGAAATTGTGCATGTTTGAGATTAAAGGGGATTTTTATAAGGTGAAATACCAATATTAATGAATTTATGTGGAGACATGATTATAGGGTCTTGAAATAATTTGTTCACTCCATAGTCATCACATGTGAAGGTTTCTTATGGTAGAGAAGACTCCTGAGCATTATATGGAGGGGAAAATTAGTGATCTCATCAATGAGAGGAATAATATGCTCATGAGGTAATAATAAAGGAGGATTCCAATCTGATATTTAGTGAGGTAGCTTGGTTGTGTTGTAAGTATGTTTCATGTCATTAGGTTCATCATCATTTGAATCAGCAAGAGTGACTTGTAAATCTGGATTAATGTTGATGAACTCGGGTAAAGGAGCACTATTGATGGTAGGGATGGTAGGAATATAGTATTGATATTTTGGATTAGGAAGTTGAATACTCCAAGGGATGGGAGCTACTAGAAGATGTGATGGACCTCAATATATGAGTCCAAGGGTGACCGAGGAGTATGTTATAAGATAAGGGTAAATCAAAGACCATAAGTTTAGTTTGAATGGTCCTATGTCTGATTGTTAGGCTAATCCAAATATAGCCAAGTGAATTTTGATTAGTTTTATAAAATCCATTATAGGCAAGGCAAGTTTGCTTGAGATGAATCTTATTATAACCAAGTTTTTGGATAAGCCAAAAATATGTCACTATTGGCCATTTTTGGCCCACATACCAAGATTATGCCTAGATAAACAAGCTGAGTAGATTTCTAGAGCTTTTAAGGTCAAACAATAGTTTTTTGAATGCTTCTGGAAGAGCCTATAGGCTAAAAAAACTAAGTGCAAAACCTTTTATTTGGCTACACTCAATTATTATGAACCCTTCTTGGGCTAAGTGATAATATTTCCTTTAGGATAATTGTTTTAGGTTATTTATCTAAGTATTGTGCATTTTTTGGACATATTATCCAAAATAAAATTCTTGAAGTAAACATTCTTTCAAACATTTTGTTCACAACAAAAATCCAAGTATATTTATGTTAAGAAAATTGTTTAGGATAATTTTTCTAAAGACCTTATTTCTTTTAGACCTTTTGTTCAAGGAAAAAAGTAAAGCACATGTTTATTTCAAACATTTTGTCTACCACAAATGTCCCAATGGAAAAATACCCACGTGCAAAATTCCTGAAGGATCATTCTCTTGAAAAGTGGTCTTAAAATTTATTTTGAAGGGTATTTATTTGGGAAAATAGACCAATGTAAAGGTTTCAAAGGGATTTTGTTTGTGAAAATGCACTATTTCAAAATTTTCAAAGGGAATATATTTAGGAAAATAGACCAAACAAAAATCTTGAAAGGTATTTCTTTGAGAAGATGGTCCAAAGGCAAAACCCTGAAGGACCATTTTTCATTAAGCTGGCCAAAACACTTTTCTCAAAGGGTCATTTATTTGGGAGAGTGTCCTAGACAAATTATCTAAGGGTCGCTCTCATAAAAAATCATCCTAAAGAAAACTCTAAAGGAAATTTCTTGAGAAAATTATTTGTTGTTAGGAAAATTCATGGGAAGTAGGATAGGACATTCATGCAAGTGTCAAATTTAGGACATAGAAAATAACCATTGGGATTAAAATAACCCATGATAGGTGTGAAGACATCAAATTTGGGCCCCTAAAATTAATTTTTTGGATTTAAAAATCCAAGGATGCTCACATAGACATCAATTTTGGGCCTTAAAAAATAATGGTTGGCATTCAAAAACTATCAAAGGGTCCCTAATTAAATGTGGACTAAAAAGTGTCTAAATTTTAGGAACCTAAATCAAATCTAATGATAAGAGGTGACTAGTAGGTTAGTGGGTTTGAGTAGATTTAATAGAGAAAATTTGAGCATACAAAGGTAGATCAATGGCATGTGAGTAGAGTCAATGAGCCAAGGAACTACCATATGACATAAGCATGGGAGCTGACAGACTGACAATAGATCCTAAAATTAAACTTACATTTAACACATGGTGTAATTTGAGATAGAGTTGACAAGTCAAGGGGCAAGATCAATGGCTGACACTTGATCATATAGATCAAGATTAATGGAGTGAGAAAAACTCAATAAGTCAATGGAGCCTGAGTTGGTTTTTCAACAACCAATGAATAAAGGACTAAGCTAGGACATTTTTGACTAAGGTAAATGGATCAATTTGATTTGGGAAAATTAAATTAATGGACCTAAGATGGCAAACAATACATGAAATTGATCTTGATCTTGACTCGAGTTGAACCAAGATAAATAATAAGGACCAAGCATTGCTAATAGAGCTCCATAGAGGTAAAATAGGTCTTTTAGACCTAATATAGGCTAAAAAGGTGGAAACTTATTGTGAAAAGGACTAGGCATCGAGAAGAGTGCCATTGATATGGACTATAAAAACCAATAATCTTATATTGGTTTTCATTTATAGTTGATTTAGGTCTAGGTTTCAAAGCAAGAGCTAGTTTATGCAATAAATGTAGAAGCTCTCATCCTTTGACACAGTCATAAGCTCTCAACAAGACACCATTCAAAGCAAACATGATAAAAGCTCAGTTAGGTTTATAGATATGAGGGTTTTATTTTTATGTAGAATCTAAGTGGAAAGAGGTATAAGAGATCAAAAGATAGAGATATGGTGGTTGGAGATGTAGCCTAAGCACTTAATAGATTTTTAGAGTGCCTAAGGGTCCCTATAATAATTAGTATCATGACTCACCATCTTTGTCAAAACTCTTATCTTCTAGTGTTTTAATCAGAGGCTATTGGAAAACAAAATACTATCTTGTTCATGATATATTATATATTGATTAGACCAAAGCATGGTGGATCATTCCCTTGAAAGCTAGTAACTCATTAATTGTTTTTGAAACACACTTCCTCTTCTCTATTCTCGCCCTCTCCTATATTATCCCATTCTCTTATCCTTTGTAAAATTTCTCATATTTTACAATTTTTATCTTTTCAGGAGATATGGATACTCTTTGAGATGATGTAAAGTATTTTCCTCTTGTTAGTATTGACCCTATCAAGCATTTATAATAACTACCTCTTGATGTAAAAGGGACTTTATTTACCTAACTCTTACCTTGAGTCTATGTTTGGTGAGTTGGGTATGATGGCATTGTGTGAAGGAGAATCTTAATCATCCATTGTCCTCTTTTTTGACCTTGTTTAGGGAGTTTTTAATGTTACTTTCAAGTTGAGATTAGTTTTCTACTTTGAACCTCTTTTATGAAATACTTATGCAAGTATTTTGATCTTGAGGTTGTGTGAGCTAGTTTTGTCTTCTGTTGATCTAGTGTGGGTTCAAGATTATGGAAGTTTCCCTTTTAAGTTTGGTACATCACTTGGTTAAATTTATTATGATCCTTTATCCCCTTTCTAACCCTTTTCCTCATGAAACATTATCTTATCATTAGTTTAGGTGATCATCAAAGAGGAAGCCAACCTACAACAAAGGTTCAACCCCAACATAGGTTACATATAGCCTAGGGTTATCTAAATATTGTGACATAAAGGGAGAGATACTTAAGAAACCTCTCTAAGTTTACACATTAATGTCATGATAGTCACATTATTACCATAGCCTTCATCAACTAAAAATTTATGAATAAGGGTAGTAATAATGGAGATTTTAATGAATAGTGGTGGATCATCGACACAAAAAAGGATCTCATAATTAATCATGTATTCTTAAATAAATTCAATATATGGTTTATAATAAGGATAAATAGTTTCAATGGTGTGAATTTTTATAGGTTGAGGTTTAATAGAGGATGGTTATTCATCAATAGGAAATGGATCTTTAATTTATTATAATTGTTGTATGAAGAATTTGTGATGATAAGGGGAGGTAAAAACTAACTCCATAAGTGGAATCTTGTAATACATAGATTTAAGTTCTTTAATAAATTTCCAATGGGATTTAGAAGAAGAATCAGTGTGAGTTTCAAAAGGCAAGGTAGATTTTGAAGGAATGGAAGTTATTGGGAGTTCAAAAGGAGGAGGTGGTTCATCATGGGATTCTAAATCTATATTAGTGGTTGTATAATATTTGAGAAGTTGTTCTTATAAAGATGGTTTCTTAGGTTTTGTGATAGGATATTTGTGAGCTAGCTTGCGATGATAGTTAACCTTAGAAACTTCAACATATTGAGAATTGTTGTAATATTGGTCATAGTCAACATCAATAGAATAAATATCCTTTTAAGTTTTTTTATTATTAGCTATGGAAAAAGATTTTTGGTTGTTATAAGAATAAGATTTAGAGGCTTGACATTTTTTAGAAGTAGTGTTGTACTATTAATGATGAATTTGGATCATTAGTTCATGATTGAAGGAATAACCAAGCATGTAAGAGATAACAAACTTAGTAAGTCCTCCACAAGATTCATGGGAATGACCAATGTTGGTGTGGAATTAACAAAATTGATTATGGTCATACCACTTAGGAGGATTATTAGGATAATTAAAGGATTTAGATGGTGGTAAAAAATATTTCATTTGCTACATAGTTAGTGGTATGTGAGAATATGGGGGAATGTCAAATTTGGAAACTCTTGGTTTGGTTTGTGGAGTATTTATAGTGATGGAATTGGTATAAGTTTGAAAATATCCTTTAAGGAATTTATAAGTAGGTTTAAGTTGATTCATGAGGAAGTCTTGACATTTAACCTGGTCAAGAGCTTCATTAAATGCTTGGGGAGAATAAGTTTAAACATTATATTGAAGAGGAGTTAAAGAAATGGTAAAGGGTTTTAAAAAATTATAATTAGTCATGTTATGGTAAGATTTATGAGCTATATATTTCCATATTTTAATAAAATCCTAAGTTGATTTGATGGGAGTTTGCTTAGCATTGATGAAATGATTAAGACAATTTTTGGGAAGATCATTATGTTATAACTATTTGAATAAAGGATTGAATAAATCCTCAAGTTAACAAATATAATGTTGGGGAAATTTGTTGTACCATTCCAATACATTACTAGTGAATATTTTAACTAGAAGTGTAGTTGTGGTGAAAGTATTAGTTTGGATCCACTCTATGTAAAGATTGCTAAATACTTTGAGAAAGGATGCAAGGTCTTTAGTCCCATCATATTTTATGTTGGATATTTATTAAAAATATCAATGGACATGATAAAAGGAACTAAAGCCCATTTTTTATATTTTTAAGAATCTTGTCATTCATGACAGGTTAAAGAATAACATTTCCTAAGGCATCTTTAAGAGGTGGAGGAATAAAATTTGGATTGGCTTAAGGATTGAGATCCAAATGTTGATTAGACATATTGATAAAATGACATTGTAATTTCATCATTTGAGAGGTGTTATAAGTTTTCATTATGTTAATTTTCTGTATGACTTGTGCAATAAGTTGAATCATATCAATTAGTGGGTTGGTTTTTGTAAGAGAGGTACAAAAGGTGGTAAAAGACTAAATGATTGTGTAAAAGAGGAGTAATAGCTTAGGGGAATGGTTTTTAGGATCTAGTTAGATTGGTAACAAGTGGAAATAAGGGTCAACAATCTTGCGATGCATAAATGGTCTACCCACCCATTTCCCAGTGTACCCTTAAGGGCATACACTCAGATATATTGAGACTCATTAGGTTTATGTAAGATAGAAAGCATCAATATTTGATAAAATTTAAAAATATTATGTGGATACACATGGAGCTTCCCTGGTAGATATGTAAGATTTCATTTGGTTGAGAAGCCCTTTCATTTCTTAGTCATTTTTTATAAATCTTATAAGAGCCCAATGAGTGAGCACATGCCATGTGGAATTTTTTAGATCTCTCAGTCTACTAGGTGCATCAAAAATTTTAGAGCCCTAGGAGATCCTAAAAAACAAGTAGATTCCAAAATGAACCTTGTTAGATATGCTAGTCTCCTAAGAGTGTTAGAAATATTAGATCCCTGGGAGAGCCTTAAAAATATTATATTCCATATGGGACCTTGTTAGATCTATCAATATCTTAGGGAACCAAATAGATAGATGGAAGGGTCCAACCATCAAAGGATATGTGTTCTAATTGAAATATGATTGAGGTTCCATGGTTATTAAAATAAGTGTGTACATACCATAACCTCACATTAACTATATTGGGTAGTTCAACTTGGATTAAAAAATTACAAACATCCCTTCACCTTCACCAAGTTCAAGTTAAGTATGTTTTTTCATAATTATATGAGTAAATTCTAAATCAAGAATTAATCAAGTGAGTGGTGCCACCAATATAGAATTAAAATCGTGTAGTGATAGCCTAAAATTAAATTAATGTAGGAGATATTTCAAACCCTTATAAGTCCTCTGATCAATCTAATTTACCATTACCAATCAAATATCCCAAATATATTTACTTTCATGTCCTTCATAAGCTTTTAGTGCTTCCCTTAGGCCTATATTTTTTTTCATTTAAATCCAAACTCTCAACCATGGTAGTTTAATCCCCAAATCATAGGCCTGAGCCTAAATATAGGGATATCACCTTTTTATCATACTTGACCCACTTTTAACACTATAATAAGGATTTAGGGCAATTAAGGATGTGTAAAATCCCATCTCAAATGATGATGAGGATGAGAACCAATTCCTCAATGAGATTTTTTCCCTAAGAAACTAAGGATTACAGAAGGTTGTTTCCATACCATAGTTGTTCCTATGTGTTGATCTCTTCAAAAACATGTTTCATAAATTTGTACACATTCTCAACATAACTTAGGATTAAATATACTCTATGAGGTCACACAATAAAATAGTGGACATCTTTAGAACTAATTTTAAGAAGTATTACAATTTTTTAGAGTAAACTCTAGTTTAAAACTAGATCATGATGGACACATGGATAAAGACACATGATATATGGCCCCTCAATTTAGACTAATTGACTAGGAAGGTGGACATTAACACTTAACTAATTCATCTCTTTTAAGAGGGAGTTCATGCAGGGATGATCTTATTAAATCACCTTTTCAATATGAAGGATGTCATACATGTGAACATCCACTATATACCCCTATTGTTCATCGTTCTCAAAGCAAATCAAGTCCCTAACATAGGATCCTCACTAAATTTAATCTATTCAATAACATTATGGAAACCTGAGGGGGTGTAAATTTTTACATGTTAAGTAATATTATGGAGTCAGTTTATGACACCCTCATGTTTAAACCTTTTATATTCCTACCATAAACCCATACTAGCTCTATAATTCATATGATAGTATACAAGATGTATACACACCATTAAATAAACTATATCTATGAAATCTATGAGTCCTTATACCTAATGGTCTACATGCCTATAAATGAGAGGCCCATGTCACACCTCTTTGAGGAAATATATATATTCCTATCCATAGGAACTTACGTATACTATAGATATCACACCATCATTTATGTGTAAGGTATCCAAAAATATCCTTTCCTCTTTCCCTACCACATCCAGATTAAATTGTTGAGAAAGAGATTTCCTATTAGTTGGTCAAAGGTATCCTTGGTTACTCATTTGATCATAGAAAAACGGTGTGACCATATTATACAATCTTCATCCACCACCATGAGTAAAATAATTTTCCCAATCTATGGATGATAAAACATAACATGATATCATACACCATGGGGAGGGACAAACATAGAGAATGGGATTCCTAAGGGGTCATCAACACCCATGTGTTAAGAAATGTATCCAAACTCAACATCACATATCACCATGAGGCCCATGAGGATGATGAGATTCATATAAAAATGGACAATAATTCTGAAATTTTGGCATAATACATGGTGGAAAATAAGAATAAATTTAAGTGGACCTAAACTAGATCTATCATTGAAATAAGGCTAGTACCAGACCATCAAGTTCCTTCAACTTATCCCAAGGAGGACATCCAAGTGACTAAAATTCATATTTATAGGAGTATTATATAGGGAGTCCCCTCACCTTCAATTCCATGAGATTCACCTCTCCCTATCATAATTCAAGCCCTACCACCTCCACTCCCATGGGCCAATCCATCACTAATAACATAAGTGTTAAACCTTAAAATCAAGATTAACCTTGAGATAGCCCTGAGTGAAAATATCAAGTAGTGCCCCTAAATATTCCTTCCCTAAATTCTACCATATCTCCATAAACTATTGGCCACCTCTAGGATTTCATGATCCCACCAAACATGTTTCAGTGGGGTTATCTCCTATTTTCATCATGCCAATTCCCTAATCCACCCAAATTCCTTTGTCTTAGGCCATGTTTGGTGTCCTTAGTTCCCAATTCCACTCCTATCAACCCATTTCCCTTAAAATAATTGTTGTGGCCCATTCTGGATCTCCAATTATCTAAGTTTCCTAACCATCACCTTTAAAAGTGTCTAGTTCAGATCACATAGATTATGCAACCTAGGTAAGAACTTGTATTATAGTGGCTCTTAGGTTCACAATGTGAGTGTATACCATGGTGCAATTTTTAGTGACCCTATTAGTTACTCCTTAGCTATAGACACTTCCCAAATTCACCACATACACTACCTCGATGGTTACCCCACTAGTGATTCCACTTGTGTGTATAATTCAAATGATTTTTATCCTTGCATTACTAATTATTACTCCTAAAATAGTACATGTTATTCCAACAATAATTTATAAAATATCTCCTTTGGTTGTTGTGGTATAGGATTCTCAAAGAATAATGACACAAAAGCTGAAAAATATAACTTTATCCATGCCCTCAATTCAGGTTCTTGATACCACCACAGTCCCTACAAATATGACTATAGATATAAATAATCTAGGTAATATGTATAATAAGAGACAAAATTTAAACTCATCTCCACATTTTATTCATCTTGTTCCTCCTAATACTCCCTAATCCACTTTCTCTATCACCCCAGGCCTTCAAAGTATTAGCTTTAACCATCTAATTTCATCATTTTTACTAAACAACCCACTACCTTGTGCCATTGGCCCACAAGTCAACTTGATCCATGACCAATGGTGTGCTCAATATTTCCCTTGGGAATCCTAATTCATCTTACCTCCTTTCACTCCCTTTCACTCCCTTTCCCCTCCTCCTCCACTAATTTCCTCCTTCCTTCCTTCCACTTCATCCATTCATCATATGCCCAAACCTCTACCATCTACCTTCAAATTTTCCATCCTATCTTCACCCTCTTCCACCACATTAGGAGTTAATATAGTTTTAATTCAAGTTGGACCCCTAGAAATAATCAAAGTACATGGACCATAAATGGTTTATTATGGTGACCCAAAAGTAAAATAAGAGTTTGATAGAATTACTGAGATCATGAAGAGGTTTATCACATGTATATTTACTTAGTAAGGAGACTTAGTGATATGGATGAATGAGTAAGATATATTCTCCCTCACTAAATTAATAAATGCAATTGGAGAAGAGAGGGTAGGAGGACCTATTATTAGTGTTCCATGCCACAAATGACCTCATAGAGAAAATGATGGAGGATATTAGGGAGTGGTTGAAAAATTTAGAGTCTCAAGTAAGGAGTACCCTAGCATAGGATTAGTTAGTAAATTGGAGGTAAATCTCACCCAAATATTCATAATCTTAGTGGAAGTAATCAAAACCCTTTATAAAATCAAATAGGTCTTTCAAAGGACACAATCATATCATGAAATAATTATCTAGGTGGATAATAAGTGCAATAAGTTGGTTGTTGTCATGATTAAAGGGGTATTATTATAATTGAATATGATGCCCATTATAGAATTTGACCTATACTAGACCGTTGTAATAGCTATGAGAACATCCATTGAGGAATGGTTGAGTATATAAATTACCATCGAACCACTATAGAAAATTAAGGACCAAATCCTTACTTATTTCAAGAATTTTAGCATTCTAATGATCTTCTATCTTGATTGTACCCTATTGGGATAGGATTAATTTGGGCTCCACTTGGTGCACCTTGATGAGATCATGAACATAAAATTGGCAAAATCCAAGAAGGTAGGAGCTAAAGATATATTGGAGATAGACACACAATCCATGGTCAGCATTAGCCAAGTTAAAAAGGTGAATGTATCCTTGGAGACACCACTTAAGGATTATGAGAAACTAATGACTCAGACATAGATCATATTTTTAGAACCACTTATCAACATATAAAATACTTACTGTAAGACTAGTCTTATTGATCAATCATTGGTGGCTCATCAAGTCCTACCAAAGTAGTTGGGAAGTGTCCCACCTCCAAATGTCTCTTGATTTTATCTTGGTGGGCTCTAGAGAATCTTATTAAACTATTTTGGGATAGGGGATATTTTAGTAAAATTTAGTTTTAACTATTTCAGACTGTGATGGCTTAGGATGGGACTTATGCTACTAGGAGACAAGTCCCATTATTTTTAACCTATAAATATTGTGATATATGATTTTGAAAGGAGTGACTTTGTTATAAACTCTATTATGGAATTAATTTTTTGTGTAAATACATTTGGTTCATATATGTCTTCCATTTCCTTTTGATTTAATTTATTAACACTAATGTTAGGACTATTATTCATGTTTTTTATAAGATTCATGCATTAATTAGAATGAGTGATATATATTATAATTTAGTTCTTTGATTCTTTCATCTCATTTTGAATATGTTAGGAATTGTGTGAGATTTACAAGATGCCTATCATGTTTCCCATTATGAGAATATCTAAATCAAAAATTTCCCCATTCCCTTAGACTCATTCCCTATGTGATAAAAGCTTGATCCAACATGAAATTTTGCATACAATGGTATAACTATATCTAAGCATGTTCTTAGGCCTTGAATCATAGGTGTGTCCATCAATATATAAATCTTTCTTCTCTATCTCACCTTCTTAATTTTGAATTTTATTTGTGAACAAGTGACCCGTATCCCCATTTTGGAGACTATGAAGTGAAGTATAACCTAAGATTTAATTTATTGTAATCAATTTAGCTTTAAATGTATATGTTTTATGGGTTGATGAGAAAACTGATATTAAATTTTTATTATTATATTTGGTCTTAATAATGAATTTTAATAATGGATATGATATTTTATATCTTGTCAATAATATAAATATATTATCAAGAATAATATTGTCAATAATATAAAGAATATAATCAACTAGTCCCATTATACACAAGATAAATATATTTTACATTTGATAATATTCTTATCTTATGTACAATGGGCACATGCCCATTCTAAACAAGATAAAACATAATATGAACATCAACATTTTCACAGGTTAATTCCTATCAGACTTATTTAGAATATTCTACATGACATCAAGATAATAATATTGGATTTTTATAAAGAATCCAATATTATTACTTTGTGTATAATGGGCACATGCCCATTATTCACAAAATATTACTAATTTTATCAATTATACACAATCTTTAAAAAAATCTTAGGGGGATTATTTAGTGGAGTATTGAACATAAAAGCATATGATAGAACCTTTAGATGGTACTTTGGCATTAGATAACTACATATGTCATTCACGATATGGATTGTACCTAGATAAATTCCATGGAGAATAAGAAAAAATTGTACATGAAATATTATTCTAATATTAATGGGATCTCATAGAGAATTAGACCAAAAATGTATACACATAAGGATAAGATGTGTTTGTTGATATCAAATTTGAATTTTTGTATTTGATATTAACAATGAATTATAATAATGGAGATGATATTTTCTATTTTATTCAGAATGGGCATGTACCTAATTTTACATAGGATGTTAATAATTTTATCAATCAATCCCACTTTACACAAGATAAATGTATTTGATAGTTCATATTATTACAATCTTGTATAGAATGGGTACATGCTCATTATGAACAAGATAATAATAATAGGAACATCCACATTCTAACCAATATTAAATCAATTACATTAAGAATATTATACAAAATATAAAGGTAAATAATATTATCAACTAATCCCACTATACATAAGATAAATATATATATGAAATTTGATAATATTCCTATCTTGTGTATAATGGGCACATGCCCATTCTAACCAAGAGAAACAATAATATGAAAATCCACATTCTAACAGGTTATAATATTCCTATCAAACTTGTGTAGAATATTCTACATGACATCAAGATAATAATATTGGACTCTTATAAAGAATCCAATATTATTACCTTATGTATAATGGGTACATGCTCATTATTCTCAAGATATAAATAATTTTATCAATTATGACCATTTTGCAACACAAGTTTAGTGGAATCTCTGGTGGAGTATTGAACATAAAAGTACATTATAAAACCTTATGAGGGTATTGTGGCATCGTGTGTGTGTGTGTGTGTGCGCGCGCGTGCGTGCATGCGTGCGTGCGTGCGTGTGTGCGTGTGCGCGTGCGTGCGTGCGTGCGTGCGTGCGTGTGTGTGTGTGTGTGTGTGTGTGTGTGTGTGTGTGTGTGTGTGTGTGTGTGTGTGTGTGTGTGTGTGTGTGTGTGTGTGTGTTGTTTTTTATATTGATTGTACCTAGTGGCATCTCATAGATAATTAGACTATAAATATATATGCTCAAGTATGAGATGTGTCGTTTGATATTTTGAATTGTATTTGGTCTTATCAATGAATTGTAATAATGGATATGAAATTGATATATCAAAATGAACATAATATAGGCATATATACTTGAATTGCTTCAATGATGTAATAATAATAATGAGTTACATGGAATTATTATATAATTTTTGGGATATCACATAGAATTAGACTATAAATGCATATATATGAGGAAAATATGTGCATTTTGATATTAAATTTGTATCATTGTATTTGGTCTTAACAATGAATTGTAATAATGGAGATGTTGTTGATAAATCTAACTCAGCATGATATAGACATATATGATAGAATCGATTCAATGGCATATTAATGATAATTAAATTTTGTGCCATTATTCTATAACACAGGATAGAATTAATATTCTTGTCTTGTTTATAATGGATAGTCTTTGTTCATTAACTTATTAAGATCTTGTATTATCATCTTAATATAATGTACAATGTTCTCATTCTTATGCCCTCTCTAAAATATCAATTATGCCCTCAATTAAGCCCATTTCACACAATATATGATCAATATTATAATAATAATGTTATACAATGGGTTGTTTATTAAGCCTTTTCTAAATAATATAGGATGAATATTCTTATCTTATTCTTAATTAATTGTAACACAAATAAAATTGGCAATTTTGTATGTATATAATGTGAAATAATTTATTTTAATCCTATTTAATTATCAGATAAATTTTAAGGTTTACGTGATTATATTAATTATAATTAAAAGATGATTTAGAATAATATCTAAACTTTCATTTGATTTTGACATGCATTACTCAAATTTATTTTCCACCTTACATCTATTAGATAATAATAAATAAATATTAGAATTATTATTTTTTAAATTCCATACAGAGGAAAATAGTGCTTGTCAAATGTTAAAATATTCATGAAATTGAGGTTAAAGTCATTTCAATGGTATCACCATCTCTTTAAATTATGAAATTATTCAAAGAAAATGAAGCTCACTTTATTTAGAAGTTTCAAATTAGGATGAGACTTAAATCCTGCTTTCCTTAGTGGCTCAATTTTGTTTAGTATAATTTATAATATTTCATATTGGCATATTTTATATAAATTTCAAAAATTAAGTTTAAATGTTATTAATATTTTACACACACAAAGAGTATTACTATTTAATTACAACACCAATAAATGTGATAATTTGACCAAAATACATGATTAAATACTAACAAGATTATTCCTATTTAATTATTTAATTAATATATTATATATTTGTGTCAAAATAATCTTGAAAATTAGTTTCATTTATAGTCATATCATTTTTATTAGTACTTAAAACACTCCAAAATAGATTTGTAAAATTTCTAAAAAAATTTAAAATATTTTATGTAGATACTACACTAGATATTCAAGTAATTTAACACATCTCAAATATGTACAATTGTTAAATCATGTTGTATCGATAATCCCTTCTAAAATTACAAACATAGTGCAATTCTAACACAAACTATGCTATATTACATAAGATTAACATTTATCAAATTAAGATGTATTTCATAAGTTAATGGCAAGGCATTTTTCAAATTTGAAAATAAGTGTGGCATTTAATACAATATATATTTTTCAAAATTTTAAATTTCTATGCTCTAATATTGGGCAACATTTGTTCATAGTTTAATTCATTATATTTTTTTGAGTATTTAAATAACTGAGTTTCCTTCCTTAGTTTATTCTAATGAAATAAAATAAACCATATGATATACAAAAACTAAGGTGAATCTATTCAAAGGTCAGTGATGACACCACACAACATCAGAGCATATTAGCATTGACACTATAGACATGTAGAGATAGTTAGGTTTAAGGGATACTATCACCCATCTAGGAGACTATTGAAACTATAAATAGATAAATATAGTCAAGTTTTATGGATATCGGTAACCATCATAGAGCTTATTGACAACTAGGTTTTAAATTTTTTACATACATAATATTCCTTATTTTTTTTTAAAATATTTATATCTTCCTCCTTATATATAACACATGAAAGTAACATGTGATTTTTTAAATTCAAATTTCAATTCTAATGAGACTCACTTAAACATTGGTTTCTTTTTTAGAATTTAAACCAAGTGCATCACTGACATAAAAATGAAAATGATAAATAATTATTTATAAACTCCTTGTAATCTCCTTATGTAATATACTAGAATATTTAGTCTTACTAAGATGTCTAAAAATGTACATTCACCCAAAAACATTAATAAAAAGTTTTAGTCCTTGTTTAATCATCTTGTTGATCCCTTCTTCACTTTCAGCTTTATTTTCCAATTCTAGGTTGACTCTTATCTATTTGTATATGTAGGTTTCCTGATAAAGAATTAATATCAGATTATATTGAGTCCTTGTGTAATATCCTGGTATTTTATTTATTGATCTTTAGGTATATTTCCACCATCTTGAATTTATCTTTATGCAATTATCATACTATACAAAAACAATTATGAGAAAGTAACTCTGTTTCTACTTAGTAAGGACTTTTTCCTCCTCTAAAATAATGAATATAAAATTTTGAAATAATTAATATAAAATATTAAGATATATCTCACTTTTGATTATTTTAACTTTATTTCAAATTTTGATTCATGTTTATATGTAAATGTATTTTTTAATGAGAAATAGTTATATTAATTTAAGTAATTTGATTTTACTGAGAACACTTATTCCTTTATGAATGTGAACTAATTACTCATAATGAGTGGTTGATATTTAGTGATACCAAATTTAAATATTTATTAATAATTAGAGACATGTATTCTACATAAGATAATAATCTTTTTTTCTTAATTGATAAAATTATTTTTAACTTGTTTAGAATGAGCACAATTTCTTATTATACACGGGTCTTGTGATATGTTTTGAATATTATCAATTAATAATCCAATGTAATTTGAATGTGTCTAATTATAATGTGCCCATGACTCCACATTATTAGATTAATAATATTACTAAGAGTCCAATATGCTCATTCCACACAATATATAACTATAATTTATAAACATAATGAATGAAGTGATCATGTTATGCCACATTATACTAAAATTTTATTAATAATATTATTAATTAAGAATATAATATTTATATATTTTGTAAAATGGGAATGTGTTCCTTCCAAAAATTACAAGACTATTGTATTATTAAATGATACTGTTATGTTTACCTTAATAGTGTAGAATGGGCATATTACTAAATATCTTAAAAAGATAAATACATCATCAATTAAGAATATAATAGTCTTAGAATGATTAGGATAATGTATTCTTAATTGATGATGTCATTATTACCTATTTTGAAATGGGCATGTACCAATTATATGCAAGAAAATAATATTATGAGCATTGAGAAAGAAGTTCTCATGTTATGTCCCAAGCTATAAAGGTATAGTATACTAAGGACATTATGAATTAAGATTATAATATTTATATTCTATGTATGATGGGAACATTAAAATTATGCACAAGTGAATACTATTGGATTTATTAATTGATAACATTCTTATATAATATTTTATAAAATGAGCACGTACCCATTGTACACATAATAAGACTATTGTATTATTAATTGATGATGAAATTGGGTATGTTCTACACAAGATAGAAATAGTTTTAGATGAACAAGAAGTGTTCATAATATGAATAATTCTACATAGTTATGGTATATTAGGAATATTATCAGTTAAGAATATCATATTCTTATTTTGTGTATAAAGTGCATATGGTCATTCTACATAAGATAATATTATTGGATTCTTAACTGATAATGTTCATATCTTGTGTAGAATGCATAAGTGACCATTCTAAACATTAAAATAATATTATGCCTATTTAGACATGTATAGTATATTAAAAACATATTGTTATTTCATTAGGATAATTTTTAGTATTGTAATAATGTTTATTCATGTGTATTCCAAAAGCATTTATGGGTTTAAAATGTGGCACACTTTCCCCTTTTTTTAATCATATAACATCATAATTATTCAAATAAATTTCCATCTTGATGAATAAACCTCTCCATCCTACATGTCAAGAATGATAATTATTATTTCACTCTAAGACAAGTGATCGATTAGTTGGTGGATGTGGATTCTATGAAATGTTGCATTATAAAAATAAGTGCTAAAGGTATCAATAATGTCATGATAATATGTTGTGTTTATATTAATGTATATATTATACCCATTTCTACACAAAATTTTTATAATAATATTATCAATTAAAAATCTAATATTTCTATTTTTTGTAGAATATGCACAAATAAATTATACACAGGTGAAGATTATTGGATTTCTTAGTTGATAATGTTCTTATCTAAATTAATGTAGAGAATGTGCATCTACACATATTACACAAATTAATATTACTAGATTATTAATTGATGATAAAATTCTTACATTTTTCAAAATGGGCATGTGCCCATTCTATAGAAGCCAACACAATTATGAGCATTGAGCAAGAAGTGATCATATTATTCCCTATTCTACATATGTCTAGTATTTAAACCCAAATATCTTGAGCCATATAAGTGATTCAACAACAACATCCCAGTGCAGACCCATTCTTATAATTTCCTTATCATATAGGAATTAGGTTCATATTTGTTTACCTAGTGGGTTTCTAAAGAGGTTTGTGAATGCGATAAATTATGGCTTGGCCACTAATTTATGTAGTCCATAAGATTTAATGGTGATTATCTCATCATCATATGTCAATTTAATTAAACTTAGATTCGATGGTGCAATCCCAAATTATCCATTTCCAAATTTGGCATTAAGTTTACATTTTGAACATAAGCTTTATTTAGATTGGTTGGTGGTGATAGGAATCCTCCATCAATTAAATCATTGTCACTTATATATAAGATAATAAATGCAAGGATCAAGGTGGTAATATGCTTAGTTTAGCCTTCATATAACTGTGAAGGATCCCAGGTTTGGTGACATCTCACTTGGAGAGTAGCAAGATCAATATGTAAATAAGCACAATGAGGCACCTTTGTATTGAAATTTATGCTTGTATGAGTTTTCCATCACTTAGGTATACAAAGAGAATGTGGAACTTGTGATATGATTAGGGATATAATATCTATGATTCCTTTGAGTGTTATAAGACACATGGATCTTATATTTTATTAATTTTCCCATGTTCTAATAGGTATGATCCCTCTCTGTGTAAGGGATAACATGGCTCTTTATCATTTGATCACCCCTAGGTTATAATAGCTATGACATGTCTAGGCATAAGGGTATACATGGATTTATTGGAAACATAATTATTAATAGGGTGGAGGTGAATCATTCTCTTAAAAATGTTCTTTCAATTCCTCCTTGGCATACGTGAACCATCACATTAACATATAGATCAAGAAATGCTTAAGAAATCAACCATACAAGCATGAAATAAGATTACACAAGAAAAAACATCATATATGTGGGAAAAACTCAAGGGGAATAAAACCAATTTATTCCTACAAATGGATCATAGTCTTATAATTCAAAAAAATCACAATTTATTTAAGCACTAACTCCACATGGAACACCAACCCCAATTAGCTAAGCATCAACCCAACTAGGCTTTAGCAAGTACCAAATTGTAAGGAGGCACCAACCCCCTAGATGACTCAACACCAAATAAGACACCTAAAACCTTTGATCACCTTCATAACACCTTATTTCTCATTTAACATATGATGATCACCTTCTTCAACTCTTCTCTCTCTTTTACCCCTCTCAAGCTATCTTTTATGCTTCTTCACTCAATGAGCCCTCTTTTTGACTTTATTAGGTCATATGAACTTGATTTGAATACAAAAAAACTCTATAAAATATTCATCATAGTTTATATACACTATTCATATGGTCTACAAGACCTCTTTCGACTTACCAATGTGTTATTTCATTCACTTGTTCTCTCTGCTTACCCAAATAGGCCTAAAAATGCCTTAGATATATACCACTCCTTGTTCATATGACACTTAGTTGGATAATAACCATTTATAAATCTCATAAACATCATTAAATTAATATTGATTTTCTTTTAGTTTATCACAATTTTATTAGACCTCATTTCACTTTTAGGTTTCATGGAGACCTAATTCTATTAGGTCTACTTTAGGAAACGTTACACTTTGCCTTCCTTGGAACACTTTTAAAACTACACACATGATGAAAACATATCATATAAAAATCAAATAGAACCTCACTAATGTCTTTTAGGCTCAATAAGATATTTTATAACAAATCACTAATTGAAACCCTTCATTAGTAATCAGTCATATTAGGCATGTGTACACCAAAAATCTATCTTTAAATACTAAGGCCCAGACTTAATCCACTAAAAAAATGATAAAAAAGTACATAGATAGAGTTTATATGACCTTAGGGTCATCAGCATATTCTTGAAACACTTAAAATTAGACCAAAAAGTATTAAACTCATCTCTTTAATATGCTCACTTAGAACTCCTAGGACTGTCAAAATCTAGTCATGAAATTACATGACATAAAATACCTAAAATGATACTTTAAATGTTATAAAATACATTAAAAAAATTATATAACATATTTATAACAACCTCAATCACAAAAAACCACAATTTATAATGTTAAACATTGGTCTTGTAGACCAATCTTCTGACCTTATCTCACACAGTCTTGCATGAACCAAACAAGCCATTTTGACATCAACTTTTCAACCTCTTGCATTGACATCAAAGATTTAAAAAATAATTAAAATGACTTTAAAGTCACAAAAAAAAATACCATATATATTAGATACTTCAAATTAGGGCATAGAGCCTTAAACTCATTACTATAACTTGCTTACTCAGAATTGCCAGTTTACCTTAAAGCATAGTCATGGTGATATTGACCTTAAAAACATATTTAACCATTTTCAAATACTTCCAATGCATGAATATTATCTTATAACATAGATATACCATATTTAAATATAAATATCATATGATCTAGTAACAACTATTGGTCTTACAGACCAATTTGTTTACCTTACTACACATAGTCCTCACAAAGCCAAACAATCCATTTTGGCTTCATCATTTTCACCACTATACCTAACTTACAATCTATCTACCAAGAATTAATAGGAAATACCAGTTCCAAAAAAATCTCAATTCACTTGGTTTTATCACTACATCATGATAACACATTCATATTCATCTTCTCACCACTGCTTGGGTTTCTCATTGTTCTTATTCATTAGGCCTGTTAGTGATTAGCCAAGTTGGATCACAAATTTGGAACACTTAAGGAATAGAACCAATCCATAAACCACTAAGGATATAAAATATGAGTATAAATATTCAATCTTCGTTAATTTTTAAAATGTGTCTAATACAACTTCTTATAACTATAATAACTTCTTTAGAAATAAACCTATATCTTCATATTTTATCTCTCCTCTCTCTAACCACCACCACTTGGAGGTACCTAGGAGAGTTTAATAAAATATACAAACAATTGACAGGACCTAAATTCCCTAGAGCTCTGACATAACTTGTCAAATTTAAGAGCACACTTGATTACCAATGTGTAGCAATTAAACATGCAGAATTACACAAAAGTACAAGTAACTATCAATGAGAAAACACACAGAATGTGAGAGGCAATACACAATTGTATTCAACTCATTATAGAATGAAATTACAACAAAGAGATCACACTCTTTCTTCCACTTTTTGGGCTTATAGTAATCTTCCCTCAAGAGTAATCTTCTCTCACTAGGTCACAACTAACAACTCAAACACAGAGCTGTTGTTCACCTCATTGTACGTCCAATAAAACTGAGTACAAACCGGTACTCCAAGTAGATCTCACCATGATCTTGCTCCTTGATGTATTGCTGTCACCTTGGATCTTGCTCCCCCACTAATCTCCTTTTTACCCTTGCATTCACACATCCTTATAGACCAACTTGATCTTACTTATCACATGTAGATCTCCACCATGATCTTGCAACACCTTACAGATCAACCCTGATCTTACATACATGAAGAATCCTACTTGATTCTACCATGGGAAGAACTCTCCAAGTTCTACACTTAAAAATACAGCCCATGAGTATATTATATAGATCTCATGCATACAATGATTAGACTTGCAGCTCAAGACTCAAACTAGTCTTTAACATGTAAACAACCCGTTCACTTAACTGACTGTTCATCAACAGCAGTTCTGGAACTACCACAAGTGATCGGCATCGGTCCCTATCTGATTGGAGGTGACCGATGTCAACCAACTACTGCCAAGGTTGGTTTCCTTCTGCACTGTCCACTGACTGACATCGGTGATCCTGCCGATGCCGGTGACTGTCATGCTCAGAAACCTCCATGTTTGTAGTAAGGTGAAGCTTTTAGCTCCACACCCTAACAATCTCCCACTTGGAGATAAATAGCTGCACCTGTACCTATACCAGTACTTTGTCTAATCTACATCCTAGCTTGTATTCCTCTTCAAGCTCAATCTTGAAGACTACCCACCACACTCCTTGTGGTGTTAATCCTGTGCCTGAATTTCTTCATCCTTAGCTTACCTTCTTCTGCCATTGCTATACTCCCACTCAAATAGAAACCCCTGTGAGTAACCTATAATCAAAAAACCACTAACCAAATATGGGCCATCTGTTAGTCAAACTCGCTCTGAGAACATCCAACCTTGCTCTGATACCACTTGACAGGACCTAAGTTCCCTAGAGATCTGACACAACTTGTCATATTTAAGAGCACACTTGATTACCAATGTATAAGCAATTAAACATGCAGAATTACATAGAAGTACAAGTAATTATCAATGAGAAAACACACATAATGTGAGAGGCAATACACAATTGTATTCAACTCATTATAGAAGGAAATTAAAACAAAGAGATCACACTCTTTCTTCCACTTCGTGGGCTTATAGTAATCTTCCCTCAAGAGTAATCTTCTCTCACTAGGTCACAACTAACAACTCAAACATATTTTTGTTGTTCACCTCATTGTACATCTAGTACAATCAAGTACGAACCGGTACTCCAAGTAGATCTCACCATGATCTTGCTCCTTGATGTATTGTTGTCACCTTGGATCTTGCTCCCCCGCTGATCTCTTTTTGACCCTCACATCCACACATCCCTGCAGACCAACCTGATCTTACTTATCACATATAGATCTCCACCATGATCTTGCAACACCCTACAGATCAACCCTGATCTTACATACATGAAGAATCCTACTAGATTCTACCATGGGAAGAACTCTTCAAGTTATACACATAACAATACAGCCCATGAGTCTATTATATAGATCTCATGCATACAATGATTAGAATTGCGGCTCAAGACTCGAACTAGTCTTTAACATGTAAACAACCTATTCACTTAACTAACTATTTGTCAACAGCAGTTCTGGAACCACACAGGTGACCGATGTCGGTCCCTGTCTGACTGGAGGTGATCGACGTCGATCGACTACTGTCGAGGTCGGTTTCCTTTTACACTATCCACTGACCGACGTTAGTGATCCTACTGACGCCGGTGACTGTCATGCTCAGAAACCTCCATGTTTGCAGTAAGGTGAAGCTTTTAGCTCCACACCCTAACAACACTTACATAAACATTCCAAACCATCATGAGCACTTTTTAATCACATCTTAAACATTAGGTCACTATTAGGGTTCTAAGAGGTTTAAATCTATTTCCATTCTTAACTATAATTTATAAATCATAGCCCCTTAATACAAAAAAAATCATATATTTATTAGCTAGGACCCTTCCTCATATACCATTAATATATTAGATTCCTAGGTAAACCTTTTATGAGCTAATGAGCATAATAAAATCCTTCTTAGGTTGAGAACCCTTCATTTTGAGCACTCAAGAGACCTTTAAACAACTTTCCATACATTGTCCTTCATGTTATGAATTCATAATATATTAACACACTTGAAACAAAATAATTCACCTCTTAAAATTCTTATATAATATCAAACAATCTGAAATCTGATCATGACCCCTCATTAGGCCACATTCTCTCTATTTACTTTCTAGATCTTGATCTACAAACCACATTGGTCTTAAAGTTGACCTTCATTCCTCTTTCCATGTGTTATCCACCTAAATCACATACTAAATCAACCTCTCTCATTATTATAAAATGTCAAACATCCTTATATAACCTTATCTCACCATGAAACCAAGCTCATGCCTTCACACAACATCTCTTCATGCCATAACTAAGCTTCACAAGACACCTTATCCTCAAAGAAACTTAATATCAATATTATAAAACATTTAAAATATTTATAAAATACATATAAACATGCCATCGTGCCTCTTAGTGCACAAGACTAGGCATCCTATGCACATAACTTATTAAGACACTACTAGGCTCAAGCACTTGACAACTTTGACAATAATAACCTTCCATGTTGATCTTCACATCTCTCATGCAGACATAATAACATATAATAATAATATCTTAGACTCTCATAATCACTATAACACTAATCAATATTCTCTCTTATAGATACACTCTTCAATGACCTCATGAAGACCTACGACCTCATAACTATGCCAACTGACCTTCAACACTTTAGCTTGTTATAAAACAACACTCACTAGAGCACCACTGAGACATCAGTGACAACAATAATGATGGTCACATGACATAAACCTTCATAAGCACATTTGACATCAATATTCACAAAATCACCTCTAGGACAACAAAGATAATCAATGACAATAATAATGATATCAACCTTCTCAAGAACCTTTGACATCAATGAAAACATCAATGCCGAACCTCAACAATAGGAATAATTCTCAGCATGATTTTCTCATTTTATCAAGCCTTATAGTGTTCTAATAGTTATGGTGCCTCTGGGTGTTAGGAGACAAAAAAATTCAATTTGATCAGGCCTCCTAAGGTTTCGATAGATGTAGCTCCTTTGTGTGTTAGGAAACATGTGGTTCTTTATTTTTCAATCTATCCTCCTTTTATTGTGATAATTTTGAATCCTTCATGTGTTAGGAGACATGTGATACTTTCTCATTTCATTGGGAATCCTAGTGTTTTGATATCTTTGACATCTTTGGGACCTATAAAATGTATAAAATGCTAAGTCATTTAAAATATCCTTATAAGCAAATAGATTTTTACATGTCAAGAAAAAAGCTTACATGAGAGTTTTAAATCTTACTCTCAGACTACATCTATAGGATTGAGATCTAGGAAAAACCTACACATGTACTTTTTGTAGGAAATAGCTAGTGCCCTAGAAAACAACTAATTATAAAAACACTTAGGGAATGTAATGGGATAAAATCTTTTGAACATGAATAACACTGAAAGATATTTAAACATGAATAAATGGGATATTAATATCAGGGCTAAGGAAAATCTCATATATTGGACTGAGATCCATAGAGGGCCATAAAATTTCAATTTTTTTTTGATGCAGAGTTCCCCTTTTATTATATGAAAAATGATGTTTTGGTCATAACACATCGGTGTATTATAGTAAGAACTTTATCAATTAAGAATCTAATATTTTTATTTTTTGTAGAATGGGAAAAAGAAATTTTGGTCACAAAAATCAAGATAACTTAGTCACAACACATAGGTGTAGTATACTAAAAACATTATTAGAAATTATAAATTACAATACAAGGATACATACAAACCTAAAGTGAGAGAGATTTGTATCTTTTTAAAAATGGGCATGTACCCATTCTACACAATCCAACATTAATATGGTAATTGAGAATAAAGTCTTCATATTATGTCCCATTCTAGACATGTATTTTATACTAAGAATATTATCAATTGATAATTTGATATTTATAATTTGTGCATAATGAGCACATGCATATTCTACACAAGTGAAGATCATTATATTTCCTAGTTGATAACTTTATTATCTAATATCTAGAATGGCCATGTCCCCATTATACACCAATTAAGACTAATGGATTATTATTTAATGATTTCATTATTATATTTTTTTAAATGGTCATGTGCCCATTCTATGAAATCCAAAAACATTATGATCATTGGAAATAAGTTCTCATATTATGTCCTGTTATACAAAGGTCTAGTTTACTAAGAAAATTATCAATTAAGAATCTAATATTTCTATTTTCTATAAAATGGGGACATGTAGATCTACAGAATTGAATACTATTGTATTTATTTATTGATAATGTTCTCATCTAAATTTGTGTATAATGATAATTTGCCCATCTACACATATTAAGACTTCTAGATTCTTAATTGATGATGAGAATGGGCATGTTCTCTACAAGCTAATAATATTATGAGTATTGAACAAGAAGTATTCATAATATTCACCATTATACACAATTATAGTATATTGGTAATAGTATCAATTAATAATATGATATTCTTATCTTGTGTATAAAGGGAATATGCCCATTCTACACAAACTAATATTATTGGATTCTTAATTCATAATGTTCATATCTTGTGTAAAATGTGCAAGTTCCCATTCTAAACATGAAAAAAATATTATTCATATTCTACACATGTCAAATATATTATTATTTCATTAAGACACTTTTTAGTAATATAATCATGCATATTCATGTTAATTTCAAATGTGGCTATGAGTTTAACCAGTGGCACACTTTTCCTATTTTATCTAATTTTATAACATCATACTTATCCACTATAATTTCCATCTTAAATAATAAAAATATCCATCCAACATGTCATGATGCATACTTTTTCCATCGCTTGAGCACAATTGACCAGTCTATTGATGAGTATGAATTACATGAAATGTTGCATTATGAAAATAAGTTTTATGCATTTTGAGGATGTCATGACAAGACATTATCAGTGGCTAAACACATAATCAACAAAAGTTAAATATCATTGGTAGACTATTATGAAGTTGATAAGTATATGCTAACTAGTAGATAAAACATCAAAAACCATTTCTATTACACCTCACACAACACATACTCTAAGTCTTTATGTTTTAACCAAGATGGTTAGAAACCACATTTGATAAAAGAAAAATACTTAGGAAATATGGGAGGCTATGTATTTAAAACAAACCCCATAGATCTCAGGTCATTAAATAAATTAGAGAAATTTGTAAAAAAAATTATATTATAGGATGGTTTGGTTGTTTTGAGAAGTTAATAGGGTTTGATGACATAAATTTTTTTGAGTTTACAAAATATTTTGTGCATCATGTAGCCACTATCAAATGAATACAACTGGATTTCAATAAAGATTTTTTAGAAGAGATAACTAGTCTACCTCATGTAAAAACAAACCCCATAGATCTCAAGTCATTAAATAAAATAAAGAAATTTGTAAAAAAAAATTATATTATAGGATGGTTTGGTTGTTTTGAGAAGTTAACATGGTTTGATGACATAATTTTTAAAGAGTTTAAAAAATATTTTGTGCATCATGTATCCACTATCAAAGGAATACAAGTGGATTTCACTAAAGATTTGTTAGAAGAGATAACTAGTCTACCTCATACAGAGGAAGTTTGGCATAATAATCCTAGCACCACTACAACTTGGACTCTATTTTGAATAGATGGAGAGTAGTTGGAGTCCTAAATAAAATTCACACTTCAATATTCATTTAAATAGATTTGGGTAGAATTTACCCTCTACATTATTAAGTATATAGCCTATGAGGGTAGCTATTCAATGTTTTATACAATACACTTCAATCTCCTTAATCATCTCAGGCATGGGATAAGGGTGAGTGTACCTAACTTTTAGTTAAACATACAAAAGGATGAAAAATGAGTATCCTAAATGGAATTCAACATTTTTGTTCCATCACCATCTAATTTAATTTATTATACATAAATTTTTAATGGACCATATACCTAACCTAAATTGGAAAAAATTATTGACAATGGAATAACTACGAGAAGAATACCAATTAGAATCAATTGATTAATAACAAAGAATGGGTAATATAGAGATACTTATGAAAGGAAGGAGGAATAGCATGTGAGAGAATATAATATAGAGAGACTTAAGAAAGGAAGAAGTAGGAATTAAATACTAACTCCTTACAAAAGTTATCATGGCAGAAATAAGAAGAGTGTTGAAGACACCCCCTCTGCATCAATATCTAGGAACAATAAAAAGGTTACAACTCCACTTTTTTCTAAAATATAATCACAAAGGATTATGTGTATAATAACAAGATAACACACTACAATAGCCACTTATGTTATTCAAATAAATATTAGGGAATATTATAAGATAGAGGAGGATCTTAGCATAGATCAAAGTCAAATTACTAGTAGTTTCAATGAAGGAAACTCTACTTCATCCAATACTAAGATTACACCCTTTGGAGAGATGAAACATTAGATTACTTCACATAGTGTGATAAGAGAAAAGGTATAATTTAAGGACCAATAAGTGGCAATGGTAGAAAAACAAAGCCCTGGTCATGCCACGCACGAATAAAAATTATAAATTGGTGGAAGACCTGTGTAAAATTAAAAACCTTAGGTTATGAATTGAGGAGATTAAAAAAGAGAATTAGCTAGATACAATATCTAGGGTGGTATAATTAGAGAGTGTGCATTTTCAATCCCCTATAGTTAGGACTCTAATATAAGTGTCTTCCTAGGGATAAGGTCCACATGTAAAATATTTTTTCAACAACTTTTACTTAGATTGAAGAGCTAAATAAGGAATAATTATTCATGAAAAAGGATGCCAAGATATATTCCATGCCCATTCAATGGCACAATTAATTTAGTCAACTAAGAGATGAAAACATAATTTTAAATAAGAAGGTCAAATATTATAAGCGACAAATTTTAAAACTTAAAAATAAGGTATGATATATGAGTTAGTTAAAAGCACAACTAATGAGTTGGAGACCTCTTCTAAGAGTGTTTGTTTAATTTGATGAGCAGTGGTTAAAATTTTAGTTCATGAGAGTGTATTGTGGCATGCCAAAAATAGTAATTGAGCCTCACTCCTTATTTTAAACATATAATAGTGTCACTCCTAAGGATAAAAAATAATTATGTGAATTCTATATACACAACTAGGTTATTCCTCATGACCAAGAATATAATCCAAACATGTGTTTGGGTGATGTGATTGTGAGATATTTTAATTCTTATCTTGATAATGAGAAAATAATAGGTGAGTTATTATATGAGTATAATAAATAGAAAAAAACCAAATTAATGATAAGAGGGGAGGTTACTAGGCCAGATGTGATAGAATCAGATTGGATTACATTAATTAACAAAGGGGAAGTAGATTCAAGAACTAGGACATAACAAATATAATCCCAAAATTTTTAATTAGCCTTGATCATAAAAATAGTTCAATAAAAATACAATGATTGTTTAGTTAGATAGAATTATGTTACCCCTAAATTGAAAATCAAGGTGCCTTTATTAGTGTATGCTTTCATGGCATCTCTCAAAAGATTCATCAAATATATTGACAAGGAAGAGATGAGTTGGCTTTCTATAACATATGAACCTATTATTTTTATTTTCCCATTCCTTATTTTAGAGGATTAGATAAATTGAATTAAATAAATCAATATAGGAAATAGAAGAGGATAGATGACAATTTTGCATTTAAAAAACTAATAGGAGATAGGTATAATAGAACCATCCAACTTCTAAGAACTATCTTTCCATGTGCATAGGTTTAGATTTCTCAAGGAATAATAATTTTATTTAGGGGGTTAGATGAGTTGATAAATACTATATAAAACTACTCCTACAATCCTCTTTTATTAATACCATCCTGCTAATCCTAAGTATCTAAAGTTACCTCTTGTTTCCTTTTCTTGTCTAATAGTGCTAATAAATATGAAGTGCATATATTTTTTATTTTATTTTTAATATCATTTTTATTAATGAATCTTTCATCAAGTATTTTTATTATTTATATTTGTTTTACTACTCATTCAGAGCATTCAAGAACATGGATAAATCATGAGTTGAGGGGATTAGTACCTAACCTATAGTAATAGGGTGCCCATTTAGAGAGAACATAGATAATGTTAAATTAATAGGTAGTAAGGTCATTATGAATATATTTTCCAAAAATAATAATTTTTTTCATTTAGACACTTTTAGTAATGTAATCATGCATATTCATGTACATTCCTAATTCTACTAGTTTAACCCATGGGACATTTTTCAATTTTTTGATAATCTTGTCAGATGATACTTATCCATCATAGTTTTAATCCCATATAATTAATGTCACTATCCTAAATAAGTGTCATAAATCATCTATCACTTGAAGACAATTCACCTATCAGGTGGGGGTGTGAATTCAATGAAATGTTGCATGATTAAAACTTTAGTTCTATCTATATGGAGAATGGCATGGCATGATGATACGGGTGCTCAAGCATGTAATCAGGGAAAAATAATAATTTTTGGTATTAATTTAAGGGGAATATTAAAAAAATTAAATTATTAAATTATGAAAAGGCTATAATAACATGAAAATATAGTAGCAAAAAATTGATGCAAAATATTATCATGTCTTGAATTTAAATAGATATATCAAGCACCTCATTTCCTAAAACCAACTACAAATTATTATCCAACCACCTCACAATGGGGGAATTTTCTTTCTTAAGATAAAATGCAATTATGATTTAAAACACCCCTCAAAGGGAGAATGATGGTATTTTATCTCATGAAAGCAATGCTTACTTTTTATACATAATAATTAGAGATAACACATAATTTATAATTGGTGTTGATAACATCTAAACCTGTGCTAATAATGGAAGAAGTATGGGAAATTAGATATAAAATGGATGTAATAAGTATGTAGTACACATATAAACATGGTAGAACAAATAAACTCATTAATAATATCACGTGGATTCTATGACAAATGTGTTAGATGAAAGAATAAAGGAAGAATCTTTGGAAGTGAAAGGAAAAATAGGATCCTTACCAAGTATAAGAAGAATCAGTTACATAACAAGTGAAAATAGAAAATAATATGAGTAATATTAACAGATTAGTCAGGATTAATAGATACAAATTGAGGATAAAGAAAATCAATAAAAGTATAATTGGAAGGAATATGTTGGCCTACTCTCTTGAAATATTCACACTAACATGTTTGGGAATGTGATATTTTTAAAAGAGTGGGAAAGCCAAATGTCATGAATGAATAATAAGTTCAAAATGTAAACCACATAATCTCACAATCATATTGTTGGATCAAACAACCATAAATGTTATTTGTGGTATCAATTCTACTTTTCATCATGCCATAAAAAGGAACAATAATGGATAGTAAAAAATAAAATGTGTTTATTAATATTCTGTATTATTTTTATGCATATCTATGTCAAAGATACCTATCTAAAGCTTATGTATGGGACCAATAATGTGATAGTGACCTAATATCTATTGTTGGGGTTAATCTTAGTAGTTTAATATGGTGTTAAGAATTTGTTCATCTAAGGGGTCTTTATGGTTTTGATTAGTTTTATATAGACTAGAAAGGTGTGATCCTAGAATATTGATAATATCTTATAATTGTGATGGGGGAAACTTTATTCTTTCTCTACTAGGGAGGCCTTGTATTACTTTAGGAAGGTTAATGGCATCAAGGATTACATGAATTCTCAGGGGAGGCTAGTGGTGTGAAGGATTACTTAGTAGGAGAAACACTACATGATGGTGTTGGGGTTTATGAAACATTTTCATGTAGCACTATATCCATGAATCAAAATCAAGTATTACAAATAGGATTTGATAACATAGATTAATGGTCATGTCTATTTATATCAAATATTAATTATATATGGTGGTAAGGTTATTAGAATTATATTGTGACATCATAAATCTATATGCATACTATGCAATATCGACAATGCTTTATGGTACCATACATCTTCATTATATCTTCATAAATTAGTTATTTTTTTCATTTTTTAGATAGATGTTGGCACTTGAGAGGACCTCACTCATAAAAATAGATTATCAAAAATTGGTGTGAAAACATGAAACATTCATGATCCACACCCATATCTATTCATATCTAATTAAAGAGAAATATAAGAGAGGCTCAACAAAACATGGGGGACAAACCCAAAAAATATAATACGATGGAGCAAGATGAAATATTTTATTTAGTTTTAATAGTTAATTGAAGATAGATAAAGAGATATTTTAATATCATACAAGAGACCAAAAATATTATATGGGACCCCAAACTAAAAAACATATCCAAAAAGAGTGAATAATCCTTCACAATTAGAGATATTATTTCATTTATTGGACCCTAGTTCACAAGCATGCCAGTATTCTACCTTTGATGGTTCAATATCCTATTATGGATTTTGAACAAAAAATACTTATTTATATTAATTTTATTAACTTAAATTATAGTGAACATAGATACTCCCTATAGGTTATCTAATTATTTAGCTCAAATGTCATCATATGTAGAGCACTCCATCCATATTCCTATCACAACATCAGACACATTTATATTGTTAATTACATATATTATAATAGAAATATTAATTATAAAAACATTAAATTTAAATAAAATACAACAAAAATCCTTGTATATCATGGTTTTGAAAAAAAACTTTAAAATAGGTTGCCAAATATATATTAATAAATCTATATTTTAATCTATCTATATTCAAATTTGGATGTCAGCATAATTTTTAGAGCTTCTAATATGGGATGTCATTTAGAATATTTATAGTATTGATAAATATTATTACAATATGAGTCTACTTGCATACCATGTGAATGTGGATATTTGATGTCATTTTTTGACTTTCTTTAGCATCTATCAAATGAAAAACTACTTATACTCATTAACATTGTTAAACTAGTGGATAAAGTTTGAATGTCAAAACAAACTATTGAGAATGTTACTTTTTCACAAAGTTTGATTTAAAATAATTAATATGCTAGTGGTTAATGGAATGAGTAACCACTAATTCTTAATTTTCTATGACATGAATTAGTTGTGAGTTTACTCAAGTAGATATAATTTATTTAATTTAAGAGTT
Organism: Torreya grandis; assembly: GCA_037957365.1. NCBI lineage: Eukaryota > Viridiplantae > Streptophyta > Pinopsida > Cupressales > Taxaceae > Torreya > Torreya grandis. Next base: position 1,316,704 of record JARHVA010003225.1, read on the forward strand.
TTGTGTTACTAGGTTTAATTTTATCATCAATCTTCCATGATTAAAATCTCAAAAACCTGATAATTTTAGGTAACATGGTTTATAAAAATATATCAATTTGTGGGAAATCTATAAAAAAAAAGCTTGAACAATTATATGCATGGGCAAGCAAAGAGAGCTTTAGCCCATAATCATTTCCAAAAAATCCCTCCATGTTAGGATTCACTGCAACCCATGCCCATGGGTGGATCATGTAAAGTTATACTATGTACATTTAATTGAAGTCATATAAAGGATGTTGTCAGCTGTCAGTTATCTAATAATAGGGCCTGAGATTTATTTCCCACTAAATTTTCCATCAAATTCTTTTAATTGAAATGGTAAGTCAGTATTTTTCTTATCTACAACATTGGTATTGACATGACATAGGGGTGACATTGGTCAAATGGTATAATTAGATGATTTTTTATTAATATTTATAAATGACATATTGTATATGACTACAGGATTGGGATAACCTTTTTATGTGTTAGAATAAAATTTTAAGATATCCTAATTATTTTATATTTATATGTTTTCTGTGTTACATTTTCTATGATATATTTTGTTTTATTTTTATTGCTAGAATTTTACATTTTTTATTTATGAATGTGAAAATTTGTGATTATGTTGTTATTTTTTAAAAGTGTCAAACAAATGTTTTTAGAAAAATAAATTTGAATTTTTTTAAATTTAATTAAGCTAGACTAATCTATCTAATGTTAGTCTAGTCTTTTTAAGCCCATCTTTTAATAGTCTAATACATCTTAGTTTTCACTTTTTAAGAGATTAAAATTGTAAAAAAATGTTTTTATAACATAAATATCTTGAAACAATAGGTACTAAAGTCACATCAAGTATTTTTTTAAATATGGTTTTCATAAAATTTGAAGTGCAATGTTGAATGAACAATAGTCCTAATTTTTTTCCATGATCTATCCAAGGCTATCAATCAAATTTAACTCTTACATAAAATCCCTTTAAATTTCCTTTAAATTTAGAATCATTTCCTATTTTTTTATATATTATAAATGGATAAATACTTATACATAACCTAGAGATATAAATGAGATGGGGTAGCATTGACTCAAGATACAAACAAGTTTGGGACACAAATAAAAGGCCTATGTCACCCTTACATCCACATAATTTATAAAATCACCAACATCAATGACATCACCAGTATCACTACATCACTAATGTCACCATTGATAATAGCCAACCTCACATGCCATGTGATATTTGAACCTAGGTGGTGGTCGACACAACTAAGCCACTTAACCATGCTGTGAATTTTTTAATGACTATTATCTATTAAACATTACCCTTTAAATGGATTATTTTTATAATAGTTGAATGAAGAAACATTATATAAAACATATATATTTATGAAAATATTATCTTAACTATAATTTTTAGCATGATTTGATGTGGAATTAGTGGAGTTTTGATTGAGCCATGAATACTAAGTAAATTGGTATCTATCAATGTAGTATTATTTTATGTGATTGATAGCTTACACACGTTTGAGTTCTAATAAAAGAGACAAATATTATTTTAAGGAAAATGTCATTATTTTAATAGTCAAATAAGATCGAGTTTCAGTTTGGACTATGGATGTCATTATGATAGCTATTGTATAAGATAATTTAAATGGGATAGGAGCTATGAATAATCAATCTTGAAAATATTTTGATTTCTAATGATAATTAAAATGGATTTAAGACAATCTGAACTATCATGGTTTTATGTGTCCCTTCTAGAAAGTTTTGAGTTCCATATGGCAAAACATTACATTATTACATATAATTGACACTAAATTTTGATTGGTATATTTCATGTGCATCTCATTATTGAAATTGGTGACAATGTGAGATATGTGGTATCATTGTGTAGAGCCATATTATTTCAAACTTTTGTTTTCATCCCTTACCCACTTCAAACCTTGTGAATGTACTGAAGTGTGAGATTTTAACATGTGGAATCATCGCATAAAGTCACATCATTTTAGAATTTTTATTCATTATTACCATTTCAAAATTTTCATTGGAAATGCATGATCAAGACATGTGACATCATCTCACAAACTTAAGTTTTCATACACAATTGTTACTTGGAGCTTTAAACTGGATTCTTAATTGATAAAATTCTTGTGGACCTATTTAGAATTAGCACATACCCATTATACACACATCTAGAATATTAGGAATATTATAAATTAAGAATCTAATATTATTAATATCTTATGTAAAATGGTCCATTATTGAAATATAGTCCTGCCTAGTACCCTAATACTTAGGCAATGCATGAAGTATGGCCCCATGGTATTTTTATAGATTCCTACATAGTAGCTTGATATTGTTGCTCCTCCTTCTAGACTTATGACTATTTGGTCAGGGTAATGAGCCAAAAGTCACCATAATATGCTTGTAGGTACCTCCTTATTTGTTTAGATAGCCTCCATGATATATGCTTCATATTAATATTTTGATACATAGGTGAGAAAAAATCATCTGAGCTATATTTAGGATATAATGCCTAAACCTCTCAAAATAATTGATATGAAGAATGTCAAAGTCTTCACAAATACTTTTTCTCATGTTTAGGTGTCCATGTATTTGACCTTGGGAAACTCATGGTATCAGAAACAACATTAATTAATTAGGACATCACACTCTTATTTTTTGAGTTAGAGGAAAATCATCATCATTACTATACTTTTTTCTTCTTTGATCTTGTTCTCATAAATGGTTGTGTAATGAGGGAATTTATTGTGTTAGACTATTGAATCAAAATGTGTGTCCTTATATTCTTGTTTTTTTCCAAATGATAATAAATAATGAGTTTGAGTCTAATTGGGATCCATAATTATAATAAATTTATGGACTTGATAGTAGAATTTATAGATTAGAGCATCGAGGGAATAGAGACCTTTGAATATTCAATTTTCACTAGTATTATGTTTATAAATCACTTTAAAATTACTTTGATACAATATGATAGACATGAGGCACTGATCCAAGGTTAGTCATGGCCAAATCATGGGAGTTAATTACTTTCTAATGGTTTGTGATTCAAAACATTCCATTTTAATTTGATGTTTTGATCTATGGCATCGTGGAAAATTTCATTGATAAGCATCATCTTATCATAGTTTATTAGAAGCTGAGTCATCCCTTTTTTAATTTTAAATTATTACATTTGTTAGTGCTCCATGGATAGATTATCATATTGTTATATATCATTGGATAAATCTTTCTATTAAAGGATTCAGATTAATCTTTCTAAAAACATCCTTTGATAACCTTTTATAAAAACATCCTCAAATTAAGAAATATTAGAGTATATGTATGTACAAACATATGTAAGTATGTAAGTGTGTATATATATGTTATTTTATGTGATTAATAGATACATCAATAATTTATAATAACATAATCAACTATTCTTTGTATGTAAATGTCATTATTTTAATAGTCAACTATTTTATATAGATTTATGTCATGTTTTAATGGTTAACTATATATTTTCATATGACACTTATATTCATTGAGGTTGTTGGCATATGTCAATATTGAATTCCCATAATTTAGTCAATATAATTTGAATGTTTGGCATTTGAACTTGAGTGGGTAAGGAAAGAGCCAACCCAATTTACCAATAAAAGTGTTGTTACTAAATTTTTTCAAGTGTTTCAAACTTATTTATAGATATTGATAATTAATAATGATAATGTCCCATTAGTTTCATGATATTATGCTGAGATCATACTTGCATCAAATTTTATTTATTTTTGCATATCATCTTGTTCACATGTTCATATTTTAATATAATACAGTTTTATTCCTAGAAAGAATTGATCTTTAATACATGAGACTTAAATTACATTTAATAATTTCTATAAATTTTTTATTTCATCTCACAAATTTTATATTTAATTTTTATATCTGATAGGGTTTCATTTTTTTTTACTTTGATCTCACAATTATTATTTTTACTATAACATCAATGTCTCTTGAATTAGGAGAGGATGATCATGTGGAATTGTTTTCAAAATGCACCAAAGTTGTAAAGGGTAGAGTGTTTCCAACAATAAGGATAATACATTTAAAATACATGGGAAGAATATTTTTTGTTGTTAGTGTTGACATAGTATTATATGGAAAAGTATAATTTCCTTATTCAGTTGATGGATTTGAAACCTTAGAAGATGTCAAGAAGAAAGGGTACTACATTTCATGGGAAGAGAGAAGTTTTTCAAAGCATGTAGATCTATCTATTCCCACAATTATTAGTGATTACATTTTTAGTGACTCAGATGATTATAATGCCATGAAAGATGCATATTCTAGTGATGATAGTAAAATCACCATCAATTATATGGGGCTTAAAGATATAATTTATTTTATCATAGAAAACATCATTCTTAAACACAAATTTTCTATCAAAGATGATGACATAACCTGAGGTTTTATAACTCATGTTTTACAAGATAATAAAATTTATGAAGAGAGATTGAGACCCTTGATGTCTGGTGTAATTCTCATAAATGTGGTAAATTTATGTTTTGATTTCTCAAACTTTCTACAACCCAATAAATTAATAGTTTAGCTAATAAAACATTTGTTTTCCATGAAAAAATAAGCACCCTTATGGTAAAAAAATTCAATACCAAATTATATGGCCCATACCTTGTAGGTATCGATGAATAAAATTTGAAGTTTAAGGGAGTTTATGCCAAATCGATCCATTTATGCTCATATATGAGAAATTATGTTGTAGAGGGAACAATTAAAAAGGTAATTGAAAAAGAAATGGTATATTTTAATGGATTTCATGCTAATACCTTTAGTGTGTATATTTATAGATTATTTATCCCCTCTTTCAAATGATGTTTCCTATCTGATGATCTCTCATATAATGGCATGCAAGGAAATTTTCCAACATAAATGGTTCTCCTCTAAATGTGGGATTCAAACAAGTCCCATATGAGGTTGAGGTGAACATGTGGGATGAATTAGAAGAGTGATATGGTATATATAGTTTATTTTTATGCCACTAATTATAATCACTCCAAAAAAGTGATTAGAAGACCCTACATTTACTTTAAAATGTCAAAAATTAAATTCCTCTCTGCCCAATTTGTCAAATCAAAATTTTAATGAGAATATAAAATGCCAATTTTTTAGATGAAGTGGGGAATGTGAAAAATTATTGTTGTAAATATGAGTATATAAAAAAAATCCCCTAGCTTTAGTCACATTTCTATGGCACAAAATTAGAGCTATGAATGATGATGATAGAAAGAATTTTATGTTAGATGCATTAAAAACAAATTCCATATGTGAGAAATGAATCTATGGAGGTGCATAAAATGAAATTAGATGGTATGGATGTCTATTATAATATATGGAACAAATCTTATGGGTTCCCAAGGATCACCTTGTAGTGTCATAAGTTAAACTGGATAAATGGGCATAGGCATGTAGTAAATGGTAACACTAAGAAAATAAAATAAAATTTCAAATGCCTCTAGAATAGTAACTTGCATATCAATAATGGTTGATATAAATTCAAACATTTCTTTACATTTAAATCATTATTTAGGACATGATGGAATCAAATTTCCTCAAAGGTTGTTTATTTCATTCTATACCCACAATTTAATGCGAGAGAAGTGTAATTAGGAGCTCAAATTATTAAAGCTTCCACCAGTGTCACAATAAAGTTTCATAAAGATAATGACAACAAGATTTTAACATTTTTTGATTGCAAATAAAAATTCTTTGACAAGTGTGATGAATGTATATATTTGTATATTTTTACAACTAATTTAGAGCTACCACATGCCCATAAGCACTCTCAAAACATTAAGAATAAAAAACATGGCATAGTGAATACATTGAAAGTTGTTGTGGACATTAATACTCTTAGAGGTTATAATAAGAGGAAAAACCTTAGGTATTATTGAGAATTGTGAATGAAAAAATGGAAAAAATGTGAAATTACATACCAAGGGTGGGAAAAACATCAATTTTAATAGGTAATGTTATGAACCTCCTAATTACTTTGACTAATATTCTCACACATGGACACAAGACATTTCCCTACCATTTGTTGAATATGGAGAAAATAACATTGTCATATCATTATCTTTGTGTCTTAGGAAGATTGAATAACCCATCATTAATGTGTATGGATATTCATTTTATGCTTGTGGATCATCCAAACAACCATTACATGATTAACTATTAAAAAATGAAGTGCATGATAAGTGTATAGGGTACAAGGAAAAAAATTTGCATGGGAAGTAGATAATAGTGTTTATAGTAAAAGTAATTCATTCAAAAAACAACCAATGATCCACTACTTAAAATTGGATAATGCTTTGAGTGATAATAATAATGGTAACTTATTATATTTGCATCAATGTTGATATCAAGAAGGGTATTCAACATTGTGTATGTAAGCTTCCTCCCAATGGGATACACACATGAGGATATAGATGGGAATTTTGGTAGATTATAAGCATCATTATGGAAATGAGACACATTTTTCTTACCACATATCATGGACACATATATAACATGGTAAGAGGGGTTAAGTACATTTACACCTTACCTTATTGAGGAAGTTTATGACTTTAAATCCTTCATGGAGCCACATTTGTTAGATAAAAGACACAAGATAGTGGGTATTAATAACTTAATATGTCCAAGTTCCATGTTGTGGATGATATTTGGTGATGCAATATAAATAAATAATAAAGGATCTCTAATGGTCTTGACTAATCCCAATCTAGCATATAAAGGATAATGGTGACTCAAAATTTCTAGAAGGGAAACCTCCTCTAGCAACTTTTAGATCAATAAAATAAATGGAAGATATAAAATAAGAATAAAAACATATATTGAACATTAGGGAAAAATTCAACAAGTAGAGGTAGAAAACAATGGCTTCCAAAGATAACATATTGGGAAAATCTTTTATGTGCTTTTGGATAGACTTTTTAAAAAAATTATCAGGATGTCAAATATATGTTTTATCCATGAATAATATAGGGCAATGATATATATGACCAAATAATGGGATCCATTCATGTCCACATAAAAAAATAAATCAATCAATATATCCCAAGTAATAATGATAATATTGGGACTATCTGTAGAAGATCTAAATAAGCATTGAATATAATGATGGATGTGTATGTGGAAAAATGCTTCTAGTATGACCAAAAAATGAAAATAAAAATATATGGATGGGAAGGGTATATGGGGATATTTAATTTAAACCATAAGGTGAGAATATGGATAAAAAGGTGAGGATTCAATATTAGAAACTCTCAGGGAGAAAAGTTGGTGAAGCATTGTATCAAGATTGTTTGATACCTAGTGAAATACAAATCAAATCAAATCAAATCAAACAAGACATTGATGTGGATAGTGTCATATAGGAATGAAAACCAAATAAAAAATGGAAATTTGGATTGATTAATATTCTATAAAAAATACATGGGCCATTTAATCCTACCTTATACTACATGAACATAGTAATTATTGACCAAATTTGGTCTACATATCAGGAATGTGCCTAGTCCAAGAGGCCAATAGAAGGTATAGGATCTTGATTGAAGAGTGACCCAATGTCACACGGATAAAATAGATCTCAGGTAGACATCATATATATTTTTAAAATCTTTTGAAACACTTTAAGAAAAATTAAAGTTTGATCTAATTGATCTTCAAGGGACAGGTCTATAGTTATAGTTAAAGGGTCCAAATAGTTTTCATGGTGTTTAGGAAAATGAACCAGGTTGCATAAAGATTTAGGAGATCATTAAAGCCTTGAAATATTGAGAAAAATATATATTGTGTAAATTTGAGGAAGCATACCATCATTAAGGCATCATGTAGGAAACAAATGAACTAGATCATTTGCACCTTTTTTTATCTCCATTTAGAAAGCTCTTAGAGCTAGTGGATCAATTGGGAAAAATGTTTTGGTCTCAGTAAAATCTCTATAAAATATGGTCCCTCCATGAGTCCTATTATTTAATATATAAATCTTCAAATTTGGTCAAATAATGGGATACATTCACACAGACATCAACTTTAAGCCATTGCAAAAATATATACAAGCTTACATTTGATGGTCTACATGACATCAGATACATCCATGAGGACATCAAATGATATTTGTGTGGATGTCAAATTTAAAACCAAATAAATAGATATTTGATTTCAAACCATGGGTCCTAGTAATATCTAATGGCACACATTTGATCATACATTCAAATCTAATAATGAGTAAAGGTCAAAGGATCCTAAGAGAAAATGTGTGCATGAAAAGTGGCAAAACCACATTAGCTTGGTAAGGGATCAACGATCAACAATAATTCATATTGACAAAAATAAATGGAGTGATATGGGTCAACATGTTAATGGTTTGAGTTGGTAATCAATAGCCAATAAGCAAAAGGTGAGCCTAGGACATTTTTGATAGAAGTTGACAAGGTGTTCTTTGACCTTGGCAAGGTAAGAACAAAGGAACCAAAGCTCGAATATGATCCAGGTATAATCAATGGGACCAAGCATTGCCATTAAAGCTCTATATATGTAAAATAGGTATTTTGGAAAAAATATAGAGATTGAAGATGAACAAGTGAGTGTGAAGCAAAGTTAAGTAATTTATAGGTTTTCATGAATATTATGACTGTGAAAACCAATGGCCTAAGATTGGTTTTATGTTTATAAAATAGACTTAGGTTTGAGTTGGAACAAATAAAGACATAAATGTGATCATGGAGAAGTGTCTCACCTATTGATATGGTCACATTTTTTATAAACATCTTCTTATGGCCACCCAAAGCACATATGGCATTGTTTTGTCAATTCCAAGACATTAGTCTTCATCATCAAATCATTAGATAATGACATAGAGTTCCAATAAGGACACATGGTGGTTAGATAATTACAATGAGCATTTAATTATTTAAAAAAACTTGTTCTTTGTTGATAAGATCATGAGTCAATGTCCTCAAGAATGTTATTCCATCAAGAATAATTAGACCTTGTTCAATGTTTTCTATCTACTCAGTTCTCTATCTCTCTTTCTCTTTTCTTTAAATATAGTACTTTAATCCTTGAAATGGATCCCTTTTTTTGGTATGACTAGACTCTATCAAAATTTGTATTGTAACACATTTTAATTTAATAAAGACTAAATTCCATTTTTTTCCAAGCTAGATTAAAGTGTGTTCCATGAATTCATGTATTATGGTTAAGTGAATATATGTTCATTGTCTATTTTTGAGTTTTCTCACCTTCATAAAGTGATTTTAGCTCTCACAGGTCATTATAAGTGAAATTTATAGTTTGTTGTCTAAATTAAAAGTGTAAATTTTCCCCCTCATGTTAATTTGATAACTGATTAATGCCTTATTATAAAATATTTATGTGAAATTGATATTATTTGGTATTTAAAGTGTTTCATAGTGTGTTTTGTGTGAGTTTGAGTGATAAAATCATTAGTACATCACCTTTTTTACATGCGTTTATAATTTATTATCAAAATCTCTCTCCCTTTTCCAAGTAAGTGTTGGTTTAGGTTTAGTATAGGTGATAGGTATAGAAGGAATCTAACCTTCTCTAGAGGTATAATCCATTATTAAGATACCCATAACTTAGGATAAGTCCCATGTTGGACTAGATTTGAGTAAAAGACTTGAATAATCTTCTACTTAGCTAGGGTGCAATCTACAACACCAATAGTTTTGGCATGCCCTATGGGACAAAACTTTTTTAACATAATTAAAGTTTAAATATTGAGAAAGAATAAATTACAGTAGTAGGAGAGATCTACCATCATCAAAATTTGAATACCCTTAAATTTTTAGAGTTTATAACATCTTCCAGATAGTGCTTTCATGCCAAAGGTTACAATAAGATCATCAATTAAAGGTTTTTTTTTTAAACATATTGAATTACCTTCTAATTCTTATAAATTATCAATATTAAATCATACAAGATCTTATCCTTCAAAGGAACATTCATCTCCTAGTCATTCTATTGTTTTAGTCCAATCTATTTTCCCCATAAGCCAAATCCATTTTGCCCGAATGGTTATCATAAATCAAGTGTTTTTTCTATTAAATAGGGGTAGTCAATTGAATTTGGCCCAATATGATGGCATAATATGTCTTTCCTAAAAAATCTCCCTTTATTCTCAAGAGAATGGGATAAAACTACTGCTATTAAGCATAACCAATATATTACCAATCTATGTTCTATACATAATGTTACTCAAGATAATGTGGCTATCATATTTTTTGTTGCTTCCTTCAAGATAAAAGAATTGAAATGTTGTATTAACCTCCCGTTAACCTCCATTTATACTTGGGATGATTAAGGTAAAGCCTTAGTTAGGCAATTTTAAATAAATTCTATTCAGCTATCTTTGGTTGAACAACTGACCACCATGCAAAGGTACCCCCATGAATTCATGTTTGATTTTAACCTAAAATTCCAAAATACATGGCATAAGATCCATGCCTTGGTTATAAAATCTCTAGATTATGCATTTTTATAATATATTAAGGCCCTTAATTCTAATATGAGTGTCATGATATAGTCTATGGGTGGTAATACCTTTCCAAATGCCTATGAAATTCCTATAAGGGAAGAAAATAGATTAATACAAGTTGTTAAACTTTTTCCAAGGGCTCTAATTTCCATATTATTATAACTTCAACTTGTTCCTCCTCCTCAAGCTCCCTATATTCCATCTATAGCCCCTATTTCATCTTGAAAAGCCCAAGTTATATCCCTTCCTAATCAAGCTAATTAGATTGGTGATTTTAGAAGCATGTTACAAGATTTTGGAAATGATATTATTCAACTCAAGATTAAAAAACTACCAAGGTAGACCTTATCATCAACAAAACTAAAACACTTATCAGTCTTTCAATAATGAATGATCTCGTTATCAAGGTTTCAAGGATAATAAGCAACCTTCTCAAAATCAAGGAGCCATTACCCAAACTAAGCCATATACAACCCTTGATCCCAATATACCTTATATTTCAAAATGTATTGTTCCCTAAAATAACTTGATGTAATATTTAGGTTGGTAGCCTTCCAATCCAAATGACACTCAAAACCAAGCCTTGGTATCACAAGATATTACTATTTAAATGACATAGGAAGAGTTATATCTTCAAGATGTTTAGTATCAAGACATGAATATGACATTCCAAGGAAAAGATAAACAATTTTAATATTATCATAAAGTTATCAATGTTAATTGGCAATTGGATGATTACATTACATTCAACCAAGTTAGTGAAACTAGCAACACAAATGGTCAAGTTGTAGCTCTGACTAGAGCTAAAAAGAAGAGCAGTTGAGGAAGCTCAAGATGTGAGAAATAATTATATTTTTACTTTTTTTATTTCCAAGAGTATTAAGGATCAATTTTTTATTCCTATAACATAGAGTATTTATAATATAGAGACAATGAAAGTTCACAAAATGCCTCCAACCAGAGAATAACTAGTGGCTCAAACATTGCAGCCAAAGGTTAGTGGACCATCTTTAATCATAATAGAGAAAATAAAGAATTAAAATGTTATAATTGTCATATGGGATTACCTTTCCATTCTATGGAAAAAGGACATACTTATTCAAGATCTTTTAGATCTTAAGGTATCTAAAGAATTAGTTAAAACATAAGGAGTTATCTTGGCCAATTCAGACCAACAAATCAATCAACCCAATCATTAGGTACATAACATGAAAAGGTGGAAAAAACCAATTTAAAATTAAAAAAATCCCTCCCTTTTATCTCTCTTTGATAATAGGTGACTACTTATTCCATACTTTTATAGTAGATAGTGGAGCTAGTGACACTATCATGCCCAAGAAAATTGTAGATAATCTTGGTCTTGTCTATGAGACAAATACCAAAAGAATATTGTAATTACATGGGTCACAAAATAATATATTTGGCATAATCAAGGGCCTAAAAATGACATTACATTTTTTCCCTAATGTTTTCATTTAGCAATATGTAGTTGTAGTGGACTTGCCTCCCTATTTTTCCAAGTGCATGTCAGGGGACTTTATAGTGAAGATTGGAAGATATTTGTTAGTTTATTGGACCTATTTAATGATACTAATGTGAAAATACACTATTAATATATTAAAATATTTAATTTGGAGCCATAAATTCCAAGTATGGTGACACCAATTGTGTTATCTCAAATAAGGTACTAGAAAATAGCAAGGTGGAAACTAAATCACCTCTAGATGGATTCTTAGATCTTTTCCTTAATTAATGGGCCTCTAATTTGTATGTACATGACCCATAAAATTTAATTAAATAATAATTATTTGGTTTCTATTGTCTTCATGAAATGATACACCAATTACAACATTAATGAAAGATGATCAGCCTAGTGATGGACTATGATAGCTATATTTTGATAAATCTAGGAAAAAACATGGCATTGGGGCTAGAATGATGTTAATTTATCCATCCAATAAAATTTATTTCTCTTATATCAAGTTTTAATTTGGTTTTTCCAATAATTTTAATTAATGTTAAGCACTAGTGTATGGTATGCAATGGGCAAGAAATATGAAGGTAAATTCCTTACAAGTTTTTGGAGATAGTGAATTAGTAGTTCACCAAGTAAGGGGACTTAATATATGCAATAATACACTACTTAGCTCATATAATCATATATTATAGAACCTATTTTAATGCTTTAAATCTTTCAATATTTAGGCCATGTCAATAAATAATAACAAGCATACAGATAGGCTAGTTGCTATTGAGTCACAATTCAGTATCCTAGATGACATACAAATTAAAAGGTTTAATCACACATCAAGGTAGTTATAAGACCTTTTGTCCTAAAAAATTATTTATATATGATATTCATATTTTAAAATTCTTACAAGAGGAAGTTTAATTCTCCTCAAGAAATAAAGACAAGTATTTGTAGCATTATGGTGACTAGATTGTGTAATTAAAGACAAACAAGTTGCCTAAAGGTTTGATCACGCTTGAAAATATATTCAGTAGAGATGATGAATTGAGACAATTAAATTTTGTTTTATCAACCAAGGAATAAAACTATATAAATATAGAGATTGAAATTTTTAGGATTTTAAAGCTGGGAAAAGTTTACACATCTTCAGAGAAGGAAACTTTTATTAAATTATGTTCAAGTTTTGTAGATGTATTTTCATGGAAATATAATGACCTTAGAATATTTGATCCAAGTCTAGCTCAACATACAATTGAGTTAGAAGATGAGATTAGGTTAGTCAGACAAATACAAAGGACTATTAACCCAAATCTTGAACCTTTAATAAGAGATGAACTACATAGGCTCATCAAGTTAGCTATAATATTTCTAGTTAAGCACTCAAATTGGGTGTAAAACCTTGCTCTAGTATGGAAAAAGAATGGTGAAATAAGACTGTGTTTACTTTCATGACTTGAACAAGGTCTTTCTTAAAGACCATTATCCATTACCATTAATGGAACAAATTATACAACTAGTTATAGGTTTAGAAATGTTCTCCTTATTGGATGGCTATAGTGGGTATAACCAAATTTTGGTCAAAGAAGAAGACCAATTCAAAATAGCCTTCAACACAAAGTGGGGGATATTTTCATACATAAAAATGCCTTTTGGCTTATCTAATAGTAGAGCAACTTTTCATAAAGCCATAAACATGGAATTTTAAGGTCTCCTTAACAAGTTTATACTTGTTTATCTAGATGATATAATAATATTCTCTAATAGTGTAGATGAACATATGATTCACCTCAGACAAGTTTTTTAAATGTGAAGGGAATTTAGAGTGTCTTTTAATCCCAAAAATAATTTTTTCTCTATTCATGAAGATAGGATTCTTGGACATGTGATTTCAAAAAATGGTACAAGCATAGATCTTGATATGATAAATTCAATTATCATACTTTATTCACCTAATCATAAGAAATCCTTACAAATATTGTTAGGTAATATCAATTTCATAAGGAGATACATCTTAAATTTTGATACTTTAGCTAGGCCACTTATATCCATGCTAAAAAATTAGTTCTACCAAAGAAGGAATAAGAATTTTGAAGAGATCAAGAAACTATAATAGTGCTCTTACACTCTTAAACCCTAACTTCACAAAGTATTTCTTATTATACACCTATGTTAATATTGACATAATTTTGGGTATTCTCATGCAACAAAATAAAGAGACTTTAGACAAAACAAAAGACTTATTCAATAAAGGTGTATAATAATATGAAACAAGGTATTCTTTTATTGATAATCATTTACTTTCAATCATAAGGTCTCTTAAAAAGTTTAGGCAATTTTTGTCTATTAATAAGATACATTTGATGGTAGCACATCCAAGTGTCAAAGATTTCCTCTTAAAAAAAGATATAAATGACAAGAGAGATGGTTGGATAACGAAATTCATGGAATATTATATTGAGATAAAGGTCACATATATGGTTAGAGGCAAAGGACATTGTGAAAATATAGCCCAAGACTTGTAAGAGACTAATGGGGTGGTTATGGTGTTAAATGATGAAGAAGTTACAAGTGATCAGATCTCACCTTCAAAATAGTTCCAATATATGTTAAGATATCTATAGGATGGTATTCATCCTTCTCATATCACCCCTTCAAAGAGGAGATATTTTATATTACCTTTAATTCCTTTCGTTCTTGTTGATAATGTGTTATTCAAAAAATATCTAAATGGCATATTTATAAGATGCATAGAAATAGGTCAAACATAGAAATTACTTAAATATTTCCATGATGGACATGGTGGAGGAAATTATTCAATAAGGATCATAACCCATAAGATAATGAGATGTGGGTATTACTGGCCAATTTTATTAGGTGATTGTCATACATGGGTTAGGAAATGCAGATAATGTGCCATGTTTGTTGGAAAAGTTAAGCTTGCAACCTTACCTCTCCAACCAATTTTAGTGAATCAACCCTTTTTCTAATGGGGATTTTAATTTATTAGTATTATTAACCCCCCTTAAATCTCAAGACACAAGTGGATCCTAACTACTATAGATTATTTTCCTAGATGGACAAAGGTAGTAGCATTAAAGGAAGCTAATGAAATCATTATTTTGGACTTCTATGAAGGTTTCCTTACCAAAATTGGGGTTCCTTCAACTATTATTTTTTATAATTCTATGGATTTTTTAGGGTTTTAAATTATCTAGTGGGTGTATGCAATCAAAAATGCATCATGTATATAAATCAATCCTGACTCAAAGAAGATAAAGTATAACTACACTTCTAATTGGGATACACTTGTTAACTAGGAGCATGACCAATATGGGGATCTGTTAGACTCGATTAGGGGAACACTTTTCACAAAATATCATGATAGGAAGGGTTCCAAAGCCTACAATATAACACAATCACACAAAAACATAATAGATTCTTGATTTTTAAAGCATTCACCTATTCTAATAACAAGAAATTAAATCTAATCTAGTGCACACTAAATCTTGTGGCACAAAGTGGGGGTTAGAGATACACCCACATCAATGTATACAAAATCTTGATACATGGGATAATAATACAAATACATTATATATATATATATACTCTTACAAAGGAGAAATAAAGTTAGGAATACTTACCTTTGAAGACAAACCCATCGAGCTTCAATCTCTCCCTTGGCCAAGGTGATTCATAAAATATTTTTATGTTATGCAATAATAACCAAGATAAATTAGCTTTAGTATACATGACCTATCTAAGAATTCAAAATACTTTTCCACAAGACAAGATCCATATCTTTAAAGAAAGTATGGAACCCTAAGCTTTATTCCTCAAGTAGAATGGTCAATAAGCAAATGTTCATTCACACTTCTTCACTATTAATTCTTCTATTATGAAATGGTGGGAAATGAAATTTTATGTTGTTGGGACTAACATAACCCCCAATATTTTTGAATTGGGACCCTTGAGAGAACATCAAAATAAATCATGGATATATCAACATGTCAAGGTCTTTTATAGAATTTAATGATCATCCACTTTGTTAAGAAACAAGCATATATGGTCTTAATTTTATTTATCTTGACTAACCTTGTTAATGAAGTTCATATGAGCATGATTTTTAGGTTCCATGGTAGGCATCCCTAATAATCTTGCATTCTAAATCCCTAATGAACCCTTTGTTTAAATTTGAATAAAGGCAGGAACCCAAATTGGTGGATAAAAATGCATGTCTTAGGATTAGTCATGTTTCTTAACATGACTTGACCCCCTTCATTATTTCCCCCTTTTTTTAAGTTCCTTATGGCTAGCATAATGTTTTTTTGAAGGGTCTTTTTATATTCCTCAACTTATCCTAAGAATTTAGTACTAAGGCGCTAATGTATTAATTAATACCATCTCAACCTTAGTCTTAACATCTTAGGCCTAAGTTTTTATTATCCCCATGACCCTAACATAAATTATTTACATCTCTTAGGATCCTACGATTATCACTTTATCATGAAATTTGATCAAATAGAGTGAAGTTAACCTAAAACTTTGGTTTAAATAGCATGTATCTTGGATAATTTGATGATCTATGCTTACTCACAAGGACTCAATCAGATGGAGTGAAGTATAGTTGAAAAGTCAAAAGAATATAGGAAGCCCAAAAGTTGGACATATGGCACCATTACATTTGAAGAATAAAAGGAAAAGGGACCCACTTGATACTACATTCAATCGAGAGCAAGTCTCTAGATCATGATCCTATGGTTGTTATTTTATCATGACATTTGATTGAACATAGCAAATTAACACCCAAAGCCTAAGAATCCCCACAAAAATTCCAAGTGGTATCCTCACATTTAAACCTGAAGATTTTAACTAACATGAAATTTATGTTCATGAAATCATCATTTAAACATCTAAAAAGACTAACTTGACACTCATGTGACCATCAACTTTATGTCCATTAAAGTGAAATTTTCATTAGTTTAAACTTGATGTCTACACAATCATCAATGAACACATGAGAACTTGTATTTGATTCATATGAGACCATCAATTTTAAACTAATGAAAATTCCTTACTCAGTGTTCAAATGACATCCTTTAACCTTTTTTAGGCTCACCAAATTAAGGAAAATGTTTAAAATATGGCCAAAATGGAAAACCTCAATTTACATAATGCAAATATATACAAGAAATATACTTAGCCTAAGTCTATGATTTAAGAATACACATGGCATTTTTCATAATGGAACTTAAGTCATAAACTTATCCTATGTAAAATTTATTTCATGTTGGACCTATGTTGAGCATAGTTTTTGATTCATGACATAAATATTTTAGCTTGATGTTTCCACTGTGTTTGTTAAACATAACACATACATTAACATAGGATGCTTATACCTTGATCCCCTTTTGAAATCATAAGATAGGTTTAAAATCCTTAGCCTAAGGTTTGTCTCACGATTAATAAACATGAAGGAAACCTTAGCCTAAGAAATATAAGCCTAAGTCTTGACTTTTAAGGGTATACTAACTTAATGTTTGGGCATGTTTGTAGATCAATGGTTGGTGCTTTATCACTAGATTTAATCCAAATGTGTGAAGGTCCCTAGAGAATTTTCAACAAACCCCTAAGAACCCATGGACCCACCATGTGGCCAAATGTTATTTGACAAAGGAATGGCATAATATATGGAACAAGGGGAAGATACGTTGTAGACACCGAAATCGTGTCTACGCTTTGGTCCTTTGGTCCCCTTTCGTCCACTTAACCACTCCTAACCCATATTTTATTAATTTGAAATAAATATCCTATTTTAAATTAATAAAATCTCTTTTCCCTATCTCCCTTGCCACCTCACCACCCTAGGATACCCTCCTTGGATTCCCTTCATTCTCCACATGGCCATATTTAACACTTAGACTCCCATTCCAACTTCTCCCCTTGTCCATTTAATCCCCTTCGACCGTTTCTCCCTTGGACTAGCTGACCCGGCAGTTGGAAAATGGATGAAAGGCTATTTTTAGCCTTTCTCTGGCCTTTTATCCGCCAATGTCAGTCAACTATCGATCGACGTCGGTGATATTGCTGGCGTCATCTGCCTTCTTAACGGTTTTCTGTGCCGTTATCCTCCTCTCTTCGCCCTCTTGGTCTCTCTCTGGCAATCCCGACTCGGAATCAAACACTCTGATCATCAATCCGTTCTTAGACCCTGCGACTTTGCCAATCTTCAAACCAAGCCTCTCATTCTCTCCCTCAGGTGTAACAACAGGTATTTTGGCTTCAGCAACTACACCAGCGACGGGACTTTCATCACCAGCAACACCAACAATAGAGATCAGCAGGCATAGGTATGTTGTATTCTGTGTTTTCATTTGTGCTTTGTAGTCATTTGTTTCTAAATTAGATTCAGCACTTCTATCTCCCAGACCAAACCAATCCCAAATCCTGTTTCTCTGCTATCTCTACCTTCTATTTGATTCCTCTGTCTCTTTGTTGGCCTCCTCTATCCCTCTGCCCATTCAACTAGACCCTCTGCCTCAGATCAGATTCAAACTTTTAGACTACCTCAAAATCAGACTCTTAGACCTTTAGATATACCCAGACCATTTTCCCTGACCAGACCCGTCCACAGTCCAGAAACTTGCCCAGACTATCAGACCCAGACCCAGACCATTCAACTAAGGCCAAACTCTGTCTCAAACCCGTCCACAGACCACAGAGTCATCCACAGAACCTGCCCACGAACCACAGACTAGACCGGACCCCATTCAAGACTACTGCCCCGACCGACGCCGGTCATTACCAAACCGACGTCGGCACCTTGATCAACCGACGCCGGTAGGACCACCGACGTCGGTGACTGTGACCAGGCTGACAACATCACTCAGGTAAGCTTTTGCTTCCTTTTGCTTTTCAGTTTGTTATCATTTCAGTCTTTTTAATATTTTGCTATTTATCAGACTCTTTTTCTATTGACTAGTGGGTTGACCTCCCTTAAGAAATTTTTCATACTTCTGGGATCGAGCTTTCGCTTGGCAACCCACCATCTATCCATCTAACGCCTTTTTGTCCAAGTCTCTTTTCTTTGTAGGTGTCATTCCTCCACAGCCAAAGAGGAGTACTCACAGCATCTGGATTACGGTGCGTAGACTATATCCAGGTACATACAGGCCTTGACCATCTCTTAGTTTCTTAATTCTTCATTGAAATCTGAAAGCAAAATTTGAATAGAAACATTCTGGCACACCCGGTGGGACCCTTAAGGGCCTTCCTTGGGTTCCTTTCCTTCTTTTTTCATACATGGTGCATTTAGGATCCTTCCTTTTCACCCCTTCCTTCTTTTCTAAATGACACTATAAGCAGGAATAAAAAGAACGTTTCTTTTCCTTTCTTGCATTTCTAGACTAGTCCAAAATTATTTTCTTCAACCCTTTCTCCAACTTGTCTTCATTCCAATTTCACATTTCAACTTGGGCATTAAAACACTTTGCATTGCATTTCTGCTTGTGCTTGCATCTTTTAGACCACACTTAGTAAGTAAAATGCATATTGAATAAATCCTAGATCACTTGATGTTACACTACCAGACCACATGCACTAAAACAAACATTAAACTCACTTGAGACAAGGCCCGACTGGGATTTCATCCCCCAGCGGATACCTTACCCCTACCTGGCAATCTCACTTGGATTTCATCACCAAGGGGAAAGCCCACTCCGTTCTCTGGCGAAGTATAATCTCTAGGCAAGGTATATCTTGGCTAAGCGAAACCAGCTAACCACTGGAATTGTGAAGTGAGGGGAGCTTGCTCCTTAGCACCAGGCCACGTACCGAACCTAATACAGACTTCTTGAGTGCCTAAACACACCTGAAACCATCTTTAGACTACCTTTTCTAGGACCTTTCTTCCAACCAACCTCCCTAAACATCACTTTAAGGCATAAGCCACAAGATTCTAAAGTTGATTCTTAGGATTTAGCGCTTAGTGTCTGCCTGTCTCCATTTATTTCTCTGCTCTCATCTGATTGTTTGAGTGTGTGAGGATGCTTTCTTCATTGTTTTTCCAAGAATCTTCAAACCTTTTGGTTTTTTGGAAAACACAGTCACCGACATCGGTTTTACCACCGACGTCGGTTTCCTTTTCTTGCCGGCATCGGTTATCTGACCGACGTCGGCCATTTTTGCTTACCGACATCGGTTTTTAAACCGACGTCGGTCACTTTCCATTTTCTTTTTTTTCACAAACAGCAACTTAAAACCCGACCCCTTTTTCTGCCAAAACCTTATTCTGAGTTTCTGAAACTGGAAACACACATTTTTTGGAACTTGACCCTCTTCTTGACCACGCTCTCTCATCCCTAACCAATCCTATCATGGAGTTCCACTCAAAAACTGAAAGAACTCCTACAGGACCGACCCCGACTCAAATTCCCATCATCCCTGAAGGGGACCAAGATTTCGAAAGATTCTTGGACCTCAATGCCGCAGCCCTCCAAAACTATCTCGCGAGAAACCCAACGCGAGACCTCTCGGGTGACGTGGCGATGACATCCACACCATTCGCCACCCAACCCTTTTCGACTCAGCCTTTCACCTCAACCATTAACCTGACCATGGCCAATATGCAAAGTTTGGCCTCCCCATCCATTTTTAGTCCAACCTCCATCGGGGTTCCATTACCCCCTCAACCACCTACAATTCAACCGAGTTCTACATCATACCAGAACTTAGTTGTCTCGACCCCTCACACTCTTGTACCCATAAACACAGGAGTGCCAACCTTTCCTTCTACCAGTGCCACCATTCAACCACCTTTGGCGGTGCCTAGTCAATTTGTACCTACGACCTTCATAACTCAACCACTTTTGGCCTCCACTTATGTCCCTGTGACTAGTCATCCGTACGTTGCCCCCTTACTGGTACAATCAACTACGTCATATACCTCCTCTAGCCTCTTTCAAGTGCCCTATAGCCTAGGGGGCGCTCCATCCACCAATCCGTCAGCAGACGTCATTAAAATGCTGATGGATAAAATGTCCAGTCTTGAGACCTCTATCTCTGGTTCACGCAATGCTCTCTCGTATGAGCAAATTTGCAACGAGCCCATTCATCCTTATGTCCCTATTCGATCATACCCAAACCAATGGGAGCTTCCTAAATTCACTCGTTTTTAGAGTAAGGAGGACCCGCAACAACATCTATGGGCATTCAGACATGCATGTTATCTTATTGCCCACGACGATGCGTTATCTTATTGCCCTTGACTGATATAGCTCTCTCGCCAGACATTCTATCTTTTCATTCATTCAACTTGCCCAATTATTTCTCGACCATTTTTCTATCAACATCACCAAACAAGTCTCAATCACAGATCTTTACTCCATCAGGCAATTCGACGACGAATCAATAGTTGATTTTGTCACCCATTGGAGAGGCTTGATTAACCAGCTCTCTTTCTCCTTACCTCAACCTGAGCTCATCGAGCTCTTTTCTCGAGCATGTGCCAGGAACATCTCTTCTACCTTGCGGATTCAGACATTCCGCACTTTTGACGAAGCTTTCACCATGGCTCGAAAACTTGAACTCCGCGCCATTGAAGAGGATAAGGTCAAATTACGTAATACCAATGCAAAAACCAATGACCATTCTTCTTCCAGACCTTCTTCTGCCAACTCCAAACCCAAAGGAGTGGCCAACACTGTGGTCATTAGATCACCATCATCGACGTCAACTAATTATTCTCAACCTTCAACATCTCCAAGCATCACCAAACAATTCCAACAACGGTATATCCAGCATTTATACACTCCACTTGGAGAATCATACGCTTCTATTTTGGAAAAACTACTTAAGCAGGGAGTCCTCAATCTCCCTCCAATCTGACCACCTCAATTTGACCCTTCAAAAGCCCTCCCTACATGGTATAGAGAGACTGACTTCTGCCACTTCCACCGCGTCCACAGCCATGACATCGATAATTGTCGAACCTTCAAGAACATCATCCAAGACATGATCGACAAGGGGGATCTCATTTTAGATAACCCGAATGCCCCACCCAATCAAAACATCGACATCTTCAAACAACCATTTCCGAACCATCCACCTACTCAAAACAACATCCAAACCATGACTAATGACTCTCATGACCATAATATTCACACAATCAACACTATTTTGCCTCTTGTCCTTGACCAACCTTCTCCCTTACAGGATGAAGAACTTTTTTCTCCTATTAGTCCTCCATCTACCTTTCTCATATTAGATGACACCTCGACCATGCCTACACCATTAGCCTTACCTTCATTCGAAGACCTTACCTTGCCTACTCCTCAAGCACAAGCAGAAGGCACGGTCATCCCTGCCTTCTTCTCTCTTGAGGAGCCGCACTCTCCTATTTCTTCTCCACCAAGAGAAGAACCAGTCTCTCCACCCATTTTGACCGAAAAAGACACAGTCACGGTTTTCTCTTTCCTTTTGCCTGAGATTGCTACATCTCACTTACCTCCATCCACATCTAAGCCCAAACTTGCACAAGTGCCCACCTTATCAAAAGAGATTGAACCTCTTGGTGTTTGCCTCACATCTAACCTCACCTCTCGCAATAATGGCCCTCAAACCATATCGAAGAAGGCCACTAGACCACACCGGAGGATTCTTCCCCCACCTTCATTATTGCCCTCTATTTTGGGCCCGCATCCGTCCACTTTAATAGGAGTGCTTCCTACTCCCATACTTCACATAGGCAAGTTGCCTCCATTACTCCCTCAACCCGTCAAACATATATCTCCTCCAAACCATCGACCTATGCCTCTTACACATCCTAAACCAAAGTCATCAATCCCCACTGTGACAAAACATCCAGACCCGTTAGCAGGTTCTTACGCTTTGCTATTACAGCAATTGTTGTAGTCCTCTCGTATCAATCTCCCACCGCTTAGACCAAATCAATCTCTCGGACCAAAACCGCCCTGGTTCGATGACACTCACATTTGTGCATACCATCGCACGCCTGGGCACGACACTGAACATTGTTGTGCCCTCAAGGTTATTGTTTGCCAATGTCTGGGGAATGACACCCTTCTTCTCGACCACATCCTCAGCAAACCTTCAACACCACCCCACTCATCAACTCTTGGATCAAAACCATCTTGGTTCGACAACTCTAAATTCTGTCATTATCATCACACTCTGGGACATGACACTGAGCGTTGTTGCGCTCTTAAAGCTGTCATTCGTCAGTAACGGAGAAAGGATTCCCTTCTCATCAAGGACCCTCTTGACCACCTCTTCGACAAATTATCAACACTGACCCATGCCTCTCAAACCTCTTCACCTAAATCGAGATCTCCACGCCAAACTATGATCCCTTTGCCGCCTTTGACCCCATTATTCGACATCAACACAGTCCATTTAGCCACCAAGCCTCAACCGACCTTGACCAATTTATCCAACACTCTCCCTAAGTGACTGGGGGAATCTAACCTTATCATGACCTCGACCAAACAGTCAACCAAACATTCAACCAACTTTGACCAAACATTCGACCAGCATCAGCCAAACCTCGACCGAACTTCAAATATCAAACACCACCCAACCAAGCACCTATCACTTCTTCAAACCGTCATTAATCATTGTGACCAATTTAAAATGAAGCAAATGGGGCAAGTTTGCTCCCAATTGACTTAGACCTTACATCGTAACGCAATCATGGGTCAGAATTTTGTCAGAACCTGAGCCCTTTATCTCTTGCCTCTTTGACCAGTCCACTGATAGTCAAGTAATTATTCATTTGACATTTAACTTGAGCTCGATCCCTTGAACAATCCCTGTCATTGTCATTCCTATTCCCTTTCCACCCTCAATCCTAACCTTTTTGGCAAGCATGAACGCTTCGTCTTAATAAAAGGAAAACCCTCTAAACCTCTATAGTCAAGTCCATGACCAAAAGTCCAGTCAGCAAAATCAATCAAATATATATAAAAAATGGGATGCATATTCCAAGGTCATAACACTATAAATGTAGACTGCTCCCTCGAAGGACAGCTGCACCATCATTGATGTATTTACTAGACTTCTCCCTTGAAGGACAGCTAGGCCAACGTCATCAAAAACTATAAAAAGCAGAATATAGACCACTCCCTCGAAGGATGGCTATGCATAAATTTTGCCACATACACAGCATTATCTCTGAAGCTTCCCACATCAATCAACTTCACGACATGACCCCAAAGCAAGACAATATCCCATCGCAGGCTTCCCGCATCGATCAGTCTGCCTTCAAAAAAAAAAAAAAACCAACTGACAAAACTTTAGAGTCATGGACTTGTCTATAGTCATTCTCGGGGTCATCTATAAAAGGGGCAAAGTTGTTCCTGCCAAATAGGGTTCCCCCTTCCATCTCACTATCAATCCTATCACCCCTGCACACTCAAGGAATTTCGAGCTCACTTAACATCAAGTGATTCGATTAGTGCTCTAACACAACCACTGGTCAACGACGCAATGCATGAATGGGACTTTTGTTTCTAAACAACCCCTACCCATGCTCTCATTCTGGTCCTTGTCAATGAAAGAGCAATTCGCTTTTCACTTTTGACACATCTTGGTCATGCCGCTAACCAAACTCAAACTAAACCAATCAAACATTTTCAGACCATCAACATGACCTAGTCCATTTCACATAGTTTCTGTGGACAACAATACACATGGAAACTATCGACCCGACACAATTTATGTTAAGCATAAACCAATACTTGCTGACGCATAAATAGACCTCAACTCATTTTTAGCATACATCCATCATGACTATGGAAAATTACTAGGGATGAAAGACCTCTCAACCAATGTTGCAGAATACACCATTTGGAAAAGGCTGCACCATCATCTTTTTTCCCTCATCATTCATCTTGACCAATCCAGTCCATTGACCACTTTAGCCTACTATCAACCTCTTTGACCCTCTTTCTGAACTACATTGGTCTGAGGCCCTATAACCGGGGCTATGTAGGCAGCACTCAGATGACACAACTGTCTTTTGGGGTTAGCTCGACCACCCTTGTTTGTTCGTCTCTCTGATGGACAAACCTTCTTTCCTTCTTTCAACCATAACCTTACCCTTGACCACGACCAATGCCATCCCTTTGACCCTTCCTCCCTTCTAGGGAGAACTACATTGGCCTGAGGCCCTATCGACAGGGGCTATGTAGGCAGCACTCAGTTGACATGGGGTCTTCTGGGGTTAGCTCAGCCATTCTCTTCGTCACTTTCTTCCATCTCCTTCTCTCGTCACCTATCAATCACAGCACAGTCAATCACATATTCACATAATCATTAGTATACTCTTATTTTCATTATCACAACATAAGTCATTAGTCATAAATTTCATACATCATAGCTCATTAAACATTCGCATCATATAATCCACAAGTTAAACATTCAATATCACATCTATCATCATCTAATCTAAAGTCATCATATAACCATTTCATACACATTCTCATCATTAGCATCATCATAAAACATCATCACATTAATCATTGGCATCATCATAACATAATCATCATAATCATCATAAATATCATATCAAAACATGCATCATGAAACACATTAAAAATCTATAACATCTCCATAACACATCAATAGCCAAAATCTCATCATATATATCAAAAATAAGTTTTATACAAAAAGACACAATCAGTGTCTGTCTCTCTCTCTCATCATACATCTCTCATCTTCGGCTTGCAGGCTGGTATATACATCAAAAATGATATCTCTGAGCTGCCCTCAAGGCTGTGGCTGTGGTGGTGGTGGCGGTGGCCGAGAAGAGGCTGTATCCTCTCCTCCCTCTGATCTTTACCATCTGCGTGACCTTGAAGCCATCACTCGTGACATCGATCTCTGTCGGCTCTGCTCTGCCCTCATCTCTGAGTATCGCTATATCTGAGGGAACCCTCTGATAACCCTCTCATAATACGCGATATCATCCAGCGCATAAGTGTATCTAACCATAGATACAGTTTGCGGTGGACCCATCTGCCCTGCTCCTGTAGCCTGTCTAGACCCCTGTGGCTGTGGCTCACCTCGGTGCACTGATACTGATGGTCCTTCCCCCTGTGAAAATGCTGGCTACTGAGATGGCTGCTGCCATGGGCCCTGCCCTCCAACACTCTGCCCTGCCACTACCTGTGCCTGGGCTACCGCCAGCTGTCCCTGTAATAGAGTGACCTGCGTTGTCAATGCTGCCACCTGACCTGTCATCTCTCCCAGCTACCCTGTGACTCCTGCTAGCTGTCCCTGCAAAACTGAGACCTGGGCCTGAGCCGTGTCTCTCTCCTCCCGTGCAGTGTCCCTCTCCTCATGAGCTGTATCCCGCTCTCTGGTAATAGCCTACAAATCCAGCTGGGGACCCACCTGTATGCCTCGATACTACCCTGCCCACCATGCCGTGTAGGCCTGTGTGTACCCTGGGTCGGCTATCCCAGGTCCTGCCGACAACTCCTCAAAATTGGGCTCCTCTATCTCCTCTGGAAGTGGGAGCGGTGCCTCTATGTCATCCCGCCTATACTGTGGGAAGGTAGGAGGCACGTCCTGTAATAGCCCGTACTGGCACCGCACTCTCTCTGCAGGGATCTTCTCGATCTCATCGGCTCGTCTGCCCTTGACCCATCGCCTGCTCTGAACTCCAACCAGCTACTCTCCCTGGTCTCTGAATGCTGGATAGACCAAGTATGGTCTCCAGATGATGTCTGTAAGAATCAGGGCCTCCAGTACCCCTCTATAGTGGTCAATGTCTCTGACCACTCCATCCACTCGTGTCTGTGCCATAACCTTGCGCCATCACCTGAATCCAACTCTTAAGCCGGCCTGAATCACCACTAGAAGGCCGAGAGGTCGTGTGACTACTATGTGCTCATAGGCCCAGCAATGTAACAGGTGCCCCACACATAGACTGTACTGCCACCACCGGCTGATACCCCACAGCTCTCTGTATACCTGGGCCAAAAACATGGGTGCCCAGGTGAACACTGTCCACTGCTCCAGCATATCAATCAAAACTCTGGTCATAGCAACCGGAAACCTGCCGCCCTCTGCATCCGACAATGCATACACTGTAATGCCAATCATCATCAGGATGGCCAGCCGATGTGCCTCCTCATCCACCGCATACAACGGATCATATGCAAAACTCGCTGAGTGGTAGCTCATCTCCATGGCATGCTCTCCAAACAGCATAACCATGTGAATGTCATGCGCCTCTCTCAAGCATGCATACAAGTCTGCTCCGTGCACCAATAACCGCAAAATTTGGTACACGTCCTCAACCGTGACCGTCATCTCGCTCGTAGGCAAGTGGAAGGTGTTGGTGGCATGGTCCCACCGCTCGATCAAAGCCACCATGAGGTTCACGTCCCTCACCACTCTGCAGTAGCATCTCAATCTGCCTAACCTGACTGCGCTCATCTGTACCCACTCCTCGACAGACACACCTCCATGTATCTGCGTCAGCAAGGTCGGGAGGTGATCTCGCAGCATAAGGGTTTGCCTCACCTGCATCCATCCATAAACACTTTCATGTTAACATTGTTCCTACTTTTCCTATTTTATCAACTATTCAGACTATCTAAGCCTACCCCGACACCCGGGATGCCCTTGGCGTAACATCGACCCCTCGACTTGACCATTTTTCAAAACCATTTCTGACCAGGTAGGACCCGACATCGGTTATCTTGCCGGCGACGGCACTTACCTAACCGACGTCAGTCACTTAGTGACCGATGCCGGTAGCTGGTCGGCTGACATCGGCAGGGTCACCGACGTCGGTGACTGGTCCGGCCCTAGGGGCGAACGGGGCGAGCCCTAATTTTTAGGGCTTCCCCATTTTAACCCCCTACACCCCCCAAAACCTCCTAAATGAGTCCTAAGCTCTCCTAGACAACCTGCCCACCTTCCTAGCTACCCTCCCCATTAATTTATGTCTAAAATAACAAAATTTTCAAAAACCAATTCAAAACCAAAATGAATCAAATTGAGGTTCAAAGACTCTCCTACCTCGTCCCGGCATCGCCGGCGTGGTGGTACAATGGGTGCCGCTAGTGGTGGACCTCCCACGGGTCCTCTACTCCCCTCTACCATGTCCACTATGTCTCTCTGCCCTCACACTTCCCCTGGCCCACACGTGTCCCTGCAGCGTCCAATCGACTCCTTCTCTCCACCAATGTCTCTCTACCACCTCACATAGCTCCTTGGTCAGTTCTGGGTCACTTTCACTCAAGAAATTCCAGAGCTCTTTTTAACTCTCTCAATCAATTAACAAATGACTTTTGGTGGGCCGCCAATCCAGTTTTGTCAGATTTGGCAGGCCGCTGACATCGACATCTTCATGCCGTAAACCGCCGGCGTCGGCCGATTTTCACCGACGTCGGTCTCTTTTGGACACCGACATCGACTATATAACCGACGTCAGTGACATTAAAAACTTTAAACCTCTTCAAATTGACCAAAATCATGCCCCACATCAGTCAGTCCTTTAGACCACATCATTTTAGCCCCTTGGGGCACAGTTAAGATCACTTATATCTCAACCTGACTAGCGACCATGGAGATCACGCCTATCTCCGCAGACCTTGACCACTTTGGAGACAACTCTATCTTGGTTTTTGTTTGCACGCCTGCTACCTCATGAATAGATAGCAAAATTGTTCACAGACCTTACTTTTTGGACCCTCACAAGTATAGGATCGCAAGCCGGTTGATCTGCAATACTTGTGACTTTTTTCGTGTTTTCGGGAGCACTTCCTAAGCTCGGGATACCTAGAACACGACGACCATTTGGAGCTACAACTTCAATTGAATAACCTGATCAGCTACGACTAATGCTGGGGCCTGGTTATTTCAATTTTGGCACTCCTTGACCTTTTGACTGTGACCATTTGACCTACCTATCCCGTGAAGTGGTATGCGCGCAATCAAAACTTTTACAGCGTTCACCCTCACTCTCCTTCTCATTCACCTTTTGTCAAATCAGCACCCGACACCAGGTTCCCTTCTCTCAATTCCCGCTTTGAGGGGGAATACCTCATCCATACCTCGGGGCAATCCACATCATCCCACACCTGGGGCAACCACCTCCTATTTTTGTCTTGCAGTGTAACCAACAAGACAAAAAGGGGCAAATGTAGACACCGAAATCGTGTCTACGCTTTGGTCCTTTGGTCCCCTTTCATCCACTTAACCACTCCTAACCCATATTTTATTAATTTGAAATAAATATCCTATTTTAAATTAATAAAATCTCTTTTCCCTATCTCCCTTGCCACCTCACCACCCTAGGATACCCTCCTTGGATTCCCTTCATTCTCCACATGGCCATATTTAACACTTAGACTCCCATTCCAACTTCTCCCCTCGTCCATTTAATCCCCTTCGACCGTTTCTCCATTGGACTAGCTGACCCGGCGGTTGGAAAATGGATGAAAGGCTATTTTTAGCCTTTCTCCGGCCTTTTATCCGCTGACGTCGGTCAACTGTCGACCGACGTCGGTGATATTACCGACGTCAGCCACCTTCTTAACAGTTTTCTACACCGTTATCCTCCTCTCTTCGCCCTCTTGGTCTCTCTCTGGCAATCCCGACTCGGAATCAAACACTCTGATCATCAATCCGTTCTTAGACCCTGCGACTTTGCCAATCTTCAAACCAAGCCTCTCATTCTCTCCCTCAAGTGTGACAACAGGTATTCTGGCTTCAGCAACTACACCAGCAACGGGACTTTCATCACCAGCAACACCAACAATAGAGATCAGCAGGCACAGGTATGTTGTATTCTGTGTTTTCATTTGTGCTTTGTAGTCATTTGTTTCTAAATTAGATTCAGCACTTCTATCTCCCAGACCAAACCAAACCAATCCCGAATCCTATTTCTCTGCTATCTCTGCCTTCTATTTGATTCCTCTGTCTCTTTGTTGGCCTCCTCTATCCCTCTGCCCATTCAACCAGACCCTATGCCTCAGATCAGATTCAGACTTTCAGACTACCTCAAAATCAGACTCTTAGACCTTTAGACATACCCAGACCATTTTCCCTGACCAGACCCGTCCACAGTCCAGAAACTTGCCCAGACTATCAGACCCAGACCCAGACCATTCAACCAGGGCCAAACTCTATCTCAGACCCGTCCACAGACCACAAAGTCATCCACAGAACCTGCCCACGGACCACAGACTAGACCGGACCCCGTTCAAGACTACTGCCCCGACCAATGCCGGTCATTACCAAACCGACGTCGGCACCTTGATCAACCAACGCCGGTAGGACCACCGACGTTGGTGACTGTGACTAGGCTGACAACATCACTCAGGTAAGCTTTTGCTTCCTTTTGCTTTTCAGTTTGTTATCATTTCAGTCTTTTTAATATTCTGCTATTTATCAGACTCTTTTTCTATTGACTAGTGGGTTGACCTCCCTTAAGGAAGTTTTCATACTTCTGGGATCGAGCTTTCGCTTGGCAACCCACCATCTATCCATCTAACACCTTTTTGTCCAAGTCTCTTTTCTTTGCAGGTGTCATTCCTCCATAGCCAAAGAGGAGTACTCACAGCGTCTGGATTACGGTGCGCAGACTATATCCAGGTACATATAGGCCTTGACCATCTCTTAGTTTCTTAATTCTTCATTGAAATCTGAAAGCAAAATTTGAATAGAAACATACGTGAGAATGCCAAGTATCACAACCACATGGATTAAGGCTTAGGAACCAATTAAAAGAGAAGAGAATGGATTATGATCAGTGGCTCATGCTAATCTAGTATTTTGATCCTATAGAGTGAAAGGAAGGAGTTATTTTTAAATACCAATGATTAGTGTTCAAATGCATTTATGAAAAATGCCATGAAAGATTCAGACCATTATCACATAAGCTCCATGCAAGTAGAAAAGAGCAAAATTAAAGATCTTGTGGGGTCAAAAACATAAAAGTGTAAAGGCAAAGGACTAAATCAAATCCAAAACATGTATAGACCAAAGCCCAGATATCTTCTACCATTAAATCTCCAAACCATAGACCCTACATAAAGGCAACCTAAATAGATCTAATTTGTTGCAATTCAATTAAGATATAGCTTAATTGAGTTTTAGAGAATGAAAGATCTTTCATAAAGATCATCTATAATATAGTGTAAATAATTAGTAAAAAATAGAGACCATGGTAGCTAGCAAATAGCAATTGAAGGAAAAAGCTAAGCTTTTTTTGATGATAGATAGTGAGGGCTAGGTATTCAAGGATACAGAAGTAGACCTGGCCACATTAAACATCCATGACATCAAGAATTTGTCTAAGTTTTTTTTAATGATACATTTACTATAGCCCATATCAAAAGAAGAGTAGAGAAATACCACCACTAATAGATGATATAGCGAATTGGTTATAATTTACATGGTTAACCTCCATCATGCCACAAAAAAACCAGAGGTATTTCACTACATTGATGCCCTTGCCCCTATTTTTGTTGATTATAGGATTGATGGTGAATGGATTATTAAGGAGGGTGACTCAAAAGAGATAGCATACATTTCCCCTATTTCTTTTGAAAATTAATACAAGCTCCATCTTCCCTATGTGGACCTTTCCAACATGAGAGAATGGATAAATAACCATGACTTGGGCTCCATCCTAAGACCCTTGATCCATCAAGGGCCTCACATCTTTAGAACCCTTGCTGTAAAAATCCCTATCATCTAGTTTAGATAAGGTATTAGAGTGATTATGACCTTGTTGAATATATATTTTGGTACCGTTTTGACCACTTATGTAAATAAGGTTTGGGTCTGATATGTACACTTCCTTGTGGAAGAAAAAAATATCCCTCCAATTAGAGATTTGATCATCATCTTCCTAGCCAATTAATTCATTGCCATGAAGAGGAACACCTCTGAATAATTATACATGACGTCTTACTTGATTGATGCCCTTATTGCTTCAATCATCTTCCCTAGCATTAAGAATTGGTCCCTTGAGGTTAGTAAAACCATGTCACACCACTAGTCTAAGTTTCACATCTTTAAGTACATGAATCACATGTAGTTTATCTATGATTACATTTTCCCAGTAATAGTTAAAACCATCACAGGTGTCCCCATGCCTAAGCTCCACCTCCTCATAAAAAAGTTTGTGGAGATGATTGGGTATGTACGGTATTATCTTGATTTCAAATTCATTAGTATAGAAGGAATCATGTCACAACCCTATAGACTACCTGTGCATCTCCCAAATAAACTTGTTGAGTAGGAGATTGCCTCACAACTCATCCTTAGCATTAACAAGGCTTTCAAAGAAAAGAGGAAAGGCCTACTTCACCCCTTCCCCTTGGGTATTTAGAAAACCCTAATTAAATAATGGAAGCAAGGTGGAAGTTATGGTCCGACATAAGAATTCATTTGGAATTAAATAGATGAACTTAAAATGTGGGATCCAAGGAACAAGGTGAGGGATCATATAAAGGACAAGAAGCTCAAACTTGAGTATATACATCAATTGGGTGTCCACAACATCATCTATATTAGAGCTAACAAATATGGTGAAGTGTTGTCTAGGGTCCAAGGTCACAACATAAATCTAGAGCACATATTGGTCAAAGACAACAAGCCATCTAGTGAAACATGGCAAATACACCCCTTGTAGTATCATTTACTACCTAGGCCATCTATAACAACTCATGAGCAACCTCAGGTAGAGAAACTATAATAGTCCCAACAACAAGTTGAGCTAAATTAGGATGATCAAGGCAAAGGAAAGGAGAAGGTTGGAGAAGTAATATTAGAATAAAAATGTAGAGAAGGACCCTTACCTTCAACCAAGTAGTAGAAATCACCTAGTAGAAAAATAGCAATGACTAAAAAACTACTAAAAATTGCATATAAATGAATAAGCTTAGTCATGTGACCATTATTAGTTTATTGCCAGTCATTTATAATGTGACCAAATTTATGACTATAGTCATTTATTGGTTCTTTTAATTGATCAATTTGGTTGGTAATTTATTTAGTCATGGTAGTCATTTATTTGGTCATTATAATTATTAATTGTCATCAATTGGTAGTATATTTAGTCATTTTTAATCACTGATTTCCATCCATTGGTAGTATATTTAGTCATTTTTATTAACTAATTTATATCTATTAGTAGTATATTTAGTCATTTTAATCATTATCTTGCCATCAATTGGTCATATATTTAGTCATATTTATTCATCAATTTCTATCAATTGGTAGTATATTTAGTCATTTTAATTGATTGATTTCTTTCCATTAATTAGTAATAAATTTAGTCATTTTAATTTTTAATTATTGTCATTTGGTAGTCTATTTAATTATTTTTGTTCACTGATTTATGTCAATTGGTAATATATTGATACATTTTTTATTAATTGCATAATCATTATATTTACTACTAGATTAGTAGTAATTCTTTATTTATATGATATGAATAATTTATTTAATACCATAAATTATATAATGCAAAAATAAGCATATTATTTTTTTGTTCGATACTTGGGAATTATAAGGATCCCAAGCCCTTTGACAAAAAAGATTCAACAAAACCAAATTAGTCTAGATCAACATCCTTTCATGCCAAGGCATATGACCAATCTATTAACATAAAAAATTACTAAAAAATCATCCTTAGATACATACATATTTATACTACTATCTTACTACTTTAATGATTATTAGCAAACAAAATCCAACAAACTAACCAACTATTCTATAATTACTAATTCCACAAGCTTCCCCTGATTTGTGCAAATTTTATTCTTTTCTAGTTCTTCAATTAAACCACCTGTTGTTACACCCAAATCAACCAATTTCTCACTTTCCTTTGAATGGTTCAACGCCACCATCTTGATATCTTTTTGAACACTTACAAATTACTCACAAGATTAAAAAATAGTCTTTTCTATACTTTACTAGTTGCCTCCCCATGCTCCTTTTGCTTGCCTTTCCACCAAGGTGGATAATTAAAAGAGCCTCTCACCACTCCTTTACCTAATATTTTAATTGCATTGATCATGTATTTATCATGCCTCATTGACCTCCATTTCTCCAAGTTGAGAATGGGTTTCAAAAGATCTTCAATAGAAGGTAAACTAACTCCTTGCATTTATTCCAACTTGAACTGCACTCTACAGGATGCTTCCACGTCCTTGGAAAAATCAACCAAAGCTAGGAATTGAAACTCAAGATCTTTAAACATTTTTAATGGGATAAAAAAAAAAATAGTCTCTCTCTAAAAATGACAAAAGAGGAAATGGCCCAAGTGGCAAAGATGTCAAAGCCTCTACCAATTCAAACCTATATTCTAGACATATGAAAAATTCCACTATTGCTTGAACCTAGGATCTTTCTATCATAATCAGGTAAATATTAGAAGCAAACAGAGAGGCCAAGTCAAAATTGACTCTAACTTGATGACTCTATGCAAGAAAATCCATTCCCAACACCAACTTGATATCTACCACCACTTTAGGAGGAGTCCAAAAAACATTTGACATACGTGTCTTAGAGACCATTCTAGAAAATCCCATCTCACAAATTTTGGCTTTGTCGAAAGCCAATAGCCAACCAACTGATTCCAAACAAAATTTATATATCTCTACTACACCCCAAACATGAATACCTCTAAACCAAGAATCCTATCAACCGTCCTGCCAAAATACCACTCCAAACCCACTACAAGGCATAAATATCCCAATTGTGAGAAAATAGATGACATAAATGCTTCAAATCATGAATGTTCCACATTTTAGTGCGATGGAAAAATCATTCCACTAGCTTTAAATGACATCAACCTTCACACTTGGGAAAAGTTGAAGCATGATTGCCTTGACAACTAATCACTTTCTCATGAATTGACAATATTTCAAATCATAAAAATGCTCTATATTAACAAATATAGAGACATCATTACTTTTATTTTAAAAAAAACATCTTAAAGAAAATACCACAATATCAATGTTAAATTTGCATTTTCATATATATTTTTAAATATCAATCTAATATTGATATTTCTTAATTAAAAACCTAAGCAAACCATATTATCAACATTAAAATTGATTTTTTTAAAAATAATATAATTTTGATATTTCTCAATTTAAAAATCAATCTGATCAAAATATTGACAATCCTCCTAGCTCTTATTAACATTATCCATCCTTTCCTCCTTACACTAATCAATCACTGCATTGGTAAAAAAAATAGCAACTTTATTACTTTCTCTGAAATAATGGTAGAAAGATATATTCAACATCATGATAAAAAAACTAATTTAAAATAAAAAATATAATACAATTTTGATGAACTATAAGATGTTCATTTGTGTGTGTGTGTGTGTGTGTGTAGTAAAAAATATCAAAGTCTAAGAGTTTCTAGCTATTGTAAATATACCATGATAAATATCCCTAAACAACACATTCAAACTGCTGCATAAAGTAGTGGGTCAAGCTATGTAATAGCTAGTACATGATAAACATCAACTATGTCATTTTGTACAAATATTTTAGTGGCCACCATGTGTAGGTTCCTTATTTCTCTTTTAGATGGATAGTTCTATCTATTTTATCTTCATAAGCAAGGGGTATGTTACTTGTGACCTTTAAAATATTTACATTTTCATCTCTTGTTCATTTCAATTTGACTCCATGTACAATTGATAGTGAGTGAATCTACCCAACGCCCATACTAACACCATCAAATAGATCCAACACCCCAACTTAATCCTCTTCTTGGAGTTTATCATTACATTTATACAAAAACAAAAAAATACACATTATATTGAGATATAAAACATTCAATAATACAGATAAACACTTGATAAATATTTATAAAAAACTAGAAAATGATGATAAGAAACTTGAAACCATGCACCTGACATATTAAACAAAAATTAATTTCCTACTATTTGATACAAAATGGATGTTAGATACAGAAGGTGTCAATATGTTAGTAGTCATGTACCATGAAGATGTGGATGTTACAAGGACAAGAAGTGTCATTCTTCTAGTTTCTATGGGCTATTTTTTAGTTGTTGTTGGCACCTTCCTCATCAATGGGCACAACTTTGTAGTGGCTACAATCTCATCCTATAGTTGTTATAGGTACAGCCTAACCCCTATATACACCTCTCTTGTAGCTACATGTTAATTCCTCACAAATGATGAGCTATGGATTTGGCTATGGGCTATTAAGAAATTCATGGAAGACACCAGACAAGATAGAGGGGGAGTGAAGGAATATTAGAGTAGAAAATTCAAACATTTCTAAGGAATGACCATACCCCTAAATAATAAATTAAGTGCTATAACAAAGGCATACATTTCCAATATCCATTTGGAATGTTGAAGACTAAAATTTATGACTATAGGGATACAAAAGAACTATTCTTAGCTTCCATTCACTTCATGGAAAATAATTTCACTCTACCAATAAGAGAGATCTAGGATCTTTTCTAGAGCATAGGTCCAAAGTTTGATAAACTAACCTATTTCCAAATTAAAATTTCACTAAAAAAGAATCCATTAGCAAACATCATTATTTACTAGGAGTAAGACAGAAGAGAAACAAGCCATCAATAGTATCATATAGAGGATATCAAGAGCAGCAAATGCCATCACCCACCCTCCTCCATGATTATAAAGGATCTGACTTAGATAAAAAAACAAAGATCTGAGCAACCACCTTATGGAAAGATGATAATAGTCTCTCATACCACTATAAAACTACTACTCCAGTTCTTGGTAGGTCATCATGATTACATATAGGTTGCTAAGGGAATAAATAAAGGACAAGACATTATGATCACATAATTACCCAAGTGTAATAATACAAAAAAATCATGACTACCAGGGTAATAATTGCATGAGGAAACAACAATCTAAGATTCCATTCTAAAAAACACTCACATGTAGATTTATTATGCCATGACCTTAGGAACAAATGGTTATAAATGTACAATGTATCTTCAAGTCATATAAAATCACTATATTTTTTTAATATAGCATGAAATATATTAAAAATCATATTTAATCATTAAATCATCATTCATCGATTCTTTTCATGAGTTATGTCAAATCACCACTCAAAATCGTCATTATGACCCCATCCTATATTTTTACATCCTACATGTACCATGTCACTTGGGGACAAGTGACACTTCATGTGGAATGTTATGGTTAATCAATCACACAATATTATACACATGTAAATTAAAAGCCCATGATTATGCCACAACTACACCCATATTTAATTGGGGAAAACAATCAATTTTATTGTTTTATACTTCAAGATCGTATCTCATTCACAAAAAGACATGAACAAGACATTGCTACAGCCTACAATCAAAACTACCATTATTGAAGAAACTTACTTCACTACAAGTAGCAATATGAAGGTAAAATTGGGTGTTTTGAAGAGATATCTATTTGAAAACTTTAACAAGAAAATAAACTATCTAAAATTGGAGGTTCAGTAGTGAGAAGGGAACCCTTAGACCATAAGCAGTTGCAAGGAAACCCATATAGCTAGGCCATATTCAACAAGGTTGGATGGGCTACCTATTTTGAGAAATTGTAACATTTTTCAGAACCTCTCACTAGAGAATTTTTAGGGTCTTTTACAAGAGAACAAGCAAAAATATTTTGTGACTATAGAATTAGGGCCCACGTATTTCTACTATTCTATTTAACAACATTACACCTAAAATATTTGATATTCCTACATACCTAATATTATAGAGATAGGAAACTTAAAACTATGCACCTAACATATTAAATAAAAATTAACTTCTTACTATTTGAAATATATGTCAAGATTTATGTATGCACTCTATTACAAACTAAACTCTAAGCTTCCATATGTAAGTTATATGTTCTCTCTTATTTCTATAATCTATGTACACTAGCTAATTACACTTCACTACTATTGTAACCAACTTATATCACATAGGTAATGATTACCCTTATTTACATAATCAAATAACCATTAATTACTTGAATAATACTTACTTTCATGTGGTTTCATACCACTCACCTCAAGTTCAATACCACTACTACTATGAATATCATGTGCATGCTTGCCAAGTTTAGCATAATCACTATCAACATTGACATGAAGTTGTGCAACTTTGTAGAGAGCTCTATTGAGATAGCCTTTTTCTTTTTATTCTACATTCATATAATTGCTTTTCATGTGGTTTAATAATCATACAAAAATTAATATAAGTCAAGTAAAGAATGTAAAAGCTATAAATTTTTGTCTAAGAATATTTTAAGCATGAAAAATGATAAAACATTGGGATAGATTAAGTTACAACTTAAAGACTACAAAAGCTATAATTTTTTGTCCAAAAGAAGAATGACAAAACATTGGAACATATTAACATACAACTTAAAGAACGCAAAAGCTATAAATTTTTGTCCAAAATAACATTTTAGACATGAATAATGACAAAATATTGAGACAAATAACTAATAACAACCATTATATTACCTCAACTTTAGCATAACTATGACTATGCTACATTTTCTTATCTAGTTCATCATGATAACTATCAATATTGGCAGCTCTATTAACATTAAGGCATATTTGTTTTCATGCTACTTTGATAAAATTGCTCTGCATGTGGTTTAACTATCATGAAAAAATATACAAAGTATTCAATAGTCATGTAAAGAATGCAAAATATGAATTTGTCCAAAAGAACATTTTTTAGATCACTCCAACAATAAAGAAACTAGGTTGGATTCTCCTGCACTCAAATTTTAATCTACATATTAAGAGGCATTTGTATATAGAATTTCCAAACAAGAATAAATGAGATCAATATATCCTATTACCTCAACTGAATCCATGGAATTATGTTCATTCCATGCACAAACTAAAGGCTTAATAGAGGCAACCAATTGTGAAACTTTATCATTGAAACCATATATGCAACTCATTACATGTTGGTACCCTTCATTTGAGTTGATATGATATGGAGAGGCTCTTACTGAGCATCTAATAGATGGATGTGAAATCTCTCTTGATTAACTAGATTTCCACTTCATCATACTCTTAGATTTACTAAGATATAGTGCTACCATATAATCGATGATATCTTCTTCACCTACTTCTCTATTACTATTTTCCACCTAAAATACAATGTCAATTTCAACATATAGTCAGTTCAATAAAACTCAAAATAAATAACATACTGTAAATTGAACCAAAAATCCATACACTTACTCCAAATTTGTCCATTTTGGCCTGCAACTCACCTTGGCCAAATGTATATCCAGCCATCACATCATCTCTTATTCTCTTGCCTTTGTTACACTTTATTAAATATTCTTTAAAATGCATACTTTATTTTAATTCCTCCCACTATTTGGAAGATAGAGTTGAGTCTAACCTCTATTTTCTCTCCATGATTTTTTTTTTGCATTTGTATCTAAAATTGTTCATCAAAAGTCTCATCTTTTGCTTGTAATATTTCCTAGAGATTTGTCCACTAGTAGTCTCAAAAGCATTTTCCATTTTTTGTATAACATTTTCCACACTTCATGGATATTTATCTACAAAATTTGATTTTCAAATATCCAAATGGGCCCTACATCTTACACCCAACTCGGAGGCCCACCTTGCAGCATTTGGCCCAATGGCCTCAACATCTCTTGATACCTCAACCAAGAATGGATTCTTGCCTTCTAATTTTCTTTAGTTTGCATTCCTCTCTGTAGATCTATACAAATATTGACTCAATATTTTTATTTTGACAAAATTAGACACATCTTCTATTAAACCACTGATTCATTAGTTCCATCAAAATTTATAGATGCAACACATGCACTCTAAGGCACACCAGATGTAAGCGGTCTTTATTCATGGCTTTCATTAACCAAAACTTCATTCTCCTTGGCCACATCAAGTGTGGCATGAGTAGGTAGATCAGTACTAGTCTTCATATATTTCACTTCAAACACATCCTTTAATCTTGAATAAATCATCTGCAGACTTACTATTCCTTTACTCTCATGGTTTTCAATGATATCTTTTAGACTTTGTGTTAAGAGATCATCACGACATTGCACATCACCATGTGTTATATCAGGATACACATCACCATGTGGTATATCAAGATGCACATCACCATGTGTTATATTAGGTTACACATCATCATAACTATTATTTTCACCAACTAGATTTATTGAATAATAAATGCATTGGCTTCTATGAGTTGGTAGTACTGTATATTTTATTTCCTTTTGTTATTTTTCCACATTTTATTTTCACTCTTTTTATTTCCTATAAAATAAAAAAATATCATATGTCTTATATACATAAATATCTTGCCTATAAAATTTCATTAAACACTATTAAACAAATAATATACTACTTAGTGGATTTAAAACTTGCATGTTTGTCAAACCAATATGCGATAAATATTCATTTTTCTTGACCACATTTTTTCTATGAAAGTGCTCATAATTTGTCACTAAAATTTCAGAATTATGATCACTATCATATAATTTCTACCTTAAAGTATTTTTCCTCATTTCTTTAAGTCCAAATAGATAATAATGTATAAATCAACAACTTAAATTAGTAGAAAAATTGTGGAATATGAGTTTGAATCTCAAATTCTGGACATCAAATGGGCTTTTGATTTTAGAAAAACTCATTAAAAGTCACCATTTATGAGGGATTAGAAACATTTACATTCAGAATTCAAGAAATGGTTATTAGGGAAATAAAACATAAAACCCTAGAATGATTAGAAGACAACAAGATAACATTCATTATTTCACTTCAACAAACAATTGAAACCAAAATTTGGCCACTAGATATAACTCAATTCTATTGATATTCAAAAGGATTTTACAATACATTTCAAAATTTTGTCTTGACTAACTCCCCTACTAATGATTATCATTTGGTCTTGGTTTCCATTTTATAAGTCAATAAGGGAAGCAACAAGATTCAAACTATTATATGTCAAAAAGTGTCTTTTTAGTTACCATTTTTAACATAAATCAAAAAGTCTTAATTATCATTGTTTACATAGGATTACATAAAAGAAATGAAAGATGAGAAATGAAGTGAAATGATTAGATGTTGAGTTCTTGAGCACTCTCAAGATACTGAAGTCTATTAGTCATTATAAGGTACTCATGATCATTTATATTTGGCAAGGTCCTCTCTCCATGATAGTATCTCTAAGGCTTGGTAATTTACTGCAAGGCCTATGCTTTTGGGGGAGCTAGATATGTCTACTCCCATTGGTACACTATGTAATCATGAGGCCATTTATACTCCTACATTTTTCATGTGTTATCCAAGTTATATTTCCATCTATTATCTAATAACCCTCTAGTGCACGTGATGAGTTTTGAGTATCCAACATCCAATACAGTTATTCCATTCAAGGTTAAATTGAGGCTATGAATATTTATCTCACCATCCTTTTGTAAATGAGTGAGGTAGTTTGGAATAATTTGGCTAAAATCATCTATCCAATCCTTGGAGCCTTTCAATTGATCATCATCCCTTATTATCTTAGGCATGGACCACTACTTTATTGTGTGAAATGAATCCATTCTTGCCTTGATCTTTTGGTCTTCTCTAGTTATGTATTGAAATTCATCTATGACCATTCAAACAATTTTCTTAGTAGGCTTTAAAGTTGTGGGGGCCTTAACACTCATTTGTAAAATTTTACACAAAGTTATTAAGGTGTGATGTATAGATCACCATCTCTTAAATAAAGTGTCTAATATAGTTATGTGGGCCTTCATCTGAACAACTGCTTGTGACAAAGAGACATAACATTCATACACATTTTCCATTTTGTCCACAATTAGTTTAACCCTATGCTCCAAGATCTTTTCCAATACCCTAAGGGTTTGTCTCTTTGCTCCTTACTTTGTTTCTTCATTAGTATTTTTCAACTTCTCAATTTCTTATTTTAGCACATTTACTTGTTCAACAATGATTACACATGTATCAATCTGGATGGCAGGGGGATGGTATAATATTAATTTTATGCTTTCGGAAGGACTTGCTCCCTTCAATTGCTCTTTCAATTTCACATTTTCTATGAATAACCTATTTACTTCATCATTTAGATCAGTTTGTTCTTTCTCATATTCTACCGATCTAAGCTCCATACCTTTAACAATAGCCCTAGTAAATATTGTTGAGTGCATTGTCATAGTAGCTTCCTCCAATATTGATGTGTTTTTACTATGACATTGCCTCTCATTTATTACACAACATCAATTAATCTTGGTTTTTCTTTTATTTTTTCGTTGTCTAAAAGATTGGGGTTTCAATTCTTGGATTATAACCTATGCCACTCATTCCCTTATCTGAATTGAATTCAAAAATTAACATGGGATCTTCTTAGCTTCTTACATGATCTAATAAGAATATCTGTTTCATCTCCATCCTAGGAATGATCAGTAAGTTGCTCTCTAATACCAATTTTTTGGCCTCTTATGGGTTGAATTGATTTCATTAATCTTGAGCTCCTTAAA
The DNA here is from genome assembly GCA_037957365.1 of Torreya grandis. Classification (NCBI taxonomy): domain Eukaryota; kingdom Viridiplantae; phylum Streptophyta; class Pinopsida; order Cupressales; family Taxaceae; genus Torreya; species Torreya grandis. Next base: position 1,359,337 of record JARHVA010003225.1, read on the forward strand.
GGTCTGAGTAATAATATGATCTTGTTGGGACTCTTTGGTACCCATCTTATTAATCTAGAGTCTCTTCTCAAATTCTCTCATTTTCACCTTGATTTAAAAATATTTAAACTCACGGGTCTAGATAAATTCATCATCTTCAATAAACCTAAGAGAAGTAACCACTCTTTCATCATCATGCATCTCATGGTCATTATGTGCATGCACATCTACCCTTTCTTTTAGTATATGAGCCTCAATTGCAAGTTCAGGGTGTGGCTAATACACTTCATCATCATGTTTAAAATTCATTAGTACATTTGTTACCTCATCTATATCCCCCACCTCTTCATTTACTTCATATGCCACTAAGTGGGGTAATTCTTGTGTATTTTTTACTTTTTAGGCTCTAGGTGCTTTGGAGGTGATTTTGATTGTAATATAATAGTGTCTGAAAGGGGTTTTGTAATCACAACACCACTTGGCCTATTTATGGTAAATTTTATGGGTTTTAGAGACTACCCCTTAGGTTCCTTTTTGATCTAAACATATAACCTTTCAAAGATGTCAATTATAAAATTTATCCTCTTAAGAGGATCCCCTTCTTCCACATAAAAACCTAATAATTTAGTGTCTCTCTTCTTCTTCTCTTCCTCAAAATAATTTTATGATTTCCCATTTATTTTTCCTATGAAACACTTCATGATGGGTAAGGCAATTTCTTATTACATCTTCTTCATAATCAACCTCATGGGTAATCCCACCTCTAGTGAGTAGTGTTTGCATTACAAATTTTACATATCCTTTGAGGTCAAAGAACCTTTCCCCTTTTGACTTCAAATAATACTTTACCTTCAAATAAATTTGTAGATCTTATAGAGTATAAGACCCAATGGAAAATTCCCCACATACGGTTAAGTGAGGTAGGAATGTCCCCTTTTTCTACCTCTTCATAACATCCTGCTCCATCCATAGCATTTGCCACATAAATTCCATAAATTCAATTTGAAGGGAAACAAACTTAGGTATAATGTGTGGGGATTGAGGACACCCGTAAACTCTTATCACTATTTGGTCTACTAGAAAGAACTAGTCACCAAAATTATGGGTATGTCCCTATTCTAGCTTCAATGCTAAGGGTATTAATAATTTTTTGATTTCAATGGAAAATATTGGTGAAATGTGACCAAGAGTGGCCATGAGCCTTACTAAAAAATCATGATGAAATGTCACATAATCATTATTCCTACATCTGATATCCTAGATGTAACACCAATGTTGCATAGGTAACCTATTTCCTTGTTGGTCAGTCACCTCCAAGCACATCCTCATGGTCCATTTATCTCAATTTTGATACAATATTAAATGACACAATTAGGAATAATTTTTGAAAGTGATAGGGGTTAGGTTTTCTCTCACATGTAAGAATCCCTCATGTAGCCCTTTTTCAATTAGAGCAGCAAAGTCATACTCAAAATTCATTTATGGGTTTTGAATCCTCATTGCCATCATCATGAGAATGATTAGCATCTTCTCTTGAGCATCAATCCCAAGCACTTGGCACAAAACAAAATAATTTCATTTAAAATAGACTTGAATGTGTTCCACAACAAATGGCTCATTGTTGGAAGGGAAAATAGGTATCCTTTTATTGTTTGCACCCATTTTCATGTGCAGAGGAATTTCATCAGTCCTATAAGTTTTTATCAATCTCATATAGTCTTCCTCACTTTTATCCAGGTTAATCTTGGTGATGGATTACCTATTTAACATGAAACACTCTACAATTATTGCTTTATTCAATACCACTAACAGTGAGCCATTTGGGATTCTTATAATCCTAGTATCCAAATGGTACTATTGTTCTAGTACTCTGATAAACTCAACATCTATGAATACATTTGGGAATATTAGTTTGGCCAAGTCTAAGGTTGAAAGATTCAAAACTGGAATCTTACCATCCCTCTTATCATAAAAGTACCAAAACAAATCTGACCTTGAGATAGGAATAATTGGTTCCTTGCATCCATGAGCTACATCTATAAATGCCTTTTTGAATCCCTTATTTGTTAAATTGGGTAACACATCAAGTATGGACTATTGTAAAGTTTTATTTTTCATTTTAGAGGCTGTGGCTTTTTCCTTCTTACTCATAATTTCACTTCTTTTGCATGGTAAGATGAAGAATTTACTCTTACATAATTTCTTTAAGCTTCTACTTATAAAATTGAGGAAATTTAGTTGTTATACACTTGATACAAAGGGTTTCTATGAACTTACCTAATAAAATAATAATTTTAGAGTCTTCCTCCTTGAACTCCCTTGCCTCTAGTACACTGAGCTATGTGAATGATTGTAAAAATGGCATTAAATCCCAAGTATTTTTGCTAATGAGATTAGTCACCTCTCTATTAACGTCAACTCATTCAAAATATTTCATAATCTATCCATATTTTGAGTTTGAATGCATGCCTATGATCTTAGGAAATCAAATGGTTCATGTTTTGAGGTGTAATCATTACCACTGATGATTTAAATTCTTTGACATATTGTACCATAATACCACTCTATTATATCAAGACCATTATGGGGTAGTAGTATTGTAGAGTTAGCATTTTACTCTCCCCACTATACCGTACACTTTCACTTTGCTTGTTATAGGACAGTGGGTCAGACAGTCTCATACCACCACCCCGTGCACACCCCTTTGGACTCTTGTGGGATGGCAAGTTAATTTTAGCGATTGAGTGATTATTCACTACCATACCACATTGTCATAGTTTACCCCTTACAAGTCTACAATTTACTTTAGTTGTTAGCATATTATCAGCACCACCTTAAGTTATTCATAATTGGTTGCCACAGTATTATGGTAAGCTTTTGTACATTGACTTATATGTTCCACCATCCCATGCATATCTCTGTTGACTATTATAGTAGTGTGGTATTGGATTTTTTTTATGTATTTTAGGTGGGAATATAGGGGTGTATTATGAATGCAGTATTCTAGATATCATTTTATTGAAAATATTGAACATATTTCTAATTTTACAGTCTCTTAGTTTTAGTTTTCAATGTCAGTCAGACCTAAGAAATCATTTCTTTGTTTTTAATGAGGAGGCTTAGTCAAGTAGAGAGACTTTTAGCATAGGAATCAGGGATTTAGTCTTCGGGATCAAGGTTAGTTATGATAATGAAACTAGGTAAATTTTGGAGGTTCTAACATAGGGGCTGTCATTTTTCAAAATTTTATCTAACATAGGGGCTGTCATTTTTGAAAATTTTGGTCTTATAATTCATCATTGACCTCTTTTTTCAGTTCCAATATTTTAAAATTACTACATTATAAGTTGATGAAGAGATTATAGTCAAGGGGTTAATTGACCAACACCCTTGTCATTGATTTTAAAGGGGGAGAATTGAAGTAGTAAAACAAAACATGATCGAGAACAACAGGATAATATTAAAATTAGGGGGATCATAATAGTAAGAGGGAGCATGCTAAGGAATTCTACTTGTCTTTTCACACAAATTGTTTAATAGTATAGGTTAAATATTTTGTTCACCTAATGTTAAGATATCTATATGTATTATTAAATCATAGATGTTCATTATTATTTCCTTCACACAAGTATATTAAATACATGTGGAGGCTATAAGTTGTATTAAAAATAAAGCTATGTAAATATAAGAGAAATGACTAAAATTTATTACCAAGATTTTAAAGATTTGTTTACTTTCACAAGTATCTTATTGCATTATTTGATATCTTTAGACCTTTCTTGCTTATTTTCATATCTATAAGTTATAGAGAAGTTAGAAAAGTCTAGAATCTAGAAAAAATATAAGACATACAAGAAATTATATAATAACTAAACAAAATTCATTTCAACCAAAGTAAGAAAACTAAGAAGAATGATTGAACCTATCTTTAAATAAACTTCAAATCATCGTTGAACATCTTAGGTTTTGTATATAATATACCAATAGAATAATGATGATTACATTAAGAAATGTATCAATAAAACAATAGTGAATAAGCACACCTATACTCAGATATTTATTACATTCAATAATAAATTATAGCATATATATAACCAAATTTTATGTGACAAGATAACAAGTTAAGGTGACAAAACATCATCATAATCATTTGCATTGCTAACAAGACTAGAACCCTAATCACTCATGTCTGCATCTACTTAATTTTCTTCCTCATACTCATCTATGACATGCAATACATTCTCTCTCACAATCTCTTCATTGCTAATAAAAATCTCTTCTTCAAACATTCCATCATCATCTTTATCCACTTCTTCAAATTTTTCTTGTAAATTAACATATTGCCCATCATGTATTATATTGATAACTTCCATGAATTTTCATTTCAAATGAGACTCTATCTGAATGACATACGATCATCATGGGCTTCTTACATCATCAATTAGAAATGATTTGTTAATTTGAAGATGGTAACATATGACTCATATATCCTTGAAAGAAAAAGAGGCTACCCTAATGATTAGGGGTGAATCTTTTGATTCAAAATCTATAATACATAAATGGATTGCTTTTATGAATCAAATATTATAGGTTACCCATAACAACTATAATATTTGACCTATAGGTTTGTTGTAGCAATTTATAAGATATAGGATTTACACCTACAGGTTTCCCATAGCAACTGGAGGGTTTCACCTATAGGTTGCCCATAGCAATTGTAGACTTTCACCTACATGAGCTCACAACAATTACATAGAACCAACTATTACTATGGTAATAAGTAATTGGTTTTTAAGGACACATCCAACTATCTTAGAAACAAATAAAATGATTGAAGAGGATCCTCCATAGAAGTTGTATGGATCCCTCACATGCATATTAACTTGGATGTGATGCCCAAATATGAATAAGATAAGGATAATAGAAAGGAAAAAAGGAAGCTAAATAGTAAAACATAATATATTATCCTTTACCCAGTCAAGGCTAAAAACAAGTAACTTTAAGTTACTAAACACTTAAAGGTTGACTGGGTTAGTTGTAAAGTATTTGCTCTCCTAGATTAGTTTTTTTGGTTAGATCTAATAAACTACCTTATGTATTTAATGGTAAAACCTAGATTAGATTAATGATGATGGTATTAAATAAAGTAATTGCATTCTAATTTTTGAAATATTGTAATCTATTGTACCAATCTTTAATTTCTATAGATATGAGTAGTGAAAATTTTGATTCTATAAGAATATTTTGTAAGTATCTTGAAGAAGGATTGGAACTCAGTTTTGAATGAAGAGGGACCCCTTAGAAGGAGTTTCAGTGAAGATCCTAACCCTTCTTAGATTAAAGTGTGTTGTGTGAGTTAGTTTGATTATATAAAGTGTGATGCATGTGTGACTCATTCTCTTCAACACTCTTTAGCACTTACCTAGAATTTAGAGCACTTCATAGAATTAGGATATAGATAACTCTATAGAATTACAATTAGATCACTTTGTGGCAATTCAAATTCAAGAAATATAGCTAGACATCACTCTACATAATCAAATTTTTTACTTGTACATAAATATCTGTAGTCAATTTTGTGTATTTTTTACATGGATTCTTAGTTATCAATGGCTAATTAGAAGGAAACATAGAAACTACTCTACCTTAATTTTTTTACCATGTGAAAGAGGTAGAGATTAAAATTATATGCTATAAAATATCTTTTAGTATAACCTCACCATTATATTTCTAATATAAAAAATATCCATTATAGTTAAAAAAATCAATAATGGACAAATTGTAATACACAAAGACAAGGAAACTTTGGGGTGTTTGTATACTATTTGTTTGCATTTATAGGAGCATTTTGTAATTCTAAAAATCTTTTTTATCATGTAGAATTATGTTAAATTTGCATGTCATCTACATTGTGCATAAAAGAAGACCATGATGATTTGAAATAAATAAATGTTATTTTTATCCATGTTTTATTGAGGGCCTTCCTTGTCTAGATGATAATTAAATAATTTAATTAGAAATTTAACATTGAATGTATGCTTGTTTTATTGATGAACTACAAGAATTTAAACATATGTCAATCTTGTCAATGTTAATGAATACACAAACACTAACAAATAGGGTAACAAATACTTTGTTGTAACTTTGAGGATTCCTTACTAACATAAAGTATTAACATGTTGAGATAAGATAACTTGTTGTAATAGTTGATAAAATCCCATGTATGAACATATAATATCAATTAAAATATCTTGGTGACCACATTGATTTGATGAACTAGCATAACTTTCAACTATGTCATATGAGACCATATTCTAGGATTACATGTAATTACTACATTAGGCTTACACACAATGACACCCAAGCATTGAGGTCTAGGCTAGGGACATGATCCCATGGTTTAATGGAAAAGTGATTAAAGGAATTGAAATTTGGATTCATGTTACAAATTCAATTCCCATATGATCCAAAATTAGAATTTTCTATATGTTTCTGGTGCTCAGTTTTCTATGCAACTACTATAAGTTACACCAACTAATAACAAAATAATTATGATGTACATGGACTAACCATTCCATAAATACTTAGTGAAAAGGAACCTCAGTGATTAGGTTGGTGAATTGGTTACAAAATTAGAAATTAATACCATACCCATGCATGATAACATGGAACACAAATAGATAACTTAAAGATATGGTCAATACATTGTATTGATTATACAATGAATAAAATCATCCAATTATTTCACAATCTTAAGAACTCAAATTTTTTACATGGTAGTCAATGTCTTATGAAAAGATACCCTCTTATTTATGTAACTCATCTCATATAATACACTAATTTTATTCTCCTAGCTAGATATAGTTACCAATCAAAAAACTATATATTTTGTGTTTAATGTAATGAGGGTTTAAAATTACCTTTGAATTCACTATAGAGGGCATCCTGAAATTTGACTTCATTATAAAGGGCCTTGCCGACTTAAAATTTTTTGTAGCAAACTCTAAATTCCTTGCTTTCCTTTTCAAAAGTTTCCAGGTCCTCTCCAAACAAACTTTCTCACCCATGCAATTATATATTATACTTATATGCTAAAACCAAAAACACCTCATGTCATCAAATTACCACAAAAACCCTCTCTGGTTAGCTCCAACTTCATTAATAATTAATAAACCCTCTTTCTATTTGTATAGGTGCATTGCAAAAATAATTCCAATTATACTCTCCCATCAAATTACCTCTACCAAATTCTACACTCTACTATACTCCCCACTCCCACCAACAATTTCCCAATTAGTTATTAACCCTACACACGCAATACAACCCACTCCCACAAATAATTTCCCATTTCAATTTTTTTTAATTAACCACTTTAATATCATATTATCTAATTTTTATTTGTGTGACTAATTATTTATTTTTATTTTTTACTTGATGATAAAATTAGTCATTTATAACTGTGTTGAAAAACATTAGTATAATTTAGTCATTTTTAGTTGTCATGACAAATTTTTTTAGTCACATAGTCATTTATTTGCCAAATTTTACTAGTGTCATCCTCTCCAATATAGTAAATTGGCATGATAGCCTTAGAGCTAGAGGAGACCCTTTAGGGTGCTCTCAAGGAACTTACAGAGTCTTATGGCTCAAGAGGAGAAGAGGACCCTTCAGTGGAGCCTAATGAAGATACAAGGAAATAACTTGTCCTAGTCACCTCCCATGAAAAGAGGGAGGTAGAATTGATCTTGGTCTTGGTAAAACCAAAGAAGAAACCTAGATTGACCTTCACTCATCCCACTAGTGTATTCAATCTCTTCAATGATGATTTCCAGTCCATGGACCAGTCATTCTAAACTGGTTCATCTATGGTAAATTACAAAAGATCCCATCTCTCTCCCACTCATGGGCCATAACAAAGGTTGATGTGGATGTACATGATGATGTGAATCCCTTGATAAAAGCTATAATGAAAGAACAAGAAGAGAGAATAATCATGATCTCCCAAGGCTCAAGAAGTAAGAAGATGGATGCTCTAAGAGTATCTACTAGCTTAGGAGTGGAGTTCATAGAACCTCCCCAGTTCAAAGAAATAATTACCATATTTTATGTCAATATTGAGACAACATGTTTAGAAAGGATAACAACCAAGATAGCCATGGTTTGGATAAAATAATTCACCTTTCAAAAGGTATAACCTTTTATATGTTTGATCCCTGTTGAAGGACAACGTCTTCGTGAAGTTGTAAAACATGAAAAAGATGTGATAGCCCTGATGGAAGCACATTCACAACAAGCCAAAACTAGAGTTTGGGGTCTAAAATAAAAGATATAGAATTTGGAAAGGGAGAAATAAAAATTAAAAACTTAGGTAATCATGTCGGTACCAGATGCCATGATCAATATTATTGATGAGTCATTCTATGACATGTTTGAGGCATTAAAGTCAATGAAGAAGAGGTAGAGTGCACTAGAAGACCAAGATACCTAATGGTAGGCCTTAGAAGACAATATTTTTCAACTCCTCAACATTCAAGAAAAGAAGAAAATCCCAAAATTTGGAAACATAAGTATGGGACACCTAGGAATAATCATGGGGATTATTATTGATAAATTTAAAAGCTTGATTACCTAGAATACCAAGGTGATGAGGCTTCTAAAATATGATAAAGGACTCATTATTAGAATTAAGTAAATTCTTGGCACTATGCTTGTCAATCCTACACAACCTACTACCCTTGGCCTCATCAATGATGAATATTTCAAGCATAGAGCCACTTTGGTGATTCAATAAATCTAACGGAAAAACAAAGGCCAATTTGGATAGGACAATAGAAAGATCTTGGATATGATGTTTAATGTAGGTGAGAGAATCAATGAAGCTAGAAGGATCAAGAAGGCCTTGGATAGAAATGACAAAGAATTTGATGAATTAGTAGACCAAGAGGAGGATTGCATCATGAAGCTTGTTGTGGATCTCGAACTGATTGATGAGCAACAAGAGAGGGCCATGAGCCTCCTCTAGTAATAAACAAGGGCCCCACCAACAACTTAGAATAATTTTATATTCTAATGGAAATTAGGTGGTATATTATAGTAGAATATTCCTTTGTAAATGCATATGCTAAGTTTGTTAGTATATTTGCCTCTAGCTCAGTATGATTTAGGAAAGCATGTGTATTATAGAGCTTTTAAGGATAGTTATCCTTACCTTTATACACATATATTTTGTAACTAACTGGTATACTACCTATTCTTCCTATAAAGGCATGTGTCACCATTGTAAAAAGGGAGATATATCTAAGAAACTTTGTATACTTTAAGTAATTAATATAAAAAAGAAAATTTTCAAGGATCGTCCTTCTTGATATGTTATTGATAATATAGCTTTTCTCTCAATTGTTAGTAGAAGTCTTGAATTTGAATAGTATCTTTGAATTTTGAATAGCTTTATTTAATCATAGGGTTTTTGATTTGTGATTATGATAAATTAGCTAAAAGATCTTAGTTTTTACTTCATTTCATTTTGCTTTGTATTCATATTTACAATAGCTATTTATTATAGTAGTAAATCCCTAAAGTAGACCTAGTTATTACTTGTGATTCTTGAACATTTTCCTCTAAAGTTTGCCAGATATATAGTGAGATTTGAGTATAGGATATGTTGTACTATATATTTGTGAAATGTGTATTTAGTTACTATTAATACTTTGTCATAATGTTTAGGACCATAATTGGTAACCACTTATTTCTTTTATACCATACCCTTCTCTTTGCTCTCTTTTTACACCGTGACCATTTTAGTTTAAGACACATTATAGATTTACATTTAGATTAGTCTGTAACTTAAAGTGGGAACATAATTCACTAATTATCAACAAAGATTCATAATATAATTGACCAAGGTGGCTCCCAACCACCAAGATTATATAAATATCATGGAATAGTTATCTTACTCTGTTACTATTTCACCATAGGCAACCAAATTATCAAAACCTATAACTCATGCTCTAAATTTTATAAATTTTAAAATGAGAAGTTTTATTTAAACACTAAGGGCACTGATAGTACATTTAGAATCATCAACAAAATAGCTCCCAATAGAGCTAAAAGGAGAGCTAATCTCTGAATCTTTAGTGATCTTAGTTTGCTTCACCTAAATATCACTATATCTTTGTGTTTTAAGTAAATTCTTTGCTTAAAAAATATAAATATCATTAACCTTTGGTTGTTTCAATGCATCTTTGTGCTTACTTTGAAGTTCTTTGGGAATTGATGTTTGTTTCTTATAAATCTAGATTTAACTTTAAAAATATATAGTATCTAAGATTAGAACGGTTCATTTTGATCAAAGGTGGGAATATATTTCATAGATCTAAGTTAATTTATTATTATAATTGTAAAAAAGACCATATTCACATATTTGAGCACATCTTCAATCTAATTCAGTCAAAGATCAATGTCCTTTACAATTCTTCATGCCACCTTTACAAAATGAGCTCAATGTGTAGGTCTAACTTTTGTTCATTATAGAAGTTAAACTAACACACCATATTTTAGGTAGGATCTTCTAATTTTCAGTTGTAATTCCCTAAGATTAGAACAAGATCACACTCATTAACTAGAAAACCCTTATTCAAGCTTGGGGTACATAGAAAATCTAGACATGAGAAAGGTACACGTAGGAGATCTAAATGTCTTCCAACTTCACTAATTCAAGGTACTTGTGTCTTCAACCATAATTTAGGTATGGCATGGTTATGGGATTCCTCAATTAATGTGTCAAGGGTGGTTTATGATCTTCCAATAAACCTTGAGAAATATATACTTTCATTTAGTCCAATAAGTGTAGTGACTACTAAGGAACATATAAAATCCTTTAAGGATGATTTAATATTACTTAATGATTTACATGAAGATGTGGCATGTAGGCTACTTCCATTTACTTTTAAGGATGTCATTTATGAATGGTTTTAAATTTTCTTGATAACTATATCATAAGTTGGAATTATTTTAACAATGTCTTTATTAATTAATTTGGTAAAATTATTAGTCCTTGTGTTATTTACCACTAGTTCACTACTATTAGAAGGGATGCTAGTTAGCCTATCATATCCTTCAATGCTATATTTCAAAATATGTATAGTATGACCATAGAACCCTACAAGCCCAATGATGTCCTAGCCCTATAAATTTATAAAGATGTAGTAGATCCTATGATCTATGTGTTTCTAAAGAGGTTTATTGCAGTTATAGCTTCATTAGCCCAAGGCTATTCTAAATCAGTGATCATTAATGATCAAATTCAACCCCAAGTGCAAATGGTTTATTCAATCCCAAATGTAAACCCACACCTACCTATTATGAACTTGTTCCCAAACAATAACTAAAATATCCTAGCCTTAAACCAACTCCCAAATCTGACCCATTTTCCATTAAGTCATGCATCTCTAAATCAACATCTAGGATTATTGATTCATCCCACTATTAAGCATGAAATATATTGAGAGGGGGGGTAAATCATTATATTATATATATTTTACTTAATATAATTTCTTTTCTTTAACCACTTAATCACACATTCAAGATATGAAATAAAAATGAAACAATAATATGCACTACATAAGAGAGAGAGAGAGACACTATATTTTTATGTGAAAACCCAAAGTGGGAAAAACTATGGAGAACAATATCAAGTATATGAATGAGCACCAACTCAAATTACAAAGTTCACAAGCACCAACTTGTAGGAACACCAACCCCTTTGCCGATCACCAACACATCAACTATTTATGAGCACCAACCCATAAGATCGCCAACCCCTTGAAAGATTTTGTGAGAACCAACCCACAGGAGCACCAACCCCTCTTGTGTATAAAGCATAACTATCTCTCAATGTTGCTTACTCAATAAATGATAGAACTCTACAATATCTCCTACTTTTCTCTCTTTGAAAACAAATACAAACCATGCACTCTCTTGCATATTAGAAATGGCTTCTAAAGCCTTTATTTATAGTTTTCCAAATGACCTTTGGAATTCACCCTTTTTGACCCTTCAATCCTCATGGAAAATGGTGCCAAACTTGCATGACCCTTCATATCCTTGCATTTTAAAAGTCATATAGTGACCCTTCATAAGCAAAATCATCCTTTCCTCTTTTGTCTTTATCTTGGTGACTTTTTGTATTCCTCAAAGTGTCCCTTCATGTAAAAATATGCCATACCCTCTTTTGTCTTCACATGGTGACTCTTGAAATTCTGCAAGATGACTCTTCATGAGAAAATTCACCCCATTCCTCTTTTGTCTTTACCCTATGACTCTTTGACTTCTCCATGGGCCCTCTTTTGACTTATATGAAACTAAAAATATATTCATTAATATTAAAAAAATGGGGCCAAGATATGAATATTAAAATACCATTAAATGCAATGGGGCCTTTATCACCAATAATGCTAGACCTTTGACATCAATGACAATATTTTTAACACCCACTAATGGATACAACCCAAGTGATCAAAGGGATTTGGTACCATCTACTAATAATAACCAAGTACATAATTTTGAATCTCCCAAAAATGAGAATGAATCCATCTTGAAAATGGTTCAAAAATTAAGCATTGGTTTCCTTCAGTTATAGAAACAAGTGGGAAATACTACATAACACTTTGGTAGGAATTTATCATTTCAAAGGTTTAATAAGCCAAATAATAGATTTTAGAATGATAGTTTTCATAATAACAAGGATAATGAACCATCTTTTAGTAACAAGAATATGGACATTAATCTTACTAAAATTACATTATCAAACTATTATAGGGTACATTGCACCACCAAGCATGGGGAAATTAATTGTATAGAATTTTGCAAAGCCTTTGAGACCTTATAAGAAGAGTAAGGCACATTTGAATTGGTCCCTAACAAATCAAATGGTGCAAGAACTTCTAGATCTAATCCATCTGAGTAGGCCTTCATGGTGTACACCTTTGATTTCCCCTTTTAAGAGGAAAATGAACCTGATGAGATCCCTGAGGAGATCCAAGCCTTTTAATAGTTACTAAAGAAGACCTATCCATTGAGTAATAGAGAGTAGAGGCAGTCCCTAACCACCTTAACACCTCCAAAAAACTTTGGAACTCCTCTTGACACCTCTTCAAGTAACAACCCAAAGCCACCAAAAGGGAGTACTTCTAAACCTAATGTTGATATTCCTAGTCCTTTTGGCAAAATTGGTTATAACATAGTTGAGGACATGAAGAAGATAAAAGATAATATAACATTGCATGAACTCACATAGATTATAGAGTAAAGGGATCTCTTTTTAGAATCCTTGTCAAGAAAGCACAATCCCTTCAAGACTGATCATGCCAATGTAACAGTCCATAAAACCAAAGCTAAGTCTCCTCCTATCTTGCTCACTGTCAAGATATTTGGTAAAAATTTGTATAATTGATTATTAGATTCAATAAAATCTACTAATATCATGCCTACAAGAATATTCAAGAAACTTGGTTTAACACCTATAAAATCTAATAGATTTGTCACCCAATTAGACAAATCTAGGGCTAGAGTTGTAGGAGAATTATCAAATGTTCATATGCAACTAGCTTTTGAGCCTAAGGTGCAACAATTCATTAATATTCAAGTTGTTGAAATACCTAATGTTTATGTAATATTATTGAGTAGGGAATGGACTAAGGCTTTGAGTGGTTACATGTCTACAGATTGCTCACATCTGTGGTTACATTAGAAAGGTGTCCCCAATTAGATTAGAGTTAAGAGAGAACCAAGAATGAATCATATGATAATTGAATACAATGTTGTGAATGAGAGATTCAGCATAATAGACTCAAAATTGAGGGTTTTCACCATAGAAGCTAACAAGGTATGTGATACCAAGGATGTTTATGGTGTTCCTAGATTATGGAAATTGCACTTTGATGGTGCTAGATGTAATGATAGATCAGGGGTTGGTATTGTTTTAACTAATCCCACTAACAAAAGGTACCTTGTTTCTTATAGAATCTAATTCTCATGTACTAATAATCTAGTTGAGTATGAGACCCTTATCCTTGGATTACAATTTGCTATAAAAAAAGGTCAAAGAACTAATAGTTTATGGGGATTCAAAACTAGTGGTTAATTGGGTTATAAGCAAATACCAATGTAAACTTTCATATTTAAAAAGGTATAAATTTAGAGATTGGAATCTGATTGAATCCTTTGATGCCTTTGGCATCACTTCCATGTCAAGGGAATAAAATTAAGTAGTTGATCAATTGACATCTATTGTAGCTAACCTCATTCCCAATCATGATTCCCCTAAGTTTAGCATTGAATTGATCCCTTGTCTTTTAGTACTAGACAATATCAACCACTTCCAAGTCTTTAATTATTATTAGCAGATATTGGATTTCATGACTAATTTTAGAGAATTTTATTCTCATATCATTGATGAAGATGATGGAAGTACATCTGGGGAAAGATAAATTTAATGGTAAATTCATTTAGTTGATTGATAATAAAATCCCAAAGGGAATGAGTTATTTATAGAGACTATTTGATAAGGACAAAGTTGTTGAGGCTTCTAAGGTTTTCAAGGTAAATGGGAAGGACTATAATGATATTTACCTATGCCTTCATGGTTAGCCCTAGTTGGTGAGTGTTTGGAAGGCCTGCATAAATTCTAAAAATAAGAAAGATAAGGAACTTCTTACCCAATACAAGGATGTTATATCATGGTCCTATAATGACCTAAAGATATTTGATCAAAGGGTCATCACCCATACTATACCCCTTAAAGAGAGTTGCAAACCTTTAAAATAGAAACAAAGGCTTGTGAACCTAGTCTTAAAACCCATGATCTTCAAGGAGGTTAAAATAATTATAGATGCTAGGATAGTCTTTCCCATCAAGCACTCTACCTAGGTGACCAATTTGGTGTCAGTCAAGAAGAAAAATGGTGAGATTATGATTTGTATAGAATCCAAAAATTTGAAAAAATTAGCAAAGAAGGGAAACTATCCCCTTCCTTCCCTAGACCAAGTAATTCAAGTTGTTTCAAGATCAGCTATGATGTCCTTTCTTGATGGATTTTTAGGTTACAACCAAGTATTGGAGGATAGGATGAAGATAACCTTCATAAAAAAAAGGAGAAACTTTGCCTATAAAATAATACCCTTTAAAATCATCAATGTAGGAGCCACCTTCCAAAGAGATATGGACCATGCCTTCCAAGGCCTTATTGGTAAGTGCATTATTATATACATGGATGATATAAAAAAATTCCTAAAAATAAGGAAGATCACTTCATACATTTATGACAAGTTTTTGAAAGATGTAAAAGGTATGGCATCTCTTTGAACCCTAAGAAGAGTATCTTTTGTATGACTGAAGGAAAATTTTTAGGTCATGTTATAACCAAGGATGGGATCTCTATATATATTGAAAGAGTGGAGGCTATATCTAGATTAGAACATCCAAATACTGAAAAAGAGCTAAAGTCATTTTTTGGTAAGATTAATTTTGTAAGAAATTTTATTTTTGGTTTTGCAGAAATATTCAAACCACTAAATGACATGCTAAAGAAGGATTCCAAGGTCACATGGAATGAGGATTCCAAAAAAACATTCAATGACATCAAAGAGGCCATCAATCAAGCTCCAGTCCTTATAAGTCCTATTTTTTTAAGGGAATTCTACCTCTATTCCTTTACATCTAACCACACTATGGCTTCAGTGTTAACTCAAAAATTGAAGGGTGTGACCACCCAATTACTTTTATGAGTAACAATTTTAAGAATGTTGAGTTAAATTATTTATTGATTGATAAATAGGCATATTCATTAGTTAAGGTAGTTAATAAATATAGGCATTACATCCTTAGAAATAAGGTGTATGCCATCTTACCTGACCTTGCCACCAAGCTTATGTTAATTCAAAATTAATTGGGAGAACATAGAGGTAAATAAAAGTCAATCTTGAAATAATATGACATAGAGATGAAAATATCAAAATTTGTAAGGTGCCAAGGTTTGATTTAGATGATTGCTAACACTAACCCAGACTAAGTATTATGCAGGTGGATCAACAAAAATTTCAATCTAGTAAGTGGTATGACCCAATCATACATTTTTTAATCAATAGTACTTGTCTTTTAGATTTATCTAGGGAGAAAAAGAGGGCCTTGAGGATAAAGGCAGCCCACTACTTGATCAAGAATGGAATATTGTATAAAATGAACTTTGAAGGAATCTACTTGAGATGTGTCTCAAAAGAATAAGCCACCCAAATCATAAGCACCTTTCATGAAAATCTAGGTAGTGGACATCCATCTGGGAAAACCATATCCTAAAAAATTCATAGGGCTAGATATTATTAGCCAACTATTTTTAAGGATGCTCACAAGCATGTGAGGGAATGTCATTCATGACAAATTTTTGGCACCAAGGAGCCAAAGGAAGTAATGTCTCTATAACCAGTCATTATTGACAAACCCTTTACTCAATGAGGGTTGGACTTTGTTGGCATAATCAACCTCATTTCATCTGAAGGTCAAAAATATGTCATTACCATAATAAACTATTATACAAGGTGGACTAAAGTTGTAACCACCAAGTAATGTAGAACTGAGGAAGTGATTAACTTTTAAGAAGAAAACATTTGTACCAAGTTTAGGACCCCAATATCTCTAGTATGTGATAATGGATCTACCTTCATATCTATAGAGATGATCGAATGGAATTATGATAATGACATCACTCTCAAGTTTGCATCCAACCCTTAACCCCAAGGGAATGGAGTCTTTGAGTCAAAAAATAAGAACCTAATGAAGGTAATCAAGAAGTTTTTTGAAAACAAACCCAAAACATAGCACAAGCTCCTTAAATTTTCACTTTGGGTTGATAAAATAAGGATCAAGAAAGCCTTAAGAGCCTAACCATTCTTGTTAGTATATGGACAAGAACCCATCTTTCCTATCACTCTCAAGTTTTTCATATATATATATATATATATATATATATATATATATATATGAAAGAATACATGGAGGATAACCAAAAGCTAGTCAATTCTAGATTGTTGGATATAATTCAAATGGAAGATGCAAGGGACAAATCCTTTGTTGACTTTTGTAGAAATAAAACCATAGTCAAGAGATGGTTCGATAAATGATCCAAAATTAAAGTGTTTAAATAAGGAGACTTGGTTATTCTTTGGGAAAAGGCATCTGAGCTTAAGGGTAAACATGGAAAACTCACACCCTTTTGGATTGGCCTATACTATATTGTATAAATATTTAGCAATAACACTTTTAAAATCAAGGACTTACAAGGAGCAGAGTTTACACTGCCCACCAATGGGAAGTATCTCAAGCACTATTTCTCTACTACTCCTACTGGGATCTTCATGGAGTAAATTTTAAGATGTTTAGATTAGTGTAGATAGGTTAGTTAGTTTTATTTTAGTTCTTTCTTTCTTGTCCCTTTTTTTTACATAAGCATGCACATATTTGTTTTTTCCTTTATTATTACCTTTCTTTCTGTGGTGTGTTTCTTTCATGTTGCTTGGTTATTTGATCCCAATAAGTCCCTAGGGACAATATTGAGCTTGAAGCTATGAAGTTTTCTTAAAATATGCCTTGTAATTTAAGAATGAAGGTATGAATCCCATACATGGAGTAACCATGGCTCTAAAATATAAAGCATGATGTTATATCTTAAAGAAACTAATAAACACCAATGGAAAGGACAATCATTTCATTAGAAATTAACCATTATCTCAACCTCAAAATATTTTTAAAAAGACATACACTTTGGTAGTGGAGACTCCAATTATCATGGTATACCCAAAACTAACACTTAATTAACATCCTTGCATGGGATAAGAGTTTCAACCATATATGATTTTCCAAAGATCAAATACTTGACCAAATCTTAAAACCTTGCTATCATGGTTCCCAACCTTGTTGAAAGCATAAAGACCTAAGAAAATACAAAAATAGGATACAATATAAAATCTAAAGCTTTAGGTAAAGCTGATTTGAGTAATCTCCATTAGGGCTATGAATTCCTAGTTGGCAATGGAGCAAGACCATGAGTAGAGCCAAATGCATCTTTGTTAGGGTCATAGATACTTGGCTAGTAGTAGAGCAATGCCTAAGCCTTCCCTAAGTTAAAAAATGGTTCATAATAAACATTTAATTATACTATAAGTCAATGTAAGTGATTGAGGACATAAAAGTAGAAGTTGTTTCTTGAATCCCATTATAATAAGTAAGTTGAATCAGAGCACACACATAGTTTGAGTGTGTCCCAATATTTGAAATTAAGTTTATAATTAAAAGGTTTGTTTTAAACATAATCTGATCTAGATGGTGGTTTTGGTCAACTAAAGTGGATGACCTAATTATGAATTTGACTAGAGTCTCTAGGTTCTAACATATTAATATGTTTCCCCCATGCGTTGTCATTTGTTGGGACCAACATACCCCTCATTTTTTCAAATTAGGACCCTTGAGAGACCCTCAAAATAAATCATGTAAATATCAACAACTAAAGTTATTTTATATAATTTGAAGATCATCCACTTTGTTAAGAAACAAGCATATATGGTCTTGATTTGCTTTATCTAGACTAACCTTGTTAATGAAGTTCATTTGAGAATGAGTTGCATGTTCCATGGTGGGAATCCCTAAGAATCCTGCATTCCAAATCCCTAATAAACCCTTGGTTTAAATTTGAATAAAGGTGATAACCCAAATTATTGAGAATCATTTTTTTGACTTAAATATAAAAATGCATGTCTTAGGATTAGTCATGTTTCTTAACATGATTTGACTGCCTTCATTATTTCCCCCTTTTTTAAAGTTCCTTATGGCCTAACATAATGTCTTTATGTAGGGTCCTTTTATATTCCTTAACTTAGTGTAAGAATTTAATACTAAGGCCCTGATGTATTCATTAATACCATCTCAACCTTGTCTTAACATCTTAGGCCTAAGGTTTTATTGTCCCCATAGCCATAACTTAAAATTATTTGCATCTTATAGGATCTTATGTTTGTCACTTTATTATGACATTTGATCAAATGGAGTGAAGTCAACTAATAAATTTATTTTAAATATCCCACATCTTGCATAATTTTGAAATCCATGCTTACTCACAAGGACTCGATCAAATAGATCAAAGCGTATTTAAAAATTCAAAAGGATATAGGGAGCTAAAAAGATGGACATGTGGCACTATTACATTTAAAAATTAAAATGAAAAGGGACCTAATTGACACTACAACCAATTGATATCAAGTCTCCAGATCATGATCTTACACTTGTCACTTTATCATGACATTTGATCGAATGAAGTGAATTAACACCCAAGGCCTAAGAAGCACCACAAAAATGCTAAGCGGCATCCTCACATTTAACTCTAAATATTTTAATGAACTTGAATTTGATGTTCATGTTATCAACATTTAAACATCCAAAATTACTAACTTGACACCCACACGACCATCAATTCTAAGTCTATAAAAGTGCAATTTTCACTATTTTAAACTTGACATATGTGAAACCATCAACAGACACCTGAGAAATTGTATTTGATGCCCATGAGACCATAAATTTTTAACCAATGAAAATTCCTTACTCAGTGTTCAAATGGCATCCCTAAACCTTTTATGGGCTAACTAAACTAAGGAAAATGTTCAAAATGTGCCTAAAATGGAAAACCTAGATTTAAAAAATGCAAATATATGCAAGAAATATACTTAGCCTAAGTCTATGATTTAAGGATCCACATGTAATTTTACATAATGGACCTTAAGTCATAGACTTATCCTATGTAAAATTCATTTCATGTTGGACCTATTTTGAGCATGGTTTATGATTCATGACATAAACATTTTATCCAAATATTTTCACTGTGTTTGCTAAACACAATGCATACATTAACCTAGGATGCTTATACCTTGACCCCATTTTAAAATAACTTAGGTTTAAAATACTTAGCCTAAAGTTTGTCTGGTGTTTAATAAACATGAAAAAAACATAGACTAATGGATTTAAGCCTAAGTCTTGATTTTTAAGTGTATACTGAATTAATATTTGGGCATATTTATAGATTAATAGTTAGTGCTTTGTCATTGGGTTTTATCCAATAGCACGAAGGTCCCCAGATAATTTTCAACAAAACCCTAAGAACCCATGAACCCACTACATGGCCAATGATTATTTGACAAAGGACTAACATAAGATTTGGAATATGGGGAAGATGTGTGAGCATGCCAAGTATCACGACTACATGGCTTAAGGCTCAAGAACCAATTAAAAAACAAGATCCCAGATTGTGATAAAAAACTCATGCTAATCTAATATTTTGATCCTATAAATCAAAAGGAAGGAGGTATTTTTATATACCAATATCTAGTGTTCAAATGGCATAAATGAAAAATGCCACAAAAGATAAAGACCATTGCCACATAAAATCCATGCAAGTAGAAAAGGACAAAGCTAAAGATCTTTTGGGATTGAAAACACAAAATTATAAAGGCAAAGGTTCCAAATAAAATCCATAACACATATAAACCAAAGATTAGATATCTTCCACCATTAAAGCTCCAAAACCTAGACCCTACATAAAAGTAACCTAAATGGATACAATTTTCTGCAATTCAATCAAGAGATAGCTTAATTTTGTTTCTAAACATGAGAGAGCTTTCACAAAGATTATCTAAAATCTGGAATGAACAATTATCAAGAAATAAAGACCATGGTAGATAGCAGATAACAATTGAAGGAAGAAGTTAAGATTTATTTGATGACAAATAGTGAGGGTTGGGTACTCAAGGATATAGAATTAGACCTGGCCATATTGAACATCCATGACATTAGGAATTGGTTTAATATTTTATTCATGATAGAAGAATTACATCCCATTTCAAAAGAAGATTAGAGAAATACCACCACCAATAGATGATATAGCAACTTAGTTGCAATCTAGATGGTCAGCCTCCATCATGCCATAGAAAAACTAGAGGTATTGCACTGCATTGATTCATTGCCCCCATTTTTATTGATTACAATATTTATGGTGAATGGAATATTAGGGAGGGTGACTCAAAATAGGTAGCACACATTTCCCTTGTTACTTTTTAAAATTACTACAAGCTCCCTCTTCCCTATGTGGACCTTCCCAACATAAGAGAATGGACCAATAGCCATGACCAAGACTTCATCATAAGACCATGGATCCATCAAGGGCCTCACATATTTAGAACCCTTGATGGGAAAATCCCTATAATCTAGTTTAAAGAAGGTATTAGGGTGGTTATGGCATTGTTGAATAGAGATTTTGGTGTCCCTTCAACCACTTATGTAAATAAGGTTTGGGTCTCATATGTACACTTCCTGGTGGAAGAAAAACTTACCCCTCTAATTAGAGATTTAAGTAGCATCTTCATGGCCAATAAATTCATCACCATCAAGAGTAAGACCTATGAATAATTATACATGATGTCTTACCTACTTGATGCCATTTTCACTTCAATCACCTTCCTTAGAATTAAGAATTGGTCCATTTAGGGTAGGATAACCATCTCACACCACTACCCCAAGATACACATCTTAAAGTACAAGAATCACATGCATTTTATTTATGGATATGTTTTCCTAGCAATAATTGAAGCCATCATAGGTATCCTCATGCCTAGGCTCCACCCCCTCATCAAAAAGTGTGTGGAAATGATTGGGGATATATAGTATTATCTTGATTTTATAGTCATCAAGATAGAAGGAATCATGTCATAACCCTATAGACTACTTGTGCTTGTCCCAAATAAACTTATTAAGTAGGATATTGTCTCCCAACCCATCCTTGGCATTGACAAGGACTGAAAATAAAATAAGAAATGCCTACTTCACCCCTTCCCCTTGGACATTGGGAAAACCCTAATTAAATAATGGAAGTAGGTGGAATTTATGGTAACACATAGGAATTCATCTAGATGAACTCAAACTATGGGATCTAAGGAATAAGGTGGGGGATCATCTAAAGGATAAGAAGATCAAACATGAGTATATACACCAACTGGGTGTCCATGACACCATATATATCAAAGCTCAAAACTATGGTGAAGTGTTGGCCAAGGTCCAAGGTCACAACATTAAGCTAGAGCATAGATTGGTCAGAGACAACAAGACATATGTAGAAACATTGAAAATTCACCCCTTGTAGTATCATTTACTACTTGGGCCATTTGGGATAGCTCATGAGAAACCTTAGGTATAGAAATTGTAGCAGTCCTAATAGTAGGTTGAGCCAACTCAAGATGATTAAGGAAAAGGAAAGGCAAAGGTTGGATAAGTAATATTAGAAGGAAGACATGGATAAAAACTCTTACCTTTAACTTGGTAGCAAAGACCACCCTCTACAATCTAGTACATTGAAAGGATAGCCTTAGAACTAGAGGATACCCTTGAGGGTACTCTCAAGGAACTTCTAGAGTCTTATAGATTATGAGGAGAAGAGGACCTTTAGTGGAGCCCAAGGAAGGTATAGGGAAAGAACTTGTCCCAATGGCCTCCCATGAAAAGAGGAAGGTAGAATTGGACTTGGTCTTAGTAGAACCAAGGAAGAACCCTAGATTGACCATCACTCATCCCACTAATGAGGTTAGTCTCTTTAGTGATGAATTTCTAATCTATAGACTAGTCATTCATGACTGGTTCATATATGGGAAATTGTAAAACATCCCATCTCTCTCCCACTCATGGGACATAACAAAGGTTGGTTTGGATGTATAAGATGATGTGAATCCTTAGATAAAATCTATAATGAAGAAACAAGAAGAGAGAAGACTCATGATCTCCCAAGGCTCAATAAGTAAGAAGATTAATGCTCTAGGAGTATCTACTAGCTTAGGAGTGGAGTTCCCAGAACCTCCCCAGTTCAAAGAACCAATTACCATAGTTAATTTCAATCTTGAGACAACACCTTTAGAAAGGATAAAAAATAGGATAGCCATGGTTAGGACAAAATAATTCACCTTTCAAAAGGTGGAACATTTTATAGGTTTGATCCCTATTGAAGGAAAACATCTTGGTGAAGCTACAAAACATTAAAAATATGTGGAAATCTTGATGGAAGCACATTCACAAAAAGCCAAGGCTAGAGTTTGGGGTCTAAAATAAAGGATCTAGAATTTGAAAATCAAGAAGGAAAAACTACAAACCTAGGCAATCCTATTGGTACTATATGCCATGATCAAGATGCTTGATGAGTTATTCTATGACATGTTTGAGGCATTAAATGTAATGAAGATGAGGTAGAATGAACTATAAGACCAAGATACATTATCCAAACACCTGGTTACCCAATGGTAGGTCTCAAAGGACAAGATTTCCCAAATCCTTAGCATTCAAGCAAATAAGTAAATCACAATCTTTAGAATCATAAGTATGGGACACCTAGGCACAATCTTGGGTATTGTTATTGATAAAGTTTAAAGCTTGAATACCTAGCATGCCAAGGTGATGATGTTTATAAAAGATGATAAAGGATTCATTGGTAGAATTGAGTAACTTCTTGGGACCATGCTTATCAATCTTGCACAACCTATTACCTCTGGCCTCATCAATGATGAAGAGTTCAAGCTTAGAGCCACTTTGGTGGCTCAATAAATCTAAGGGAAAAGCAAAGGCTAGTCTAGATAGGAAAATAACAAGATCTTGGATATGATATTTAAAGCAAGTGAGAGTATCAACAAAGCTAAAAGCATCAAGAAGGCCTTAGCCATAAATGACAAAGAATTTGATGAGCTAGTAGACCAAGAGGAGGAGTGCATTATGAAGCCTACTATGGATCTTGAGCTAGTTAATGAGAAACATGAGAGGGCCATGAGCCTCCTCTAATAACAAATACGAGCCCCACTAACAAGTGAGAATAATATTCTATTCTAATGGAAATTAGGTGGCATTTTATAGTAGAATATTCCATTATAAAATAATATGCTATGTTTGTTAGCATATTTTCCTCTAATTTAGTATGATTTGGGAAAGCATGTGTATTATAGAGCTTGTAAGGATAGTTGTATTTAATTTTGTGCACCTATATTTTGTAGCTGACTGATATAATGCATATTCTTCCTATAAAGGCATGTATCACCATTTTAAAAAGGGAGAGATTTTTGAGCAAATTTGTATACTTAAATTAATTAAAAGAATCAATAAATTCTACAAGTATTGTCCATTTTTAATTTATTAATTGATAATATAGCTTTTATCTCAATTTTTAGTAGAAGTCTTGAATTTGAATAGTATCTTTGAATTCTAAATAATATTCTTTAATCATAGGGTTTTTTATTTGTGCTTATGCTAAATTAGCTAAAAGATCTTACGTTATACTTCATTTCATTTTTATTTGTATTCATATGTGAAATAACTATTGATTATAGTAGTAAATCCCTAAATTAGACCTAGTTCTTACTTTTGATTCTTGAACATTTTCCTCTGAAGTTTGCCTGATATATAGTGAGATTTGAGTTTAGGCTATTTTGCACTATATATTTGTTAACTATATATTAATTTACCATTAATACTTTGTCATAATTTTTAGGACCAAAATTGGCAATCATTTATTTCTTTTCCTCCCTACCCTTCTCTTTGCTTTTTTTTTTACACCACGATCATTTTAGTTTAAGCCACAATATAGATATCCATTTAGATTAGTCTATAACTTAAAGTAGGAACGTAAGTTACTCAGTATCAATAAAGATTCACAAGAGAGTAGACCAAGGTGGCTCCTAACCACCAAGATTATATAAATATCATGGAAAAATTAACTTAATCTATTGTTATTTCACCATAGGCAACTAGATTGTCAAAAATTACAACTCATGCTCTAAATTTTATAAATTCTAAAATGAGAATAATTCTTTAAAAACTAAGGAAACTAATGGTACATTTAAAAGAATCAACATAGATATAGGTGGATCTTTCCCTAAATCTTCCCAAAAATTTCAACTATACAGGGTCGACCTAATTGACCTAGTGTGTTTTCAGGGATAATTCACAAGGTCTAAGCTAGGTTGGCCAAAAGGATAATAAACTAAGAATGTGTAAAATACACCTAAACTATATTAGGTCAACCTAGTTGACGTAGTACAACTAACTAACCAAAAGGTACTTAAGGAAAGAAAATAATTGGTAGGATTGAGGATAATAATCTTAGGGTAAATGGTTTTAGGAAACAATTTTATAGATGACAAGTGGAAAAAGGGACAATAATCTTAAAAAGCACTGATGGTCTACCCACCCCTTTCTTGATGTACCCCTTAAGGCATGCACTTAGATATATTTATACTTGATATGTTCCTACAAGATACAAAGTGTCAGTAATCAATAAAAGTTTTAAAATATTATGTGTCTACATATGCCCCACTTAAATCTCATCATGGGTCATGTAAGTGCAACACGGGATGGCGCTTTGGGATAAAATATGATAACACATAATGATGATGCTAAGGAAATTTTATTAAGAAAAAAATAAGATAAATGAAATGAATAAATTGAAAAACACATACCTTAGTGTCATAGATAAAGAAGTAGACTGTAAGAAATGTGAAGGTGTCTAATGTAGAGAACACTAGATGAACCTATAGAAGTTAGTGCAAAAAAAAATCCAAAAATAAAAAAAAATGGAATATAGACATATGATAATGGAAAATATTCTCCATGTCATCATGAATCTAATGCATTTTAATTCTTTTTAAAATGAAAGAGTAGAAATAAAGATATAAGCAAAATAAGGAATCTATTGAAAACTAATTAAAAGATTTGAATTTTGAAGTGTTTTAAAATAGGGAAAAAGATAATTCATTTGTTATTTTGATTTGTGAGAGAGGGAAAAAGGAGTGCTATAGATAAAACAAGATTGGATGGCAAGGAGATGATAGGCTAGATAGGGAGAGGCTCTAGAGGTGGTGATAGGTGCACTACAGGTATGCAACTATGAATCTCAAACTAGTTTTTGAAATTTTTATTGAATTAAGTGTAGTTTTAGTAAAATTTTATTTGAGGAATTTCTATATGTCAAAATGAAACAAAATTAGATTTTAGGGTTAGTACATATGAAGACAAGAAATGGGTTTAGAGGAGTTAGGAAGAAAGCAATAAAAATGCACTTTTTTTAGAAAATGCAACAGGGTGACATGCAAAATGAACTAGGTTGACCAATCGACCCACTAGCTTGAATTTAAGTAGAATTCACAATGTCGACCTAGTAGGTATGGGTCAACCCTATACATTTTGTATGATGATGGCCTAGTTTAGAGTTTTCAAGTGGTCTAAAAGGTCTAGAATGGAAAATCAACACTAGGGAGGGGAAGAAAAGGGGGTTGAATTCAATTTTTGAGTTAACCAAGCAAAAAAATAAGATATTTTTGGTCCAACTAGTTTGACCAAAGCGCTGGAATAATCTGAAAAAGTGTATAAAAGGCTAAAAGAGATCTAGAATGGCCTGAAATGACCAAGTAAGGTCAAGGACTGAGTAGGATAAAATCAGGCTAAAAAGAATAAAATAAAGTAATTTAGGCTTGTTTTTTATGTAAAAAATGTAAAGAGAATGTATTGTGACTATACATGACGTGAAGGAACTGATACATCCTTTGTTGTTTTTTGGATGAAGGGATGATTTAGATTATGGATACTTATGGATGTGGCATGGTTATCAGACTTGTTAGACAGGTTATCACATGGAGATATGGCTAAACTATGATCTATAGGTCTATGTAAGATAGTTGATATGTGTTAGATCCCTCTCAGTATTGATCTATTAGTCATGTTCTTCTATTATTAGGAATGAATGACTAAAACCTTCAAATGGGACATGGATGGGGATATAGTAGAGATGTATATCATGCTTGATGATGTCCATGCCATCCTAGGGTTACCTATAATAGGAGTGTAGGTGACCATAGGGATACCAAACAACCTAGAAGAGAGGAGAGCCTTAGCCATGTGGGCTATAGGCTTAGAGATGATATTAATAGGTAAGAGATTTAACATGTTTGATTTCTATACATCACAAATTTTTGACATCTAGAAGTATGTGATAGGCCTTGTGATATAGTGGGTGCTATGTCACAAGTCAGATGGTAAGGTACCATTATTTGTGGTAGCCTTGAGAAGGATGATCTTGGAGGAGTGATTTTTATATGACCTAGGATATATCATCTAGGACTAACTTTTACATGATATGTATGAGATGTTTGTTAGAGGGTAGAAGACCATGGATCCAATCATATTACTAACAACTTAGATATATTAGAGGTTTATTATATATCAGCTGACTAGATTACCCTATCCAATTGATGATATATCAGCTCAAGTGTAGAAATGGAGAGAGGTCCAAGTAACATGGTTTGTACCCCATGTGATAGTGTTATAGTTAGTGAAATGTATAGTCATAGTGTGGAAACCATATTAACACATATAATCTACATGGGCAAGTTGGGACAAAGTTGCACTAGTGATAATGATGATCAAAGTTGTTGGATACTATTTCTAGTGGAGAGAGCCATATCTAATGGTATGGGTGCTAGGGTAGATGGAATTACCTCATCTAGTGGCATTGATATTGATTCCTAAGTAGTGGTATTGACATGTGAGGGAGCCATGAGGGAGGAGAGGATTGGGGCCATAGATAGTGAGACTGACACTAAGGCCACATCAAGAGTGACCATGAACTAGTTGGGCATGATGAGGAGCTGAGCAGGAAGATAGGGATATAAAGGAAAATATACCAGATGTATAATTACCAACTCTATAATGAGATGAGTAATAGCCACCAAGGACACAATTTTAATGGAGTTAGGAATAGGAGAGAGTGAAGACTATTGGCATACTAGATGACCCCATAGGTGAGCTAGAGGAGATGAAAGAGAGACCACTTAGATGGAGGTTGAGATGAAAATGAGCCATGATAGTCAAGTTTGAGCTAAGGAAGTGACCTATAGAGGAGGTGCTAGGAGGATGTGTAGATGGGGAGACTATGTTAGGCAGTCATGTGGATGGCAAGACCATAGTAGTCAAGGCATAGACACATAATAAAAGATATTAAATTATTGCTTTAAGTTTTTATTTGGAATTAGAGGTAGATAGATATTTTGAGATATAACAGTGATTTAATATCCATCTTGTGGGATTATATAGGTGTATCCAAGGATGAGGAGGAGAGATGAGGGTCTTTGGTGAGGGGATCACTCCATGACATCCTATGTGAGACTCTATAGCCATACAACCCCATGACACTAGAAGATTTGAGTGTACCATCTACCCCATCTTAGGCAAGATGGTTCAAATTAGTTGAAGTGGTAGAAAGTTAGATATGGGGGTAGAGAGAGGGGATCCATCCACTAGTAGTGATGGGTGAGGGCAGATATAGGCATGGTAAGGCCTAACAGACGAGAGAGTTGTGCATCTAGATATAGTAGAATGAATTATAAAGATTTAGACTCAGTTAGTAGAGTCATATGTATGGGTAGCGTACCTATAAGAATAGGTATAGGGATTGAGATCTTGGATGACCTCCTTCTAGCATACTATTTGAAGGATTCATACCAAGGCCTCAATAGGTAGCATGGTTTGGCCATGAGATAGATAGGATGGAACACAACCATAGAGCTGGAACATTATATATGGCTGTATATGTTATATTAAACTCATGAGATATATATGAATCATTTTGGCATAATGTTATGGGCCGTGTATGTTATCATTATGGTTTATTATGGTTATTGATTATGGTTGACATTGTGGATGCTTAGTATTTATTTATTTTTAGCACATGTTTTTATCTGTGTTATATATGTTATAATAAATATATGTGATATGGTTTATTTTATAGCATTATGTATATCTCATTCATGGTTAAAAACAAATAGGCAAAAGGACATGAAAAAATAGAATCATTAAAGAAAATGTACTATACACTATTTCAAGATGGGAAATGTGTAGTAACTAGAAAAATGAATAAGTATAAAGATCCAAGAGATGTTAAAACAAGATAGTAGAAAGGAATTTATTTTTAAACCAATGTGAAATATTTTTGCACCAAATTAAAACAAGTAAAATCATACAAATATCACACTGGGAAGTATGAAAACAATGTAATAAAATGGAAAGAATATAAAAGAGCATAAATGGTAATAAAAAAAAATTAATTAAGTCAATAAATTGTAATAAATAACGTTAGGAAGTATAAAATAAAAACAAAATTGCAAAAGTTTGGTCTTAAATTTGTCACACTAATTCAAGTTGGGAAGTATGAAAAATTTAAGAAATGGTTGTAATCTTACTTGCATTAAAAAAATAAGAATATAAAAAGGTGATTAAAAATGAAGTATAAAACATACTAAATCAAGATAAGAAGTATTTTAAATGACATGTAACTTCATAATAGATCAAATCTTATCTCAAATTTGACACATGTAATTTGGATGGTGACTTGGGTATTGAATTTTTTTTTTAGGAGGGTCGGGTCCTATCATGGTCTTACACTAAAAATAAACAAAGAGAACACCATTGGAGTGGAATAAAGAGTAAAATAATTTAATAAAGGATGTGGGTAATATGAAGGAAAATATGGTGATTTGTGAGGAATGTTGGGTCCTATCCATGGTCTTACAAAGCAACTCACAAATGAAATCCCAAGGGGAGTGATCAGTAGACAAAACAATATTTCTCAATAAGAAGTATAAGGGATATAAGGTGTGAAAAATGGAGTACAATATTTTTGCTTATCTTATATCATGATTTCATACTTGTTGTACTATATCTTGCTTATATTATCATTTATTTTTATCATTTATAAATGATAATATAAGCAAGATATAGTACAACAAGTATGAAATCATGATATAAGATAAGCAAAAATTTGACATAATGTTAAATGATATAATAGATAGAGATTATATCAGCGCATACATCAAATAAAATATAAATGTGAAAGCACCATACATGTACTCATAAATACTAGTAAATCTATCCACACACACTATCTAATACATCAGATAAGTCTCTATGAAGTTGGATACACATTGCTGCTAATGTTTCATTAATCTTCAGTGAATACTAGGAAAATACTTCATTTCTAATATCCTCAACTAAAAAATTAGGAATACTCATTGGATAATTTTGAGGAGTAAAATAAATCAAATTATGGTCAAGATAATTTGTGGGAGTAGGATCTAATTGATATGTATGAATCATCGATGGAGAAGGGTATATGGGTG
Source organism: Torreya grandis (assembly GCA_037957365.1). NCBI lineage: Eukaryota > Viridiplantae > Streptophyta > Pinopsida > Cupressales > Taxaceae > Torreya > Torreya grandis. The sequence goes on from JARHVA010003225.1 coordinate 1,389,600, forward strand.
AAGGATTCAAACATAGAAAAGGATCCATAGGTGAGAGAAGGTTCACAGGTGAAAGAATCACAAGTGGAGGCATATAATGTGCTTAATGGACCATAATATGGGATGAAACCACTAGAGGTAAACCCATGGGAGAAGAAGGAGAAGCTTTCTTTCAATAATGACCTATGGTAAGAACAAAAAATATGCCTGGGAATGGCTATAAGATGATCCTTAAGATGATGTTGTAGGATGGGATAATGATTGGTGTGATAGGTGCCACATATATGTCATAGAAAATATGCCTCACCATACTTAGGTATATATTCAAGAATTACCTTTGGGGTAGGTAGGGATTTGTCTAATAACAGGGAAGAAAGATGCAAGGTATCAATATATTGTTGTAACTTATCACAATGGCTAGAAGAGTGATTATCTATCCCATAGAAGTAACATATATTATTGTGAGTGGTTTTAGGAGAAGCACTCATTAAAGGAGGTAAAATAGGAGTGAAATAACCTAAATATCACTCATTGGCCCATTTTGTGGGTAGAGGATCCATCTTAGGTAAGGGAAGCAAACCATCACCAAGGGAGGGTGATGATGAGGAAGGAATGGAACTAGGCTCAACTGAAGGAGAAATGAAATTATAAATATGGGTAGGATCAATACTAGTAGTAACATAAAAAGGATAAACTATAGTAGGCTCTACTAAGGGAGGAGTAGGATATACATAAGGTCTAAGGAGAGTTACACTAACCTCAAGGATAAACCAGCTACGAGGGTTGAGTTACCTAGCAAAGTGGTAAGGCCCAGTCATAGCATGATCCATGAGCATATTTCTATGTGGATCCTCAAAAATTGGAGGTGTCAATACCATATATACCCTATTATAAATGGGAAAAATACAAAAATTAGGAACTATAAGTGAAGGAAAATGATGAGATGCATGAAAATATTCAAATAAAGAAGAATGATAATAGACAATATTGGTATCATGGGCCTATGAAATACCACATAATAATGGGTCATGTAAGGAATAACCATCATCATAATCTGAGGTGTGAATATCAATGACAAATTTATGGATAACCTTATCATCCAATGAATTATGGTGTGTAGAATACCTAGTATTGGTCAAGACTATAACAATCTCATCATAAGGAAGCTTATGAGAATGAGGTTGCAAATAATCAAAAATATGTGAGATGAGATGAAGTGAGAGATCAAAATTTTTAATCTTTAATTTAATATCATAGGGCTCATCATCATTGGAATCTAAGAGATTAAGAGTAATGTTACCAATAAGCCCAGGATGCCCACTATAACTTTGGGTTGAGTTAATGAGAATGTTGAGATGCTGAGACTCATGAAATGGAATGTTAGGCAAAGAAGAAAGATTAGGAATCTTGAAGACACAATGATCTTTTAATTGTTATAAATTTCAAGGGGTAGTGTTACCCTGAATCCTATAAATGGCTTCATTATTAAGAAACTTAACACATTAGCAAGTAGAGCAAGTAATAGCTCTCATGTGGTGAGTCCATGGCATACCAATAAAGATGTTATAAGAAAGGAGAAAGTTAAATATCATCACATTTACATGGTTTTTGATAGGTGGAATGGTAATGGGAATCCACATGTAACCCAAAGGAAGCATTTGGTTTCTATCATATCCTTGGCATGTGCTACATGTTGATTTGAGATTGCATTTAGAATATCTAAGGTTTTAATGAAATCAGGAGAATCAACACATATGTTGGAACCCTTATCAATCAATGCACACTTAACTTGGATATCTCCTATTTTGATGCTAATAAATAATCTTGGATCATCTACACAAATCAAGATCTCATCAAGAATCATATATGAAATAGGAAATTGTAGAGAAAGAGAAGTGTCTATGGTTTTGTCAATGTTGATAGACATATCTTCACATTGTTGTAATATACTATCTTTGGATATAGATAAAGCTACCTATTATCCTACTAGATGAAGATGAGGGACAATCATCTTAAATATGAGTTATATGAGGTGGTTTATATGACATGGGGAAGTCATCATAAGATCAAAAAATAGAATCTAAGATCGGAGATAAGTGAGTTTTGTAATGTGATCCCCTTCATCATAACCCATAATAATGTTTTTAGATATAGGTGTGTAATTCTTAAGGAGGTCCTCGAAAGGAGGAACCAAAGTACATTGAATTTTTTGTTAATAAAAATGATAAAGTCATTTGGAAGAAGGTTTTAAAGCTTTTTGAGATGATGAACTAGTTGGTTCAAGTTGATTTTGAGAATTGGAAGAAGTGTTAGTAGAAAGTTGGTTATCATTAGTGTTGGAAGATGATGGAAGAATGGTAGAAATAGAATGGGAAGTGTTATCCAAGGGATAATAAAAAATTGGATCATCAAAATTAATAAGATCACCTTGCCCTAACTCTGTTAAATGAGTTAGAGAAGAATCCTAGATAACACAATATGTCTTATGTGAAGGAAGAGTATAGATTGGTTGGGAATCAATGAAAGCCACCACCCTTCACATATTAGTCATGATAACAAAATTCTCTTTTGAATTTGGTTCAACAAGAATTTATATGTTATTGTTGGAATGGGTAGACTTGTCTTGATTTTCTTGGATCGATTAATGATTAGGTAAAGGATGTTTTTAGATAGCCAAATTAGCATTGGCTTGATTCAATACTTGAGTTTTATCAAGTGTTTTATAGTCCTTGAAATCAATCTCATAATATTATTTATTCTTATTGATAATAGAATCATGATTGAAATTAAGACCAAGAATAAAATCCATAGCTAAATTATGAAGCTATCTACAAGTCTCATGGAAATCAACCCAACTAACGTGAAACCAACAAAATTTATTATGATCATACTAGGATTTAATAGGATGAGTAGGATCAATATAACATGTAAGAGGTTTGGGTAGATGTTTAATAAATTTATTCTAGGATAGAGGTTTACAAACATTGATGTTATTTGATGAAGAAAAATGAGGATTGGTGTATTATTGAGAAGAAATATATAGTTCTAAAGAAGGGTTAGGAATGATAACTTGAAAATTATGAATGGTGTCATAAAAATTGATAAAACCATCATTAGTTATATTATGATTTTTGTATTTGAGTAGGAGATGAGGATGAACAAAAGGTTGGGGTGGCTCGAATTGACACATTAAAAAATATTGTCTTTGAGCTTGGTCGATAGCTTCCTCCAAGTGCATGGAGAAAGAGTGTGGACTCGATATTGTAATTTAGGAAAGAGAAAATTTGTAAAGATATTAAAAATATTGTCATCTACCATGTTATTTTCACATTTGTTTGATAATTTTTTCCATCTCTTAACAAAATCTTGGCTGGTGTCATTTTCATGTTGTTTACAATTAATGAAATGGGCCAAAGTGTTTTCAAGAAGATCATTAGTTTGGAATTATTAAACTAAGGCATTCACAAAGTCCTCCAAATTAGAAATGGAATAGCTCTAAGTTTATTATACCAATCCAAGGCATCACCTATGAGAGTTTTGGCTAGGAGTTTGGTAGTGACAAATGTGTTTAATTTCACCCAATCCTTGTAAATATTTCCAAATGATTTGAGGTGAAGGGTAGGATCGGTTGACCCATTATAAGAAATTATAGGTGTTATACATCCTGTATAAATGTTTTCAATTTGAGTAATGATGGTTCATTTTGTAGATGCTTGATGGTTTTATTTACTAAAGGAGGTTGATGAATGAGATTTCCTTGAGAATATCAAAGAAGAGGGGGAACATTCTAGTTATGTGTGCCCCAAGACATTGGTTGTAGATAATATTTAATATTAAGAAGTTGGTTTTGAATTTTCATCATTTTGTTTGTGTTATAGGATTGAAAGGTATTCATTTGATTGAGAGTTTGTAATAAAATTTGATGTGTTTGATTAACATTATAAGCATTAGAATTGGTATTTGTGTTGGTATTAGTGGCTTGGGTACCACTATTAGTGTTGATATGAGCTTAAGATGAATTATGATAATGTGAGGCACTAGTCATAAAATTTTCTTGTGTAGCAAAAGATGGACTAGTAAATGGTTGAGAAGAAGAAGCACTAGAAGCATGATTACCTTGGGTAGCAAACAATGAACTAGCGGAAGGATTAAGGATAGTGGACCTTATGAGAGACCTACTAGATGTAGAACCTACCATGTTAGTTGATATACTAAGCATGGAGGTAGAAAAGATTAGAGAAGAATATGTCATGGCATAAGGAGTCAAAATTGAAGGAAGAGGCTAAGAATTAAGGAAGTGGTACCCCCAAATATAGTATTGAATGTAGGAGTGGGTGAATTGGACTCTTTAGTTTGACCACTAATCATGAGGTTATAAATGGTAGAAGGATCCTTTCCTTGATGTTAAGTAAATTTGAAAATAAATAAGAGTATTTTTAGAGTATACTCTAACTTAGGTTGATACTCTAAGAAAAGAGGAGGATTATGGTGCAAATAGGTATTTGGAGGGGTCCCATAGTTCATTGTGTGATTCTCAATATGAACATTACTAGCATCCAAAAGAGGATTCCTACTCTGTCTATGGGATACCCTATTAGGATCGGTAAATTTCATCATGTTTGTTGACTGTAATATAGTATCATCACCTAACAAAAAGTCCATGATGAAGGGAAAAGAAGAGAAAATGATAAATCAAAGGAAAAAGAGGTGACCTAAATAGAATTAGTTCAATTGGGTTGACTTAACATAGAAATAGGGACTTTAAATTTGTATAGGGTTGGTTGGGTTGATCCAATATAGTGTATATAATGGAAAAAAGATACTAGGTTGATTGGGTCGATCTAATACAATAGACAAGGAATTTAAAAAACCTAAAAGTAGATTGTGAAAATGAAACAAGATAATTTTACAAGTAATGCAAAGCAGTAATTACTAAAAGGAAATAAACAATCAATTTGATTAAAAATGACCAATCTAATTAAAACACACAAAATAAATCCTTGCACTAACATTGGTTAATGCAAGCTTTTGTGTACACAATTAAGCAAAGAATAAGAAATCAACTTCAAAAGTAAAGAGATAACTAATTGGTCAACTTGAAAGTTTATTAGATTATTAAGATATGATTTTTAATATGATTAAAATTTGGCTATAAGCAAGGTGCTAAATAGAAATCTAAGGATGGTTTCAGGTAGTTTGAGCTAAAAAAAACTATAGTGGTAATAATATAGGCTTGGTGTTGGGGCTTAACCCCTCACTTCACACACTATAGTGATAAGGGTGTCAAGTGATTAGCCAAAATATACCATTAACCATGATTTATACTTAACCAAAGCATCAAGTTGGCTTCCCCTTTAGTGATGAAATCCAATTAGGTTGGCCTTGGGTAGACAAAATGTTAAATTTCTTGTTTATATTTTTGTGATTTGGTCATGCATGCATAAAATATAAATATTGAAACTAAGTGATTAATTAAAAATCCCCTAATTAAACTATGTGATCTATTATAAGCATGTAAGTACTAGAAAAATAAATGTGTGAGCTAATTACTAGTAGATATGAGGTTAATTCTAACTTAAAACAAGGTATACTGTTGGCATTATATACATAAAATATAGAATATGGGTGACAAGGTTGAACTTGTACTATATAAATAAGGTTTGTAAATGTACAAGGTCAGCTAGGGCTGACCTAGTTATTTTAGAAAGTACATAGAAAATAGAAGTAGGTCATCAAAGTTGATCTAATTGACTATGCAAAGGTAGTTTTAAAGATTGAAAATTGTGAAAGGAAAGATAGAAAAGAAAGAAATAAAGAGGTAGAAATTAAATTTGGTGGATCAAAGATGAAATGAAGGAATATTTTTTATGAAGAACCTTGAATTATGTTGGTGAAACCTACAAACTGGTTCGATTGGATTGATCAAGTTGTCCAAGAACCTACTGAGAGTGCTAAAAATGTACAAGGTTGACTAGGTCAACCTAGTAAGCTGAATTAGATGTTTGAAAGTCTAGAAACCTATACTGGGTCAATTGGGTTGATCTAATCACCCGTTCCTAGAAATCTATGTACAAAATTTAGAAAAATAGATCGATAGAGTTGATCCAATATGATATAAATATTGATAAAAATAATTATTGAAAGAATGAAAATAGTGAAATAAATCCTACAATGGTTAGTTTCAAATCGAGTTCATTAAAATGTATGTAATTGAAAATCCATCATGTCTATAAATCAATCCTAGATTAGAGAAGATAGATCATACCTACACTTTTGATTAGGATACACTTTTTAAATAGGAGTATGTCCAATATGGGGATCCACTAGACCCGATTAGGGGATCACTTGTCACAACATATCATGATAGGAACGGTTTTAAAGACTATAGTCTAAAATAATCACATAATAACCCTAATGGAGTCATAGGGTTTAAATCATTCACCTATTCTAATAACAAGAAATTAAATCTAATCTAGTGCACACCAAATCTTGTGGTATAAAATGGGGGTTAGAAACAATAAAAAATAAATAAACATGTATTAGAAGACATATAATCAAATTAATATATACACAATCCTAATAAATGGGAAAATAATACAAAGGAATTACCTATATACTCTTACAAAGGAGAAATAAAGTTAGGAATATTTACCTTTGAATATGAACCCACTAAGCCTCAATCTCTCCCTTAGCCAAGGTGTTTTGCAAGAGATTGTTGTGGGATGTAAGGATAACCAAGATAAATCATATATAGGCTACACAACCTATCTAATCATCCAAAAGACTTGTCCACAAGACAAGATCCATATCTCCAAAGAAATTATGAAACCCTAAGCTTTATTCCTCAGGTAGAATGGTCAATAAGCAGATGTTCATTCACACTTATTTGCTATTAATTATTCTCTTATGAAATGGTGACAAATAAACTTATATATATGTGGATTTTTCCAAAATAGTCCCAAATTTTTTGGCTATACAAGGTCAACCCAATTGAACCAATGTGTTTTCAGGGATAATTCACTAGGTTTGAGCTAAGTCAGCGAAAAGAATAACAAACTAAGAAAGTGAAAAATACCCCTAAACTTTACTAGGTCAACCTAGTCAACCTAGTACAACCAATTGACCAAAAGAGAGTTAAGGCAAGAATGGATAAATAAGGCATCGCAATTGAACACAATGGGTAGGACTAAGGAGATTAAGATTAAGGTAAATTCTTTTAAGTTACAAGTGTGTAGATGACAAGTGGAAAAAGGGACAATAATCTTACAAAGCACTAATGGTCTACCCACCCATTTCTTGGTGAACCCCTTAAGGCACACACTCAGAGAGATTGTGACTCAATAGGTTCTTGAAAGATACAAAGTGTTATTAATCAATAAAATTTTGAAAATATTACGTGTATACAGTGGGCATTTCAACATAGTATTTTTCTCAATACCTCATCAAACTATTATCCATAAGGTAATGGCATTTTGAATCCACTAAAAATAATTTATTTAAAATAATCAAGAGGATTGTTGAAGAAAATCATAGATCATATCATCTCAAATTGAAGTCATCTCTATGGGCTGATAGGATCACCTATAAGAGGCCAATTGCCAATTCTCCATACAAGCTAGTATACAGTAAGGAAGCAAGAATGCCTATTTCTCTTAAATTCATTACTTTAGAATTAATGAATCAACTTGAGCTTTTATAGAATGAGATAATGAAAATTAGATATGTTGAGCTCATGGAGCTAGAAGAGACAAGTCATTAGTCAATGTTGGCTATGGAAGCCCATCAAGCAATGCGCATAAATATTTTGATAAAGGAGCTTTAGATTTAATAACCATTAAATAGCCAATTTATTTCAAACCATGGGTCCTAGGTAGATATAAAGGCATGCATTTTATCATACATTTATATCTAATAGTGATTAGAGGTCAGAGGATCTTAAGAGAAAATGCACACATGAAAAGTGGCATAACGACATTATCTTAGTAGGGGATCAATTATCAACAAGAATTCATACTAAAAAAAATCAATAGAGTGATATGGGTCAACATGTTAATCATCTGAGTTGGTAATCGACAACCAATAAGTAAAAGGTGAGCTGCGGACATTTTTGATGGAAGTCAACATGGAATTATTTAACTCAGGCAAGGTAAAAACAAAGGAAATAGAGCTTGGATATGATCTAAGTGGAATAAATGGGACCAATTATTGTCATTAAATATCTATATAGGTAAAATAGGTATTTTGGACCAAATACAAAGATTGAATATGGACCAATGATTACTAAGCAAAGTCAAGCAATTTATAGGTTTTTATGAATATTATGATTGTGTGAAAACCAATGGTTTGAGATTGGTTTTATATTTATAAAATGGACCCAAGTTATAGTTGTAACTAATACAAATGTAAATTTGATCATGGAGAAGTGTCTCACCTATTGATATGGTAACATTTTTGATAAGGAACTTCTTATGGCCACCCAAAGCACACATGGCATTATTCTATTAATTCTAAGACATTGTTCCTCATCATAAAATCATTAGATAATGACATAAATTTCTAAGAAAGACACCTAGTGATTTGATAAGGACAATAAGCATTTAATTATTTTACAAAATTCATTCCTTGTTGATAAGATCATGAGTCAACATCTTCAAGAATGTTAATCCATCAAGAGGAGTTAGACCTCATTTAATGTTTTCTATCTACTCAGTTCTCTCTCTCTCTCTCTCCTTCTCTTTTCTATAAATATAGGATTCTAAGCCTTGAAATGAATCCCTCTTTTTGGTATGAGTAAAATCTACCAAAAATTGTATTATAACACCTTTTGATGCAATAAAGACTAAATTCTATTATTTTCCAAGCTAGATTGAAGTGTGTTCCATGAAATCATGTATTATGTTTAAGTGAATATATGTTCCTTTTCTATTTTTGAGTTTTATCACCTTCATAAAGTGATGTTATCTCTAACAAGTCATTATAAGTGAAATTTATAGTTTTTTGTCTAAATTAAAGTGGATATTTGCCCTCTCATGCTAATTTGATAACTGATTAATGCCTTATTCTAAAATATTTATGTGATATTAATATTATTTGGTTTTGAAATTGTCTCATAGTGTTTATTGTGTGAGTTTGAGTGATCAAATCATTATTACATCACCTTTTTTACATGCTTTTATAAGTTATTGCAAAAATATTTCTCCCTTTTCCAAGCAATTGCTAATTTAGGTTTACTATAGGTGATAGATATATAAGGAATATAGCCTTCTCTAGAGGTATGATCCATTATTAGGATACCCATAACCTAATATTAGTCCCATGTTGTACAATATTTGAGTAAAAGAATTGAACAACCTTCTACTTATATAGGGTGAAATTTAGAACACTGATAGTTTTGGCACACCCAATGGGACACAACTTCTTTGGCATAGTTGAAGTTTGAATATTAAGGAAGAATAAATTTTAGCAACATGAGATATCTACCATCATAAAAATTTAAATACCCTTCAAGTTGTAGAATTTATAACATCTTCCAAATAGTACTTTCATGCCAAAGGTTACAATAAGATCATCAATTAAAGGAAATTTTTTTGAAGATATTGAATTACCTTCTAATTCTTATAAAAGATTGAGATTTAATAGTACAATATATTATCCTTTAAATTAACATTCATCTCCTAGTAATTATATTATTTTGGTCCAATCTATTGTCCCCATAAGCCAAATCTATTTTGCTCAAATGTTTATCATAAATCAAGTGTTTGTTACATTCAATAGGGGTAGTCCCCTGAATTTGGCCCAATATGATGACATCTTATGTCTTCCCTAAAAATTATCCCTTTCTTCTAAAGAGAATGGGATAAAAATACTACTATTGAGCATATCCAAGATGTTGCCAATCTATATTCTATTCATAATGTTACTCAGGATAATGTGGCTATCAGATTTCTTGTTGCTTCCTTTAAGAGAAATGAATTGGAATGGTATAGGGACCTCCCTTTGACCTCCATTTCTAGTTGGGATGATTTAGGTGCAGCCTTAGTTAGGAAATTTTAATAAAATTATATTCATCTATCTTTGGTTGAAAAATTGACTACCATACAAAGGTACCCCCATGAATTCATGTTTGATTTTAACCTCAAATTCTAGAAGACATGGACTAGGATCCCTGCATTGGTTACACCATCTCCAAAGTATGAAATTTTATAATATCTTAAGGTCCTTAATTATAATATAAGTGTCATGATATAGTCTATGGGTGGTAATACCTTCCCAAATGCTTATGAAATTCCTATAAGGCCAAAAAATAGATTAATAAAAGATGATAAACTTGCTCTAAGGCCTCTGATTCCCTTATTCCTTGAATTGTAACCTATTCCTCCTCCTCAAGTTCCAAATATTCCATCTACATCCCCTATTCCATATCTAAAATACAAAGTTGTAGTCCCTCCTAATCAAGCTAACGAGATTGGTGATCTGAAAAGCATGTTATAAGCTTTTAGAAATGAGATTGTTTAACTCAAGAGACAACACTAATAAAGTAGACCTTATTAGCAACAAAAATAGAAAACTTATCAGTATTTCAATAACCAATTATCCATTTTCAAGGTTTTAAGGACAATAAGAAACCTTATCAAAATCAAGGAGCCATAACCCAAACTAAGCCACATGCATCCCTTGATCACAATGTTCTTTCCAATTCAAATTATATTATTCTTAAAAATAAATTGATGTTAGATTCAGGTTGATAGCCTTCCAATATAAATGATGCTCATAACTAAGCCTTGGTATCACAATAAATTACTATTCTAATAATGACATAGGAAGAGTTCTCTCTTTAAGGTGGTCAGTATCAAGACATGAATATGGTATTCTAAGGAAAAGCTCAACAAGTTTTAGGGCAGCCTAATGTTAAAAATGTAAATTAGAAATTGGATTATTACATTTCATTCATCCAATTTGGTGAATTTAGCAACACAAATGGTCAAGTTACAACTCTGACTAGAGCTAAATGAAGAGCAGTTGAGGAAGCTCAAGATGTGAGCAATACTTCTATTATTCCTAGTTTTATTTCCAAGAGTGTCAAGGATTAATTTTTTATTCCTATTATCACTTGGATTTACACCCCTTGAGGATATTTATACCTCTTCTCATCCAAGTTTCATAATGGAAACATCTCTCTTGTTGTGGGTAGCAATTTAATGAGATGAATCTATAGAAGGGCTAGTTCTCTTGATGCAGCTTTTGAAGTACTTTCTTGCCTATCAACTTTGGGTGAAAAGGGTTAATAAAAAAATTTAAAAAGATAAAAAAAGTGATTCACCAATATTTTATTTCCTCATATTGACTAAACTTATAATATTTAGAGTAAAACAAAGCTTCTCTTACACAAAAATCACAAGACAAATTATAACATTGATGTTTTATAAGCTAGGTTCAAGAAGGTATTTTGATACTTAGGAGGTAAATAAATTATTCCTTAAGAGAATAAATTAATTAAATACTTTTAAGACACTTATACATTTTAAATAGAACACTAACAAAGACTTGTATCAATTACTCTTCTACACACTTGGTGGACAATCAAGGATAACATGGTAGAAAAGATCATCTTCTACTAGACCAGACCAATAAGATTGAAATAAAACTCAATTTTAAAACATTTAGGTAGGAAAAATCACTTTTTTATTTCTTCAAGAGTCATTCAAGCACAAAATTTTCTAGGGTTTCACCATCAACTAATGGAGTTTGCTCAAAAGAGCTAAAAAATTCAATATTTATAGCCTTTGAGAGAAGATCAAGACAAGGGAAGTATAAAGGTCACTTGAATTATTTTAAATTTGATGAAAGAGGTTAAAATTTCATGATAAAGGGGTATGTAATGAACCATGAAACTTTAGGATGTCCAAGTGTCCATACAAGTCATGAAACCTATGAAAAGTGTCACAAAATTCATTATCTTGGCTCAAAAAACTACCTTCATAATTTGGACCTATTTAAACATCCCAAAACTAACTATAGATAGTTTTATGATTTTAATTAGAGTTAATGAATTTATAAATTCCTCTCCATGTATTTTTTTTAGTCTTACTCATTTGGAAACTCCTAGAAGGAAGCCATCACTGTTTGTAGTCTAAAAAATTCCTCTTTTAGTCACCCCTCACTCTTGGCCTCAAAAATGCCTTCAATGTTCCATGAAAATAAATGGGAGGAAGTTAATTATACTTGTAAAGACTATTCATGACATTATACTACTTAGGTACACCTCAATAAGGCTCACACTTGGAGTTTTCACCCTTCTCACCCTTGTGTCCACTATTTCAATTTTGACTGGCTAAGATGAAGGTAATTATTTGAAAATTTATAATCTTTTACCAAGAATTAAATTACCATTAAGAGTTACATAAATTCTATATCCTTCCTTAAAACTTGATTTCATTTTCTAAAACCTCATAGAACCTACAAAACATAAAAAATAACCAAAAATAGCATATTTTTTATGTTGTCCATACAATTACGTAAAACTCATCTTGGTGGGAGATATCCTGAGGGAGTCTTCTACATGTTCCAATATATTTCATTTCCAACTATGTCATTTGGATAGCTTTCCAAGCTTGTTTTCTCCATCGGGTCTTGACTAAGGGTTTAGTAGGGTTTTAGGTAGTTTTTGGTATTAAGATTTGTTCATAAAGATTTGACATTAGACCTACCATTAAATGGCACAAAATTTATGAAAAAGGACCCTGATAAACCCTCCCAATTCCTTTGGCTCCCATGTAAATCCTTAGAAAATATATGAGCACTTGAAGACACCCCATTAAGCTTGTTCTTACCTTTCTTGCATGCTTGTTCTCTCTCTAAAATATAATTGGATTTTTTTTAGGTTCCTATAAATATCCAAAACTAAAAAAATTATATATCCACCTATATAACATTCCTCATTCATCTATATAGTCTACCAAAATTATAAATGAAGATGGATCCGTAATTGGTTCTAGGTACCCTCAAAGCCTAATAGGTCTAATAAGTACCTTGCTGGCTTTGGCTGTTACAACTTATATTTCATGGTTATGCTAGATTATTATGAATTTTTAAATCCCATTTTAACTTAAAAATACACTACATAACCCTTTGATCACTCTTCTTCATCTTCTTCTCTCATTCACCAACTAGGCTTAATGAAAGTTTACCTAGTTGGACTGTGTGCATGGGTAATTTAGTCACCTTGAGGGGTTTGAGATTTATCTAGTGATTATATAACATATATTTTAAATATATATACATCATTATATGTTTATTGTGGTTTTAAAATCTCCATATCAAGACCTTTGCCCATTTTGCATTCACTAGCTCACTTTGCCAAAACCTGATTTTCCTAGACTGGCTGACCTTTGAGACAAAATAGTGAGGTATATAATTCATTTACAAGGAAAATTTGAGTATTTTTTGAGTTTTTACAAGCCATTATGATTATTTTTATGATATTTTTTATTTGGATTATCTGATTTAGGTGCCTAACCATCTCTAAATGCTCAAAAAAGGCCTCAAAAAGCCTATTTTCTTGCATTTTCCTCAAACCCTCCTAAGAGTAACCCTTCCATGATAAAAAAATGATTATATTATTTTAAAAAAAAATTACCATATATAATTCATAATAATAAATCTTGTTAATCAACCTAAAACATTCCTTTTCATTAGATTCCTCATACTTGCCTAATGAGCAAAGAGGTTTCCTAGCTCATTGTACAGATTGTTGTCATTTGGCCAAGTAGGGAAGGCACATTTTCACTTCATCAAGGTATTTGGATTTTAAGAACACCTCTTTGCCTATCATGTACCAAATTTACATTTAATTTAACCTTCCTCTCTTCTTTAGACAAGTCCATGTCTCACCTTACCCATACTAGCTTGCACCTTACTGTAAGTGCATATAGGGGTCTTGGGGTCTATGTAGATATTTTTATCCCCTTTTTGAAGCTTATTAAATCACTAAAATACCCATTGAGTTTATAAATCACTAATTCATCAATTTTTATCTCCCATTAACCCTGTCAATACACCTTTGACCTTAAAACTTGAGTCTACTACCTACTAACTGAGACACATGCTTTTTTGGTCCTACTATAGGTTACATGTGTTTTTTATAGAGATCATGAAGCTCATAATATACATGCATAAAGTGTTTATAGGTTAAACTCATCATTATAACCTTCTAATAATTCTATATGCACTTTTGGAGACTGAGTTTATACCAAGATGATTGAGAAACCCTGCTTGATTATTGTAAGTGTATGTGTGGACTACTTAGACTTGGATTATAATGTGAAAATATTCCTTAAATCCCCCTTTAGGTCACACACTATGTGTTTTAACCAATGTTTCTATTTTTAATCCTTCAAACACTATTTTTTCATCAACTTCTTAGGTCACTATCTAGACCAAGATAATCTACCTATAGGGCCTACTATAGGTACATATATCCTTATCCATTTATTCATAATGTTTATAGACTTCCTTGAACCCCCTCTGGGGTCACAAAACACCCATAATAATCTTAGGTTCAATTATATGCTTCTATCAAACACAAAAATATATACTCCTTCTATGATTGAGAAACTTTATTGTAGGTGTGTATTTTCCATTAAAGGGACACCTGTAAGTGGGCATAGGGGTTTCATGTGAGTGTTTTAATCCTTTCTTGATTACCTTAAAGCCATTATTGAAACCTTACATCAGTTGAAACTATATTATCCATAACAATTTGTTTAATTTTTCTCCTTAGGGTGACAAAACCATTTCTAACCTCAGATTTGTAGATGTTAATGGAATATTTTAGTGCTTTTTTAGGCATGTTTGAGGCCTTAAACAACCTATCTTCCTTTACTTTATTACCTCCATTATTGGCATTTAGAATTTATATGATATGGGATATAATATTTACTAGGCTATATGTCTTACAAACCTTTACCACCATGTTTTAAGATGATCGCAAAAATCTTCTTGACCTCTATTTTGACATTTTAGGGACAACTTCCTAGGACATAGTCCTTTGTCTCATCAACATGGTTTCACACCTTTTTTGATTATTTGAAACTTTGTATGGGTCTATCAAGGATTTATTATCATACCACAACCTTAATTATGTGTCAATTTATTTCATCCTCTTGATAAAATCATTTTACTACCTGCTCAACCAGCTATATGTGGATGTTTTGGTACATAAGTAGTGAGCTAGATATGAAAAAAATATGAAATTATCCATGAATATGAACTTTGTATTATTTTATAAAACATCATAATTCACCTATATAAATACTAAGAGGTTGGAACACACATTCACCCTTCCACACCTCAGTATGATGTCAACAAAGGCCATGTAGGTGTGCATTAGGCATGTTATATAGGTAGGTCATGAAATTGGGCAAAAAAGATGTTAGTGAATAGCTTAAAAACCACTCAAATTCATTTTTAAACCTTAAATTATATGATCTCCATTATTGGACACCTTGAAATTAGTTCCAAACTATCTTCTCTGACATGAAAATCACTTATATATACATGGAGAAGAGCAATCAAGGGCATCTCAAGACTATTTTAGCATGGTAAATAAACTTGTGACCACACTTTCACCTTTTAAAAGCATATAAATGGAATATTTAAAATTATTTATGGTTTGGACAACTAAATTGCCTTGATTATCATCCCATGAGAAAGTTGAACAAGATTTAAAACTATGGTTGCAAAGGAAGTGAGGCAAAGAGTTGATAATGGAGAAAGACAAGGTGAAAAATTGCCCCAAAGTATGATGTGACGAAACCAAACATGGGAAGGGGTGATCATATATATTTGAGGCATGTGTAACATCATCTTCCATTCACATAAAAACTTTATAAAATCCTAACATTTTAGAATAAGATAGAAATGATTACAACTACACTCCACTTCTTCTTGAAAACTAAGTTTGTTGGCTCATCAAATAAAATACAAATGTGAAACCAATCATGGATAACATGAGAGAATAGATTCAACCTCCTCTATAACCAATCTCAGTAAGTGAATTATGGGGACTTTCATAAACAAGAGAAAAAATTGTAGGGTATATAGATTATAAATTAGATTTGAAAGGTCAACTTCTTAGGAATGGTTCATAAAGCTCAGACCACCATTCCTCTGAAACCAAACATCAAATAAATTTTACTGAGTATAGAATACACCCCCAAGATTGTTTTTCTTTAAACCTCTTTTACTGACCATACCAAGTACAAACTTGCAAATCACTTTTTCTTACTAAGAAGGGTGAAAGACAATAGAATGGTTTTGGGACAAAAATGATACTTTTAGATCATTTCAAACATGAAATTTAGCATGGGGAAGCTGAATAGGCATTATATTATCCTTTCCCATGTGCCACACTTCCCCATGGGCTGCACAAGTGCCATTTTCTTCTCTTTTCTCAAGAAAACTACCTTTTATTTTGATGAACTTTCCACTTTTAAGTTATGTTAGTTAATTTAGACCTCTAAAGATACATGGGACATGAAATCACATTTTAGAACCTTCACACTTTCCAATAAACCCATAAAAACTCATTAAGTACACCTTTTTTTTACCTCAAAATGACCCAAAATGACTAAAAGGACTATAATAACTAAGGACCAATGCTATTATAACATAAAATTACATTAATTAACCTATAAAACATATTTTTAAATAATTTTAGACCCCCTAAAACTCCTAAAGGTCAAATTTTTACCTAGGGGTACACCAATTTGACCTAAAAGTCAAATTTGGTCAACAAATTGGTGAGTCATAGGGGAAGTATGCCTACTATAATAATGACCAGTAGTCTTATTATATCATGGGCCAATGGATTAAATGATTTATTTAAGACAAATATCAAGGAATTTCCTAAAACACACACTTCTTTGAGATAATGTGTCCTAAAAGTTTACCTTCATAGATAACAAAATTAATGGATAGGCCCTTCTTTGAGATAATGTGTCCTAAAATTTTACCTTCATAGATAGTAAACACACACTTCTTTGGGTTAAGAGAGATTAAAAACTCTCTACATCTCTCAAAATTTTTACTAAGGTTATTCAAGTGATCCTTTACATTCTTAGAAAAACTATGATATCATCAAGATACACCAACACGTTGTCATTTATTAGTCCTTAGAAATCCATATCCATTGCATGTTGAAATGTAGGTATATCTTTAAACAATCCAAAAGGTATTTTACTATAATCATATGTACCCCATTTATTAGTAAAGGCTATCTTATATTGATCACTTTCTTTCACTAAAATATGATTGTACCCAAAATATCCATCAAGGAGAGAAAACCTTTCACTACCTATCACAACATGAAATAATTTCTTCATGGAGGGAAGAAGATAATGGTATTTCAAGGAAACTCTATTCAAATCCCTAAAATAATCACATAACTTGATCTCCCCATTCTTCTTCCTAATATGAACTAAGTTTTCTAACCAAGATGAATTCTTAATAAGAAAAATGATTTTGGAATCAATCAATGTAGTAAGCTCATTTCTTATGAGAGGCTCAATATTAGGATTTATTGGAATTTGTATTTTCTTGATAGGCTTAGAATTATAATATAGATCTATGGTATATTTATCTAATTTTGGATCAAATCCCTTTAAATCACTATATTCCCATGTAAATACATTAGAAAACTCCTTGCATAACTCAATAAAATCATGTTTCTCTTGACTAGTACATACGCTTGCTTTTGAAGATTTGTGCTCTCTCATATTTTTATTATTTAGTATACATGTTTACCTTCTCTTTATATAACTGATAATCATTATTTAATATTCTTTTAAATGTGACTAAGCCTTTATGGATCTTGTTTGTTTTCAATTTTACAATCTACCCTCTATATTGTTGTTCTAGTTTGGACTGATTCTTGGAAGAAAACTCAGCCTCCTCTTATAGAAAAAGTGTTATTTTTTATCACTATTAAACACTTTAAAATTAGTGACATTATCAGGTATAGAGGGCCTTACAATCACCTTGAGATGTGGTTAGTTCTTATCTTCCCTTATCCCTTTTGGAATATCAAACTGAGCTCTAATTATTTCCAGCCTATCAACATGTTTGTTGTCTTCTATTGGAATGGATTGGATGTTGAAATCTTGTAAATATTTCAAAATATCCCACACTATATTATTATATGATTTAAGCAAAGAGTTCTTAGTCACATTTTGGCTCTTAGTTGATTCACAATCAACTCACTATCACCATACGCTTATAATTATTTCACACCTCTTTTTCTAGCCCAGTCAAGGCCATGGATAAAGGCCTCATATTCTGATACATTAAAAGTACAAGATAAATGAAATATAAAAGTGGAATAGTACATTTATTTGGATGGTCAAACCAACATTTCTCCACCACCTACCCCAATTTTTCTTCTAGATCCATCAAAGAATAGCTACCATAAACCATCCATGTCTTTACTTGGCTTCATCAAGTTTAGCATGAAATAGTCCTCCTCATGAATTCAATACACTCCAATAATAGCTTCATTTATGAATTTTCAAAGATAATGATCAGAATTTTCATCTCCCCATTCATCTAAATATAAATTAAAAAAACCTTCAAGAGAACATGTTGGATATTGATCTATGTGAAGTTCTCCCTCATCAATATTGGCATAATTGACATTTTCTACTTTATGCATGTAAGGATCTAAGTGATTGTTATGGATATGATCTTATTCAATATTCACCTTAGTACCATAATTTTTCCTAAAAGTCATATAGGACCAATTAGCTACCAAGTATCCACCTATCTTAGTTGTAAACTCTCTTGACAAGCAAAGAGCAAAGTATGGAGGTAAATATACCATAACCACATCATGAGGGATTAAAAAAATAGTAAAATAATGTAAAATAAAGTTCAAATACTTGACTACTACCAAGGTCTTTGTTGGTGATCCATCCAATTTTAGGAATCCTTTAACCATTAGTTCATACTTGAGGCCGAGTTTATCCACTATACATTGGGTATAACTGAAGTATGAGTCCCACTATCTATGATACAATTGTGAACTAAGAAATAATAAATGATTTAAGATAAGTAAAAATGAGGAATATTATCAATTTTATTCACTTTTTCATCAATGGGATGAGTTCCATTCACCAAGACAACATTCTCATTCCTAGTTGATCTAACTTGCTTACCTAGTCCTTGCAATTCTTTTTGAAGCATATATTTTTGTTCCAATATTTTCAATGCATCCCATAAATATATATTCATATGTGAATTCTTCATCTAGTCCACAACATTAATGCTCCTTAGAAGCATTATTACCTTGTGGTATAGCTTGTGAAGGTGGAGGTGTAGGAGTAGGCCTTACATTCTAAATTTTTTGATTTTATTGCACCGTAGGGGATGATTTAGACCCACCCACCATTTTAGATGATGTATGAGTCAAAAAAGGTCCTTGATTAGCCCCTTTAATCTATTCAACAAGCCTCTTCTTAGACCTAGTGTTAAAGGACACACTAGCATTCACATTGCTTGAATTCCCCAAATGATTGATGGCACAAAACTCTCCCTCTAGATGATTCATGAAAGTAGAATCAGATTGTGTTTGTATATTATCCATTCCAATTTGCATTCCACTATACATTGACACCTCAAAAGTGGAAACTTGAGATGCTTGATTACCTTGCATTGTCATATCTTGGCTAGGCATTTCATTAACATATGCAACTTGACCTTGATTTTGATCATAGGAGGGATAACATGGTTATTATTGCACAAAGTTCTTTTTAGTGGGAACAATATATTTGGAAAATTATCGGGCATTAGGATTATAACTTTGGTAAGGTTTAGCTTGAGTGATTTGACATTGTCATTGATTATTACCTTGAAAAGGAGACCTATTTATTTGCCCAAACTGATTATACGATTGGTATGTCCTATAAATTTGAGCTTGTTGCCTTTTGAGGGAAACCAATTCATTATTAAAATTTTAGATAAAACTATTGAATTAATGGATCTCATTATTGTGGGCAATGACATAATTTTCTTGACTAAGAAAAGGAGCCAAGGTAGGTAATGAAACTTGACTAGGAAGCTATAAATTAGGGAACAATGGCATTGGTGGTCTACGAGCAATCTTCCCTACTTGAAAAAGATAATTCTTAGCATAAATGGATATCTCATAGTTAGAAGGTAGTGTATTCCCACCCATGGATTGAATCATCATTGATACATCCCTATTCAATAATTTTATATAGTACAAGAAGGCATAACTTGGAGTAGGTCTCACAAGGGCTAGGATACTATCGCATGTTTTTTGAAATATAGTGTTAAAATCTTACATAAAATATTATGGTTCCATCTTGATAGTGGTCAATTTATCATCTAGTGATATATGATCACTCTTCTCTCCAAACCTCTTAGTCAATAGATCACCTAGTTCATGCCATGAACCAATATAATTTTTAGGTAGAGTCCCATACTAGTTCAAAGCTTTACCTTTGAAATAAAATTCTAATAACCTAATAAACATATTATTGTAGGTGATATTATGGATATTGTAGAAGTTTTATATGTTTATAATGTGTTCAATGGTAGTAATGGGGCCTTCTCCACTAAAATATGGAACACTCTTAAGGGATACTTCTAGAATTTGGTAATATTGGCCAAGATTCAAAGGAGATGATCCAGTGAAAGGTACAAAAGGTTAGTTTATATCCTTCTTGAAATGTAGACTATGAATATTAGAGGTTTAACTTAGTAGGAAATTAGACTTTTTAAACACTAACTCTCTTGAATAAGGATGAGTATTGACAAACCTAAACCTTTTGATAGAATATGGAGGCAATTGTACAAAATCAAAAGGTATACCTTTAGAAATAGACGTAGTGGTCACTTTTAGCATGGAAATTAGGAACTGATAAAAAAAAAAGAGTTAAAAACTTTAGTGGAGTCACCAAGTATTGAATGTATATGTTCTTATAATTGCAATTATGCTAAGAACAACACCAATCTTGGACAATATTCTAGGACTTAGAGTCTCATCAAGCATGCCAAAAACTATTGTCACTTGTATTTTCACCCATTGAGGATATACCTATCTCTCCTCATCTATCTATAATAATGGAAACATCTCTCTTGTTGTGGGTAGAAATTTGATGAGATGAATAGCTAGAAGGGCTAGTTCCCTTGATGCACTCTTTGAAGTACTTTCTTGCCTATCAACTTTGGGTGAAAATGGTTAAGAAAAAAACTAATAAAGATAAACAAGGTGATTAAATGATAGTTTATTTCCTATTATTTACTAAACTTATACTACTTAGATCAAAACAAAGATTATCTTACACAAAACTCACAACATAAGATAGAGTGTTACATCAGTGTTTCATAAGCTAGGTTCAAGAAGGTATTTTGATACTTAGAAGGGGAATGAATGATTCCTTTAGATAATATAGTCATTAACCACATATACACACTTATACACTTTAAATATAACACTATCAAATACTTGTAATAATTACTCTTCTACACATTTGATGGATAATCAAGGATAACATGCTAGAAAAGATCATCTTCTACTAGATAAGACCAACAAGATTGCAATAAAACTCAATTATACAAAATTTAAGTATGAAAAAACACTTATTTATTTCTTCAATATTCATTAAAGTATAAAATTAGCCAAGTTTTCACCATCAACCAATAGAGGCTACTCAAAAGAGCCAAAAGAGTCAATATTTATAGCCTTTGAGAGAAGAGCAAGACAAGGGAAGTCCAGAGATCACTTGGACACTTGTAAATTTTATAAAATAGGTTAAAATTTTATGATAATAAGTATGGAATGAATCATGCAATTTCAAGAGGTCCAATTATCTATACAAGTCATGAAACCTATAAAAAGTGTCACACAATTCCTTATCTTGGCTCAGAAAACTACCTTCATAATTTGTACCTATTTAAACATCCCAAAAATATATATGGATAGGTATAATTATTAAAATTATATGGAATTAATTTATACATTCCTCTCTTACATTGGTTATAGTCCTACTCATTTGAAAACTCCTAGAAGGAAGCTATCACTGTCTATAGTCTAAAAATAACCTTTTTTAGTCACCCCTCACACTTGACCTCAAAAATTCCTTAATTTTCCATGAAAATATATGTAAGGGAGTTAAAAACACCTATAAATACTATACATATCCTTATACTACTTAGGTACACCTTAAAAAGGCTCACACTTGGAGTTTTCACCCTTCTCACCCTTGTGTCCACTATGCAAGTTTTAATTAGCTAAGATGAAGGTAATTATTTGAAAACTTAGAATATATTACCAATAATTAAATTACGATTATTGGTTATATAAATTATATATCCTTCCTTCAAAATTTATTGCATCTTTTGAAATCGCTTAGATCTTATAAAACACAAAAAAATGGTCAAAATACCCTATTTTGCATGTTGTCCATACAATTTTGTATAACTCATCTTGGTGGGAGATATCGAAATGGAGTATTATTTATGTACCAATATATTTTATTTCCAAATATTTCATTTTTATATCTTTCCAATCTTGTCTTCTCTATTGGGTCTTAATTGAGGGTTTAGTAGGGTTTTAGGTAGTTTTTCATCTTAAAATTTATTCATAAAGCTTTGACATTATAAATACCACTAAACTCCAAAAAATTGATGCCAAGAGATGTTTACAACCCCTCCCAATTCCTTTTGTTCCCATTCACATCCTTAAAAAATATATGAGCACTTGAAGACAACCCATCAAGCTTTTTCTTGCCTTTCTTACAAGTTTGTTCTCTCTCTAAGCTAGAATTGGATTTCTTGTAGGTTCCTATGCATATCCAAAGATAAAATATGTCTATATCCACCTTCATAACATGAATCAATCATCTAGATAGTCCACCAAGGGTTATAAATTAATATGGAACCCCAATTGGTTCTAGGTCCCCTCAAAGCCTAATAGGTATAATAGGCACCTTGTTAGCTTTGGTTGCTAGGATTGATCTTTCTTGGTTAGTGTTTTATCATAGAATTACACCCTTGTGGGATATTTTTTTAAGCTATATCACTATAAACTAACATATTGTAGCAACCTTAGCCTATGGGTATCCTATAGTGAGGTTGAACCTCTGGAGAAAGCCAACTTCCTCTTGGTAGATCACCTAAAACTAATGTTGTTGCTTAGAAAAGAGGTAGAGAGGGGGTATAGGGTAAATAAGAGAGATAAATGGGAGATAAAAAAATTTATTGACACTCACATAAGCATGAAATAAACACTAATTTGGCATAAGATAATTCTTGCTCACACAACCTCACAAACTACTTAATTTGCATAAGTGTTTCATAAACTAGGCCCACCAAACAATACATAAAGCAAAGAGGAATTTTAAAATTCACACCAAGAATCCATTAATGGTGGAAAGAGCTTAAGTTTATACCTGAAAATAACTTGAAAACACTTTTAAAAAGGCAATAAATAAGGACAATAGATATGGAAGAATACTTCTTCACAAGTCCATCATGCACAAGCTTGCTAAGAAAATTTTTGTGGCAAGAGATAGGTAAAAATTAATATTTATTGCTTCAAAAGGTCTTTCTTACAAATTTTTATAGAGTTTCTCCTTGTCAAATGATGGTCTCCTCTTTTTTATGGGGGATAACATTGAGATATATGACAAAAGGGGAAGAGAAAAGGAGAAGAGGCAAACAAAAAGAATCCAATAAATGAGATCTAACCACCCTCCATGAATTATCACCCATATTTGGTTTAATTAAAATTAATCCTTCTTCAAAAAATTAACCACCATTAGCTCCAATAGCCTTGAATTCCTCTCATTATTTGAGAAACACACTAGAAGACAAGAATTTGTTGAGGATGATGATGTCATGATCCACTAAAAATAAGAAAAGTCTAAAATGTCTTTAATGCTCGAGCTACCTTTTCTAATCAATTGATCTTCATCTTTCACTTCCATTCCATCCTTCACTTGTCTTACATGTATAATGACAAAATCCCCATAGCTTTGAATCTAGACTGAGCCATGTTGCCTCTAAGTTGAGTGGTTATTTATCAGAGATGATGGCCATGTCAAAGGATGAGAACCTCTCCATTAATTGTATACACCAGCTCCTACTTTGAAACTTGGGCCAAATCTTTTCTATAAATGGAAAACTAATCTAAGGACATTGGTTTTCCTATATCCATTTATGTCGATCCAAGTCTATAGGTTGTGGAGCTTGTTTTGTTCTTTTTAAATGCCAATAGCTACTTATAGAGGTTCAAATTTTGATGTTTGTGGGCCCATCATAGGATATTTGAATCCCAATGTCTATTTTATGAGGCTAAAGTTGACGTCCATGCAACTGTCATCAATTCTTATGGATGAATTTCCTTGAGCTATTTCTTTAACCAATTTCTTGGGACCATTTTTTTGTAATAATTCTTTTAGGCTTTTTGTTTTGGGCCTTTTTTTGAAAGAATTCATTGAATTTTCTTCAAGATTAAATAATTTCCTTGGATGTTTCTTCAAAAATGGACCTTCAAATTTTTGAAAAGTGTCCTTTTTAAAGTGAAAGTGCCCTTTGGAACTCTCAAAAATGGCCCTTTAGATGATTTTGATTTGATCACTTTCCTAAAATAAAAGGTATTCAAGACTTTTAAAAAGGTCCATTTACTTTGTAGATAACCTTCGAAATGTTGCATAATGTAACACTTCAGCATGGAAATTACCCTTCAAAAGAATTTAAAATTCCCTTTGGAAGAATAATTTTAGACAAAATGTCCAAAAAAATCCAAACACTTAGTGAAATGTAGTAACTTACCCTTCAAAACTTTTCTTTCAGGAAAAATGTCTGAAGAAATTCCAACACTTAGCCCGAATAAAACTCTAAAAGAAAATACTTAGTGAAAAAGCATCCCAAAAGAAATTAACCTTTTCACTTTTTCTTCTTTTGTTCTTCGACTTCTTCTTGATTATGCCCATCTCTTTAAACTAGTCAAAATTTTGGTATGTGGACCAAAAATTGGCAAACATTTTTGGTGACTTGTAGGGAAGCATGCCTACTATGCTTGAGAAACTAGCTCATTTGCCTCATCCAATCTATTGGACATAGAGTCACTAATTTATTTTATGAGGTTGACCCTACATAGAAACCTCCTCTTAAAGCAACACTGAAAATAAGAACAAAATAAACACTATGCCCAAGGCACTTTTGGAAAGGAAACACACAACTGAAAATAATGTGCACAAGGCACTTTGAGGAAAACATGAAAAACTATACAAAATGTACAATATATATAATGGCTACAAAATCTTCTAATAAAAATACTTTAGATGAGTCCCATTGAATAGGATGGGTATTACCTCTCCATCTAGTTGGGCCAACTAAAAAGAATTATGTTTTTTGCATCCATAGATTAAATAAGGACCACTCTACAAGATATCAAATTTGGTATGGTTACTTGGCTTCGACTTGTTTGAATCTCACTTGAGGATTAGATCACTTTATTTTAAGTCCATTGATATGGGTCTCTTATCAAATGCTTTCTTGACTTGATTTTGATGTGATTCTAGTGTTTTCATTGCAAGGTCTCTCATTTCTTCAAGCTCCATGAGTTCTGCTAGTCTCACATGCATGGGATCATCTTCCATCAACTCTATCTAATGGGTTAGTTCTATTGCAGGTAGCTCAAGAGAAATGGGCAACTTGGTCTCCCTTCCATATACTAAGACATATGGAGAATGGCCAATGGCATATTTAGAAGTCACCCTCTCAGTCTACAAGGATATCTTTAGTTTAGTGTGTCATGTCCTCTAATTCTCTTCCATAGTTCTCTTGATGATTCTTAAAAAAAATTATTTGTGGACTCAGCTATTCCATTTACTTAATGATAATAGTTGGAATAGGTGTTGAGGTATATGCCTATCTTGAGATCCCATTCACTCATTTTTAGATCGAGGAATGTTAATGCATTACCAGAAAAGATAGTGGATGGAACACCAAACCTGGTCACAATTCTGTCATAGAATTCTGGGACTGCACCTTTATTAGTCTCTTTCAATGCAATGGCTTCCACCCACCTGCTAAATTAGTTAGTTGTAGTAATCACCCATCTATCTCTTGTACTTGATGGAGGGTTGATCATCCCTATGAATTATATCCCCCATTGCATGAAGGATTGATCTACCTAAATTGGGTTGAGAGAAAAGGCTACCAATCTTTGCTTACCCACAAATAAATCCCACATTTGAAAATTTCTTACCCATGCATATGCATATTTGAAAAGGTTGGGCCAGTAATAACCAGCCCTCATTATCTTTGTTGTTGTGGTTTTAGGTGCAAAATAACCTCCTACAGGTCCATCATGGAATTGCTCCAAAAGCCTTGTCACTTGGTCATCATATATGCACCATAGGAGCACTCCATTAAGGTCATTTCTAAATAAAACCCCATCAAACAATGCATAAGGTATGGATTTTAGTCTAAAATACCTTCTTTTTGTCCTGCCCATACCTTGTGGGTACTCACCTATTATCAATCGATGTGTCATATCCTAGAGCCAACTAGTGTGAGGTGGAGGTGCATCTATTTTTGAGTTATCTTGTGCTACCAATATAAAATATTTGTCTTCATGAAGGTCATCAACCATATGCTCACACAATCCTTTACCTCTTACTAGCTTAGTGACCTTGATCTCCATGTCATAGTCCATGACCTTGGTAATCCAACCAACCCTCTTTTCATTCAAGTCTTTGTTAAGAAGGAAGTCTCTCACTCTAGGGTGAGACACCATAAGATATATTTTGATATTGGAGAGCATTGGATTGAAATTTTTAAAGATTATTAATGCTACAAGGACTTGCTTTTCTATAAAAGTATACCTTACCTCATACCCTTCAAGCCCTTGGCTAACATATGATATTGGCTACTCAAGCCCTTCACTATTCTTTTGCATTATCATAGATGATATATTGTCTATATTTTCAAAGTCATACAATATGAAAACTCTTGATAAGTTATGATTCATGAGTATGGGTGCTTGGGCAATGGCTTGCTTGATAGCCTCAAATGTTGATTTACCTTCATTTGACCAAGTGAACACTTAGTTCTTCTTTATCATGGTAGTGATGGTCTTGACCAAGTTTAAACAACTAGGTATAAACCTTATCAAAAAGTTTATTTTTCCAAGGAAACTTTGGATTCCCTTATTATGCTTGGGTAAGGATAAGGCTAAGATGGAACTTATTCTATGAAGATCAATATATAACCCTTCTATTGAAACAACATGGCCCAAATACTTAACTTCATGCACAAAAAACACACATTTCTTGGGATTCAAAGAGATATCATACTCTTTGTATCTCTCAAAGATCAACCTCAGGTGGTCTATGTGTTTGTTGGCATACATGGAGAAAATTGTGATGTCATCCAAGTAGACTAGCACTATTTGATTTAGTAGCCTTTGAAAATTAATGTCCATGGTTCTTTGTAAAAATTACCCAGCATTTGATAATCCAAAAGGCATCTTTTGGTATGCATATGTACCCCATTTGGTGGTGAAGGTAGTCTTATACTAATCTTCTTTCTTTACTAACACTTAGTTGTATCATGAGTATCCATCTAAAAGAGGAAAACATTCTAAACTTGCAACTATTCGAAGAAGCTACTCCATGGATGGTAGAGGGAAATGGTCCTTTAAGGAGACCCTATTCAGATCTCTAAATTCAACACATATCCTAATCTCCCCACTCTTTTTCCTTAGAAGCACCAAATTGGCTACCCATGATGAGTGTTTGATGGGGAAGATGATTTTGGATTCAATTAACTTGGTCAACTCTCTCCTCATTAGCTCTTCAATTTTGGGGTTAATGATCCTTTGTTTTTGACTCAAATGCTTAGCATTGGCCTCTAGTTATATAATATGTTAGGATAAATTTGGATCATAACCTTTTAGGTCACTATATTCCCAAGCAAAGAAGTCTAAATATTCCTTACAAAATTCAATGAAAGCATGCCTTTCTGCTTCATTGTTTACCTTCCCAATCTTATAGAGGTTATCCTTAAAAATAAGGACCCTTTCATAATTCTCCCCATCAATTGACATTACTACCTTGTCTTTCCTCATAGGGTCTCCTTCATGGAAGATACACTCAAGTGTAACCAATCCCTTAGGTAGCTTGTTGGATTTTTATTGGATAATTTTCTCCCCATACTATCATTGAAACTTCTCTTGGTTGGCGAAGGAGAACTCTACTTGCTATAAGAAATAAGAAATTTATTTGTCATTTTAAAAGACCTACCAGTGGGATTCATTATCTGGTACTAATGGCCTCACCACCACATTGACATGTGTCTAAACCTTGGCCTCTTTTAGATTACTTAGAAGATCAAATTGGGCACCCATAGCTGCCAAACTTTTAGCATTCTATTTTTGGTTCCTTGGCATAGCTTGAATGTTAAAGGCTTCAAAATCTTTAATTAGGTTCCATACACTTTTTTTTATGACCACATTAAAGGATTCTTTGTAATGTTTAGGCTTATGACTTGGTTCACTATACACTCACTATCTCCATATGATTACAACTGTTTGATTCCCTTCTTACTGGCCCATTGGGGGCCATGGATCAGACCTTCATATTTTATTTCATTGGAGGAGCAACTAAAATAGAACCTATGATAAGAGAAATACATGTCATCTGAAGGAGAATGCATTATTGCCCCTATACCTACTCTATTTTTTCTCCTTGAGCCATCAAAGAACAACTTTCACATACCATTAAGGTTTTATTTAGGTCTAATGAGGGAAGGCATGAGTTTATTTTCTTCATGTAGCAAATAAACACCCATGTCTATTTATTTAACACCTTCTAAAGGGTTAAGAAATTTATTATACCCACATAGCTCATCCAAGAACAAGTTTGGAATATCCTCAGGACAAGTATTCAGTTCTTGACCAATTTTAAATTCATCCTCATTAAGGATAGTATAATTGAGGTTTATGTTATCTAGCTAAAGGGGCTCAATGTGAAATTGTGCCATGGGCTCAACCTTGACTGATACCTTAGTCCCATACCTTTTTCTGAATGCCATGTAGGACCAATATGTTACTAGATAACCCCTAATTTTGGTTATGAATTCTCTAGAGAGGTAGAACATAAAGTGAGGAGTTACATCAAGGATCAACACATCTTGAACCACCAAAACATTAGGACAAGCATATAAGGTCAAGTTCAATTCCTTGATGATATTAGATGTCTTTGTGGAAGAACCATCAAGTTGTAGAACTCCCTTAGTATGCAGCTCATATTTGAGGTTCAACTAATCATCTATAGACTTTGGCATCACTGAAGTGATAGCTCCACTATCTACCAAGCAATTAGTCACCAAGAAATCACCAATGATTAATGAAATGTAGAACAGAGGAGGTTTTAATATCTTACTTGATCCTTTTCCCATAAGACCTTAGGTTACATTAGTGAGGACCTCAATTTATTTTCTGGGTTGTTTACCTATATTTGCTATAACACCTATCTTAGACAAACCTTATTGAACAATATATACTTGATCGGGCATGGAAAGCATGTCCCACATTGGTACACTCACACTAAATTTCTTCATTTGCTTAATAATATTTATTGGTAAACCACGAACCTTTACTTGTGCTTTGGGAACCACTATTATTATTTGTTGAAATTGTGAGTTGATTGCCTTGATTCTAATTTTTAGGAGATTCTTGGACCTTTAGAGTGATAGCATGCTCATTAGGCTTATGCAATGAAAGATTAATGACAAGAGGTTCTTTGAATACCTCTTGATTACCATCCATATTCCTTATTTTAAGCCTTGTATTAGCTACCACTAGAATGTATGCCTAGTTAGAACTAGCTTACTTATTGAGTGCATATCACTCTTCTTGCTCACTGATGAACATTATAACATCCAACTAGTTTGGTTCTTCATTAAGTCCTTGGACTTGTGAAGACTATCCTAGTTTTGTCATTGTGGGGATCTCTATGTTTTGAGCCATTAAGGCTTGATTGTATCCATAAGCAATAGCTTGTTACCATTGGTCACTAAAATCCTAGTTAAAACCATTAGTTTGGACAATGGATTACCCAAAATATTGATCCTAAGGTATGGTCCCTTCAAAATTTTAAGCGATATTGTTTTAAATAGGAACCAAGGAGTTGGAAGAGCCTATGGCATTTGGATTGTAGTTAATCTATCTAGCATAGTTCAACTACCCCTATCCTTGACCTTGTCCTTTGAAATTTCCCTTGAAGGGGGGTCTATTCCCTCAATAATATTGCTATTAAGGCTGATATGGAGCTTGATAAGGCTTATTTAACTAATATTGTTGTCTTTTAACATTTAACACATCATTTCCCAAGGATTGAATCATGTGCTTAAGTTCTAGGTAGTTTTGCTCTTGGGAATCACTTGATCTGCTAGTGGAGGCCTTTTCCTACTTTGGTGAAGCTATAATAGAAATTTTTGGAGTTGGAATAATAACATAAAGTGGGGGAATAACCATAGGAGGGTTCTAATTTTATGGAAAAGAGGCATTAGGGGCCTAGGATAAAGCTTGCCAGCCTAAATTAGGTAATTTTTTGCTTTAATATCTACATCATAAGCATCTAACAATATGTACCCTCCCATGGATTAGTTAATTACAGCTATATTTCTATTTATATTCTTCAAGTAGGATAGGAATGCAAAGTTAGGGGATGGTCTAATAGAGGCTAGAATTCTATCCCAAGATTTTTGGAATCCTATGTTGAAATCTTGCATGACTTCATCAGGGGATCTCTCAATTATGGTAAACTATTCTTATAGTGACAAATGGTCACTCTTGTTTGCAAATATTTTACACAAGACCTCTGTTAGTTGATTCCATGATTGAATATAATTAGGATCTAAGCCTATATACCAATCTAACACTTTTCCCTTAAGGGATACAACTAATAGTCTAATAGCTATATTTTATGCAATGACATTATGGATATTTCAAAAATTGGCTATCATTGATGTGTTTAGTAGGGGTTATGGCTTGGTATGCTATAAAATATGGGATGATTTTGAGAGATGATATTGGCATAAGATCATATTTTGGTATATTCAAAGGACTTTGGCCACCAGATCCTTCAAAATATCTTTGGGGAATCATGGTAATGAAAGGGGCTAATAAAGGTCTTCTTGCATAGGTATACCTCATGACTCATTTAGGAAAATGGTTTCCTATTTATGGGTGAGTATGGATGAACCTTAACCTTCTTGTTGAGTTTAAAGGTAATTCAATAAATTCAAAAGGAATACATCTAGAAGTTGATCTTGTAGTTACCTTTGGCATGAAAAATAGTTACTATTTTGTCACCAGATTGTTGAGTGTTTTTCAAAGTCACCAAGTACTAAAAGATGAAACCTATAAATAATACAAATTAATCAAACCAGCATCAAACTTGACCAATCTTCCTTGAAGTTGGTCCCATCATGCATGCCAAAAACTATTATTGCATAGAATTATACCTATGTGCGAGAGTTTTTTAGACCCTCTCACTCTCAACTACAATATGGTAACAACCTTAGGCTATGGGTATCCTATAGTGAGGTTGAACCTCTGGAGAAGGCCAACTTCCTCTTGGTAGATGACCTAAACTTATGTTTCTACTTGAAAAAGAGTTAGAGAGGGGGTATAAGGTAACTAAGAGAGATAAATGGGTGATACACCAAATTCATTAACACTCACATAAGCATGAAATAAAAAATTATTTGGCATAAGATAATTCTTTCTCACACAACCTCACATGTTGGAAATATTTTCATTGATGCCAAAGGTCTAGCATTTTTGCTGATAAAGGCCCCATTGCATTTAATGATATTTGTAATTGTTATATCTTGGCTAATGTGAGTTAATATTTATTTAATATTAACGAATATAATTTTGGTTGCAATGAGATAAAAGAAGGGCCCATGGAGAAGTCAAAGAGCCATGGGGTAAAGACAAAAGAAGGATGGGATGCATTTTCCCAGGAAGAGTCATCTTGGGGAATTACAAGAGTCATGAAGTGAGGACAAAAGAGGAAGGGCACAATTTCTCATGAAGGGACACTTTGAGGAATATGAAAAGTCACCAAGATAAGGACAAAAGTGGGAAGGACGTTTTTGGTCATGAAGGGTCACCACATTACTTTTCAAAGGCAAGAATATGAAGGGTCATACAAGTTTGGCACCATTTTCCATGAGGATTGAAGGGTCAAAAAGGGGGAAGGCCAAAGGTCATTTGGAAAGCTATAAATAAAGGATTGAGAAGCCATTTGTAATATGAGAGATAGAGGTTGATTTGATATTGTATTATCTAGCTTAGAAGAGCATTTGTGAGAGATGAATATGATTTGTATTTGTTATATCTAGCTTAGAAGAGCAAAGGTGAGAGAGAGGAAAGAGATGTTGTAATGAACTATCATTTGTTGAGATAGCAACATTGAGAGATACTTGTGTGGTTTACACAAAGGGGTTGGTGCTCCTATGGGTTGGTGCTCACAAATTGTTGCTGGGTTGGTGCTTGGCAAAGGGGTTGGTGCTCCTGTGGGTTGGTACTCATGAATTGTTGTTGGGTTGGTGCTTGAAAAATGGGTTGGTGCTCATGAATAGTTACTGGGTTGGTGCTCAGTAAAGGGGTTAGTGCTCCTACAAGTTAGTGCTTGCAAATATTTTTTGGGTTGGTGCTCATTCATATACTTGGATTGTTCTCCATGGTTTTCCCCACATTGGGTTTTCACGTTATATCTGGTGTCTCTCTTCTGTGTGGTGTTTATTATTTTAGTTTTATTGCATATCTTGAATTTTTTATTAAGTGGAATTTGATTAAGGGAAAGTTTTATAAGATAAATGATATACTGATTCACCCCCTCTCAGTATATTCCATGCTTAACAATTGGTATTAGAGCAGGTTCCTTTTTGAAAAAGTTTTACAACTTGAAGGTAAATCAAGAAAGCACAAGATGGCCATACATAAAGGTGCCTCTGCAAGAAAAATAATAGTTGATCAAGAAGAAGAAGAGGATGAAGCTGAAGTAAATATGGAAGGAGAACTCATGTGTGCCTTAGAAGAGTTGAAAGTTGTTGAAAAGAAAAATCAAAGATTGAAGTGCCAGATCGAGAAAAATGAAAAGGAGTCAAGGGAGATAATTGAAGATCTACAAGCACACTTTGAAGAAGCCAAGAAGAATGAAGAATATCTAACAGCACAATTGGAAATAACAAGAAAAGAATGTGAAAGGTATGTTAATGAAATTGCTTCTTTAAAAGAAGAGATTGAGAAAGTAGTCAATAATAAAATAGTCAATGATTCAAAATTTGAGAATAGCACTAATATGTTGAATAAGATATTAGAAAGCCAAAAGGCAATATCAGATAAGACAAGTATCAGTTTTGAAAAGAAGAAGAGCTATGTTGAAGCTCTTACAAATGAGGAAACAAGAAGGGAAGAAGTGAAGAATATAGAGGACAAAGAAGGATGGAAGGAACAAAGATATAAAAGGTAATTAGGTCAGAGATTCACAAACATGTCCTTATTTTATGGTTACTATTTTTATTGTAATGGATATGGTCATAAGAAATTAGAATGTAGAAAAAGAGCTAACAATCTCAAAAATAAGGAAAAGGAAGGTCATGTAGAGTCAAGTAGAAGCTATAACTCTTTTACTCCTCTATCAATCTTTGATGAAGAGACCATAATTTTTTACAAGTGTAACAACTTTAGACACATAGCTTGGTATTGTAGAAGCATGTTCGAGTTAGACAAAAAGGAATAGATTTTTAGGGCTCCATTCATCAAGAAAAAAGTTTAAACATGACAGAAGAAATAACCTGAAGGTTCTATGTTGGTCCAGATAGCTTTGCATGCAAGAAATGAAGAAAAGCCATGGTTTATTGATAGTGGATGTTTGAGGCACATGATAGGAGACAAGAGCAAGTTCATAACCTTGAAGAAGATCAATGGTGGCATAGTGAAATTTGGGGACAATACTACTGGCAAAATTTCCAAAAAAGGTACACTAAGTTTAGATAATGGTGGAACTAAAATTGCTAATGTTTTATATGTAGAAGGTCTTAAGAATAATATTTTGAGTGTAAGTCAAATGTGTGATCAGGGGCACACACTAAAATTTAATGTAGAAGGTTGTGAAATTAGAAGAAAAGATTTAGATGTATTGGTTGTAGATGCTCAGAGAATAGGTAATAACTTATATATGTTATCAGACATCAAAGGTCAAAAATGTTGTTTGAGTTAGATTGAAGAAAGTTGGCTATGGCATAGGAGAATGAGGCACATAAATTTTTAAAATCTTGTCAAAATCAGCAAAAAACAAGCAGTCAAGAATCTTCCAAAGATCATAAAGCCATCTAACATGCTTTGTGGACCTTGTCAGCATGGGAAGTAGGCTAGAAGGCGGTTCAAAACAAAAGAGTACTCGACCACTCAGATGCTAGAGCTTATTCACACTGATCTATGTGGACCTATGAGGACTCAAAGTACTCAAGGTGATAAATATTTCATGTTGCTTATTGATGATTTTTCACGTATGACTTGGATAATGTTTTTAAAGAAAAAATCAAAATCTTTTAGATAGTTCAAAGCATTCAAAGCATTAGTTGAGAATGAAACTAATCTAAAGATTAAGTGTCTAAGATTAGATCAAGGAGGAGAATTCATGTTAGATCAAATTATTGAGTTTTTTGAAGATCATGGAATAAAGAGACAATATTCAGCGGCTAGAACTCCACAACAAAATGGAGTAGTTGAACGAAAAAATAGAACAATTTAGTAGATGGTGAGGACAATGCTAAATTATTCCAAGATAGAAAATAAATATTGGAGAGAGGCGGTTGGTATAGAAATACATATTCAAAATAGAGATTTATTAAGAGTCAATAGTGACAAGACTCCTTATGAGCTATGGAAAGACAAACCAGCAACAGTTGATTATTTCAAAGTTTTCGGTAGCAAATGCTCCATAAAGAGAACCAATGAAAAACTTGGTAAGTTTGAATCCAAAGTAGATGAAGGTATATTTCTTGGTT
Organism: Torreya grandis; assembly: GCA_037957365.1. NCBI lineage: Eukaryota > Viridiplantae > Streptophyta > Pinopsida > Cupressales > Taxaceae > Torreya > Torreya grandis. The sequence continues at coordinate 1,424,694 of JARHVA010003225.1, forward strand.
ATTATTTCAAAAGTAAAGCTTATAAATTTTATAACAAAAGAACCAAAAAAATTGTTGAAAGTGCAAGTGTCAGGATAGAAGAAGATGGAACACAAAGAATCAGTGATCCAGTAGACATTCCTGAAATCATTGAAGAGGAAGGCTTTGAAGAATCAGATGAAGATGAGGAAAAGGAGAAGGAGAAAAAGGGCACCAAGACTCCATCCAAATACATTAAAAAAAATCATAATGAAAGTGACATCATCAGGGATATAAAAGAAGGAATTCACACCAGGAGAATGATGGTAAGTGAATCTGAACAAGTTAATTTCTCTTTGTTATCTAAAATTCAGCCTAGAATTTTTTTAGAAGCTAGACATGATGAGCATTGGGTTAAGGCTATGGATGAAGAATTAGATCAAATAGAAAAAAATGATACTTGGGAATTAGTGCCTAGACCAAAAGATCACAATGTGATAGGAATAAAATGGGTTTATAAAAATAATTTGAATGAAAATGGAGAAGTAACCAGAAATAAAGCAAGATTAGTATGTAAAGGATATGCTCAGATTGAGGGAATAGATTTTGAAGAAACTTTTGCACCAGTAGTAAGGTTAAAGGCTATTAGAATGTTTCTTGCATATGTTGTATTTAAAATTTTCAAAGTGTTTCAGATAGATGTCAAATCTACCTTCCTAAATGGGAATCTTGAAGAAGAGGTCTACATTGAGTAGCTTGAGGGGTTTATTCTCTCGAATATTAGTAACCATGTATGTAGATTGAAGAAAGCATTGTATGGATTAAAACAAGCTCCTAGAGCTTGGTATGCAAGACTTGATAAGTACCTGCAAGATCAAGGATTCAAGAGAGGATTTGCTAATAGTAATCTTTACATCAAAACAGAAGGTGAGCATCAATTTATTATTGGGGTATATGTTGATGATATCATTTTTGGAGGAAATATTGAAATGATAACAAAATAATTTTTTGATAGAATGCAAAAATTATTTGAGATGTCTATGCTTGGAGAATCATAATTTTTCCTAGGGTTGCAAATATTTCAATCAAATAAAGGAATGTTCATATCTCAAAGTAAATATGCCAAAGAAATGTTGAATAAGTTTGGTTTTGATGATTGTGCACCAATTGGCACACCTATGTGTACAGGAAATAAGATGAGCAAGGATGAAGATTCACCTATTACAAATCAATCTTTGTATAGATCTATGATTAGTAGTCTTTTATATTTGATGGCATTGAGACCAGACATCATGCATGCATTAGGTATGGTTGCAAGATATCAGTCATCTCCAAGAGATTGTCATGTTCAGTTGGTGAAAAGAATATTCAGATATATCAAGGGGACATTGGATTATGGATTATGGTATCCCACAGGTAAAGATTTCACTTTACTTTCTTATATAGATTCAGATTGGGCAGGGTGCTTAGATAACAGAAAGAGTACAAGTGGAGGAGATTTCCTCCTTGGTGATAGCTTAGTATCACTTTCTACTAAAGAAAAATATATTGCAGTAGTATTGTGTTGTACTCAAGTGCTTTGGATGAAGTAAACTTTGGAAGATATCAAGGTAAAGTATGATGAACCTATTTCCATTTTTTGTGATAACACAAGTGCTATAAATATTTTGAAAAACCTAGTAATTCATTCAAGAACAAAACATATTCCCATTAGATATCACTTCTTGATAGAGCAGGTTGTAGATCAACAAGTTAAGATGGAATATATTAGTACTACAGAGTAGATTACAGATATTTTCATAAAGGCACTACCAAAAGACACATATGAGTATCTGCAAAAGTTGAGAGTAATTTTCTTTACTTCCTACCATTGAGGTTCAACATCAGTTGAGGGGGAGATAAGTGTTAGCTCTAGGTAGGCCCTTTGCCATTGATGTCAAAGGGGGAGAATAATAGGTATAGCTATAGGTGTAAAAATAGGTACAAGGAACAAGTACAGGTTATTACAGTAAGGGGGAGTTACTATATGTTTTTAGATGACAATATGTGCAGGTGACAGGATGTGGCAGTTTCAGGATTGAGGTTGCCATCAATGACAAAGGGGGAGATTATTGGAAATATTGTCATTGATGTCAAAGGTCCAGCATTTTTGGTGATAAAGGCCCCATTGCATTTAATGATATTTTTAATTATTATATCTTGGCTAATGTGAGTTAATATTTATTTAATATTAACGAATATATTTTTGGTTGCATATGAGATAAAAGAATGGCCCATGGAGAAGTCAAAGAGCCATGGGGTAAAGACAAAAGAAGGATGGGATGCATTTTCCCATGAAGAGTCATCTTGGGAAATTCCAAGAGTCACCAAGTGAAGACAAAAGAGGAAGGGTGAAATTTCTCATGAAGGGACACTTTGAGGAATACGAAAAGTCACCAAGATAAGGACAAAAGTGGGAAGGACGTTTTTAGTCATGAAGGGTCACCACATGACTTTTCAAAGGCAAGAATATGAAGGGTCATACAAGTTTGGTGTCATTTTCCATGAGGATTGAAGGGTCACAAAGGGGGAAGGCCAAAGGTCATTTGAAAAGCTATAAATAAAGGCTTGAGAAGCCATTTGTAATATAAGAGATAGAGGTTCATTTGATATTGTATTATCTAGCTTAGAAGAGAATTTGTGAGAGATGAATATGATTTGTATTTGTTATATCTATCTTAGAAGAGCAAAGGTGAGAGAGAGGAAAGAGATGTTGTAATGAACTATCATTTGTGGAGATAGCAACATTGAGAGATAGTTGTGTGGTTTACACAAAGGGGTTGGTGCTCATGTGGATTGGTACTCACAAATTGTTGTTAGTTTGGTGCTTGGAAAAGGGGTTGGTGCTCCTATGGGTTGGTGCTCATGAATTGTTGCTAGGTTGGTGCTCGACAAAGAGGTTGGTGCTCCTATGGGTTGGTTCTCACAAATAGTCGTTGGGTTGGTGCTCAGCAAAGGGGTTGGTGCTTGAAAATATTTTTTGGGTTAGTGACCATTCATATACTTGAGATTATTCTCCATGGTTTTTTCCACATTAGGTTTCCATGTTATATCTGGTGTCTCTCTCTTGTGTGGTGTTTATTGTTTTAGTTTTATTGCATATCTTGAATGTTTGATTAAGTGGAATTTGATTAAGGGAAAGTTTTATAAGATAAATGATATACTGATTCAACCCCCCCTCTCAATATAAATTATACCTATGTGGGAGAGTTTTTTATACCCTCTCACTCTCAACTACAATATTGTAACAACCTCAGGCTGTGGGTATCCTATAGTGAGGTTGAACCTCTGGAGAAGGCCAACTTCCTCTTGGTAGATCACCTAAACTTATGTTTCTACTTGAAAAAGAGGTAGAGAGGGGGTATAGGGTAACTAAGAGAGATAAATGGGTGATACACCAAATTCATTAACACTCACATAAGCATGAAATAAAAACTTATTTGGCATAAGATTATTCTTTCTTACACAACCTCACAAGCTAATTAATTTTCATAAGTGTTTCATAAACTTGGCCCACCAAACAATACATGAAACAAAAAGGAATTTTAAAATTCACACCAAGAATTCATTAATGGTGGAAAGAGCTCAATTCTAGACTTGCAACTAACTTGAAAACACCTAAAATAGGCAAGAAAAAAGGATGATGGACATGAAAGAACACTTCTACACAAGGCCATCATGCACAAGCTTTTTAAGCACATTTTTGAGGTAAGATATAGGAAAAAATTGATATTTATTACTTCGAAAGGTCTTTATTACAAATTTTGATAGGCTTTCACCTTGTAAAATGAGGATCTCCTCTTTTTTATGGGGGAGAAAATGGAGATATATGAAAAAAGGGGAAGAGAAAAGGAGAAGAGGAAAGCAAAAAAAAATTCAATAAATGAGATCTAACCATCCTCCATGAATTATCACCCATATTTGGGTTAATTATAAGTAATCCTTCTTCAAAAAATTAACCACCATTAGCTCCAATATCCTTCAAGTCCTCTCATTAGTTAAGAAACACACTAGAAGATAAGAACTTATTGAGGATGATGATGTTATAATCCACTAAAAAAAGAGAAGTCTAATGATTTATTTAATGCTCGAGCTACCTTTTCTAATCAATAGATCTTCATCTTTCACTTCCATGCCATCCTTCACTTGTCTTGCATGTATAAGGACAAAAACCCCATAGCTTTGAATCTAAACTGAGCCATGTTACCTCTGAGTTAAGTGACTATTTATCAGAGATGATGGCCATGTCAAAGATGAGAGCCTCTCCATTAATTGTATACACCAAATCCTGATTTGAAACCTAGGCCAAATCTTTTCTATAGATGGAAAACCAATCTAAGGACATTGGTTTTCCTGTATCCATTTATATCGATACAAGTCTATAGATTGTATAGCTTGTTTTGATCATTTTAAATGCTAATTACTACTTGTAGGGGTTCAAATTTTAATGTTTATGGGCCCATCATAGGATATTTGAATCCCAATGGCTATTTTATGAGGCTAGAGTTGACGTCCATGCAACTATCATCAATTCCTTTGGATGAATTTCCTTGAGCTATTTCTTGAACCTATTTCTTTAGACCATTTGTTTTTGGCCCTTTTTTGAAAGAATTCATTGAATTTTATTCAATATTAAACAATTTCCTTGGATGTTTCTTTGAAAATGGACCTTCATATTTTTTAAAAGTGTCCTTTGTAAAGTGAAAGTACCCTTTAGAACTCTCAAAAATGGCCCTTCAGGTGATTTTGATTTGATCACTTTCCTAAAATAAAAGGTCTTAAAGAATTTTAAAAAGGTCCATTTAATTTGTATATAAACTTTGGAATGCTACATAATGTAACACTTCAACATGGAAATGAACTTCAAAAGAATTGAAAATGCCCTTCAAAAGAATGGTTTCAGACAAAATGTCTGAAACAATTCCTGACACTTAGTCAAATGAAGTAACCTACCCTTTGAAAATTTTATTTCAAGAAAAATGTTTGAATAAATTCCAAAAATTATCCTAAAAAAAATCCAAAAGAAAATACTTAGTGAAAAATCATCTTGAAAGAAATGAACCTTTGCACTTCTGCTTTTTCTGGTCCACTTCTTCTTGATCATGTCCACTCTTTAAACTACTCAAAATTTTGGTGTGGACAAAAAATTGGCCAATAGTTAAATTGGTTTATTATGAATTTTAACATCCCATTTGAGCTTAAAAATCCACTACATAACCCTCCAAGCACTCTTATTCGTCTTCTTCTCTCATTCACCAACTAGGCTTAGTAAAAGTTTGCCCAGTTGGATTATGTAAATGGGTAATTTAGTCACCTTGAGGGGTATAATATTTATTTGGTGATTATATATCATCTTTTTTAATTCCATACACCTTATTATATGTTTATTTAGGTTCCTAAATATCCATATCAAGTCCTTTGCCCATTTTACATTCACTAGCTCACTTTGACAAAACCTGATTTTCCTAGACTTGTTAACCTCTAAGATAAAATAGTAAGGTATATACCTCATTAAAAAGTAAAATTGAGTATTTTACTAGTTTATCTAGTCTTGATTATTATTTTAAATATATTTTTTATGTGGATTCTTTGATTTAGGTGCCTAACCATCTCTAAATGCTCAAAAAAGGCCTAAAAACCCCCATTTTCCTACATTTTCCTCAAACCCTCCTAAGTGTAACCCTTCCATGCCAAACCAATGCTTATATTATTTTTAAACATGAATAAAATATCTAATTCATGATATTTAATCTTGGTACTCACTGTAAAACATTCTTTTTCCTTGAATTCCTCATACTTGCCTATTGAGCAAAGAGGTTTCCTAACTCATTATACTGATTGTTACCATTTGCCCAAGTAGGGAAGGCATATAATAACTTTAGTAATGTATTTGGCTTGTAATAATACCTATTAGCCTATAATTTACCACTTTGCATTTATTTTAACCTTTCTCTCTTCCCTAGATAAGTCCATATCTCACCTTACCCTTAGTAGCTTCCACCCTATTATAAGTGCATACAAGGGTCTTGGGGTCTATGTATATCTATTTATCCTAAGTTTGAATATTATGAAATCAATAACATACCAATTTAGGTGATTAATAACTAATTAATCAGGTTTGAGATCCCATTAAACCTATCCATACACCTTTGACCTTCAAAACGGAGTCTACTACCTGCTGACTGAGACACAAGCTTTTTTGGGCCTGTTATAGGTTACAAGTGTTTTTTATAGAGATTATGAATCTTATAATATCCATGTAGAAAATTTTTATAGGTTAAACTCATCACTATAACCTTATAATAATTTTATGAATATTTGGACCCACTTGACTGAGTTTCTACCAAGATGACTAATAAACCTTGCTTGACTATTGTAGGTGTGTGTGTAAACTCCTTAGACTTGGATTATGATGTGAAAATATTAATTAAATCCCCATTGAGGTCACACACTATGTGTTTAAACCACTTTCATTATTTTTAAGCCTTAAAACACTATTTTATCATCAACTTCTTAGGTCACTATCTAGATTGTGATGCTCTACTTGTAGGGCTTGTTGTAGGTGCATATAGGCTTATCCATTTATTCATAATATTTATAGACTTCATTGAACCCCCTCTAAGGTCACAAAACACCCATAATCATCTTAGGTTCACTTTTATGCTTATATAAAACATAACACTATACTCTCTTGTTATGATTGAGAAACTTTGTTGTAGGTGTGTATTTTCCATTAAAGGGACACCTATAGGTAGGCATAAGGGTTGCATGGGAGTGTTTCAATAATTTATTACTTACCTTAAAGATATTAATGTATCATTACATTATTTGAAAACATATTAGCCATGGGAATTTTTTCAATGTTGCTCCTTATGGTGACAAAACCATTTGTAACCTCAGACCTATAGATATTAATGGAACATTTTAGTGTTTTTGTAGGCATGTTTGAGGCCTTAAACAACCTATCTTTCTTTAATTTTTGTCCTTCATTATTGGCCTATAGACTCTATATACTAATGGATATAATATTGACTATGATATATGTCTTAAAAACCTTTACCACCATGTTTTAAGATGATCACAAAAATCTCCCTGACCTTTATTTTGACATTTTAGGGACTTCCCAGAACACAATCCTTTATCTCTTCAACATGGTTGCACACATATTTTGATTATTTTACACTTTATATGGGTATTTCAAGGCTTGATTATCATAAAAAAAACCTCAATTAGGTATAAATTTATTTCATCCTCTCCATAAGAGCATATTAGCACCCTACTCAGCCACCTATAGGTGGATGTTTTGGTACATAAACAATGACCTAGATATGAGAAATATGAAATTATCCATGCATATTAACTTTGTATGATTTTATAAAACATAATAGTGTGCCTATAGTAATACTAAGATGTTGAAACACACATTCATCCTTCCACACCTTAGTATGGCATTATCAAGGGCCCTATAGGTGTGCATGAGGCATGTTATAAAAGCAGGTCATGAAATTGGGCAAAAACATGTTAGTGAATAAATTAAAAACAAATAATATTAATTTTAAAACCTTCAAGTACATTATATCCATTATTTTACACCTTGAAATTATCTCCAAACTATCATCTCTAACATGAAAATCACCTTGTAGACACTGAAATCGTGTCTACTCCTTGGTCATCCTCCCCTTCTCTTCCCCTTGGTCCCCTTTCATCCCATTCCACTTCTAACCATGCCTAACCTATGTCTTATTAATTTAAAATAATTATCTTATTTTAAATTAATAATGCCTTCTCTCTCCTTGACACCTCACCCCTCTTAGGATACCCTTGGATGCCCTCCACTACCCCATGCCAAGTCATAAATGACTTAAGACCCCATTTACCTTATCCCACTCATCTTCTCGCACTCATTTAAGCCACCTTCAACCATTTCTTCCCCTGACCCACTAACCTGGAAGTTGGGAAAATGGACAAAAGGCTTTTTTTAGCCTTTCTGCCTGCCTTCTAGCCACCGACATCGGTCAGTAGTCGGCCAATGTCGGTCAGTAGTCAGCTGACGTTGGTAGTTTTACCAACGTCAGTTGGCTTCAAAACTATGTTCTACATCTGGAATTTGGATCTTCAATCTGCAAATCTTTCAATCTGACCTCTCTCTCTCTCTCAGGCACATAGCAAGCACCACAAGTTACAGGAGCTCACATTGCAGGAAGTCTTCTACATCAGCACCTAGTCAGCAACACTCTTTCTTCAGCAAGCCACAGGTAAGTATTTCCTTTGTGTTTTCATTTCAATTATTTACACTATTAGTAGTTAGTTTTCTAGTTACTACCTTTCTTACTATGAACCAGACCATAGACCCAACCTGCTCTTCTTAGAGAGGCTGAAAGGCTTTCTCTCATCCTTATCTCCCTATCACCCTGTCCTTTGTCTGGTCCCTCTTATAGACCATACTTTATACCCTGTCAACCCTGCATAGACCTCCTAATAGACTCTTAGACCATCCAAATAGACTCTCAAACCATTTTGTAGACCATAAACCCGTCCAGACCCTATCTAGAACCTGTCCTAACTGACATCAACCACTGCCCCTACCGACGTCGGTAGAATAACCGACGTCGGCAGACTAACCGACATCGGCAGACATGACAAACTGACGTCAGTAGACTAACTAATTTTGGTGACTGTAGAACACAGCTTGCCTCTATTCAGGTATGCATTTGATTTCATTTCTTTTATTCAGTCTTTATCATTTTTGTTTTTAGCTATATTTTGCTTTCTAACAATCAGTGGACTATCATCCCTCCAAGAAGTCTTTGCACTTCTAGGATCAAGCTTTCACTTGGTAGTCCACTTTCTAGCTATCTAACAACCTCTGTGTTTAAGTCTCTTTCTTCTATAGGTGTCATCCTCCACAACCAAAGAGGAGTTCCTTCAGTCGTCTAAATTTGGTGCGCAAGACTTCATTCGAGTAACATCTAACCCTAGACCATTTCCCTTAGTTTCTTATTCCTTTTTGAATGTGAAAACGAAAATCATATAGAAACATTCTAGCACACCTGGTGGGACCCTAGGGTATTCCTTGGGTTCTTTTCTTTCTTTTCATATAGGTGCATTAGGTTTCTCCTTGCATCTTCTTCTTCTATCTCTTCCAAAAGACACTATTAGCAAAGGTTAAAAAGAATCATTCTTTTTCTTTCCTTTCTTACATCTTAGACTAGTCAACTCATACTCTTCAACCTTTTCTCTACTTGTCTGCATTCGAACTCACATTTTGACTTGGGCTTAAAATACATTGCATCTCATTTCTATCTGAATGCATACTTAGTCCACACATCTAGTAATTAAAACCTCATCATGAATTAATCGTAGGCCACTTATGTTACACATCCAAACCACTTGCACAAACTCAAACATCTTAACTTACCTAAGACAAGGTCCGACTAGGATTTCATCACCTAGCGGATACCTTACCCATCCCGGCAATCCCATTTGGACTTCACTACCAAGGGGAAAGCCCACTCTGTTCTCTGGTAGAGGATAATCTCTAGGGGAAGTATATACTAGCTAAGCGAGACTAGCTTATCACTGGGCTCGTGAAGTGAAGGGAGCTTGCTTCTTAGCACCAGGCCAAGTACGAAACCTAACATAGACTCTTGAGCACTGAAACTAACTTGAAACCATCTTTAGACTACCCCTTCTAGGACTCATTCTACAAGCCAACCTACCAAACACACTCTAAGGCATAAGCCAACATGATTCTAAAAGTTGATTCTTGGGATTTAACGTTTAGGGTTTATTTGTCTTCATCTATTTTTCTACTTCTATCTGGTTTTTTGAGCAAGTGAGGACATTTTCTTCTTCCCAAAAACTTTCAATTTTTTTGAGTTTCTGAAAAACACAGTAACTGACATCAGTTTTTCCATCGACGTTAGTAACTTTCTTCGCTGGCATCAGTCATCTGACTAACACCAGCATCCTATCACCGACATCAGTTTTTATACCGACGTCAATCACTGTCCAAAATTCTTTTCCTTAAACAGCAAGCCTAAAACCTAACTTTCTTGCTGTCCAACACCCATTTTGGTTTTCTGAGACTAAAAAACATAGTTTCTAGAACTTGAACCTTTTTACCTTGAATGGTTTTGACACGCAGTCAAACCAAGACTCTTCTTGACCACGCAGGGCAACGACCACTCCCGCCTTCACCATCTATGCCTAGTCCTCTAATGGAGTATCATTTAGAGACCAAATGAACTCCTACCCGACCAACTCCCAATCAACCTTCAATTGTCCCTAAAGGGGACCCAAACCTTGAGAGACTCCTTGACCACAATGTTAACTCTCTCCAACATTATCTCACAAGAAACCAAACGTGAGACCTTTCGGGTGAAGCGATGATGACATCAACACCATCCACTACCCATCCTTTTATAACTCAGACTATTGCCTCAACCATTAACCCGACCATGGCCAATACGCAAAGTTTGGCCTCCCCATCTATTTTTGGACTGACCTCCATCGGGGTTCCATTACCCCCTCAACCACATGCAATTCAACCAAGTTCTACATCATATCAGAACTTGATTGTCTCGACTCCACACACACTTGTGCCTATAAATGTAGGAGTGTCTACCTCCCCTTTTGCCAATGCCACCATGCAACCACCTTTGGTGGTATCTAGTCAACTTATGCCTTCTAACTTCATGACACAACCACCCCTAGCTTCCACATCTGCCCTGATGACTAGTTACCCATATGTTGTGCCTATACAAGTGCAACCAACTACGTCATACACCTCTTCTATCACCTTCCAAGCACCTTACAACCTAGGGGGCACCCCTCCCACCAATCCGTCAGCCGATCTCAACAAGATGCTGATAGACAAGATGTCTAGTCTTGAAGCTTCTATTTCTGGTTCAAGCAATGTCCTTTCATATGACCAAATTTATAATGAACCCATCCATCCCTCCATCCCAATCCAACCGTATCCCAGTTAGTGGGAGCTTCCTAATTTTACTCACTTCTAAAGTAAGGAAGACCCACAACAACATCTATAAGCATTCAAACATGCTTGTTATCTTATAGCCCATGATGATGTGTTACTATTACGCACGCTCCCCATGTCACTTTTTGGCCCTGCCCTTGATTGGTATAGCTCTCTTACCAGTCACTCCCTCTTTTCATTCACTCAACTCACCCAATTATTTCTTGACCATTTTTTGATTAATATCACCAAAAAAGTCTCAATCATAGACCTCTACTCTATCAAATAGTTTGACGACGAATCAATAGTCAATTTTGTCGCCTGTTGGAGAGGATTAATCAACCAACTCTCCTTCCCTTTACCTCAACTCGAGCTTATTGAGCTCTTTTCTTGAGCATGTGCTAATCACATCTCATCCACCTTGTAGGTTCAAACATTCTACACTTTTGACGAAGCTTTCACCATGGCCCAAAAGCTTGAACTCTGTGCTATTGAAGAAAATAGGGTCAAATTGTGTAATACCAACGTAAAAACTGATGACCCTTCTTCTTCCAGACCTTCTTCTTCCCACTCTAAGTCTAAAGGAGTGGCAAAAACTGTGGTCGTTAGATCACCATCCTCAACAACAACTAATCAATCTCAACCTTCAACATCTCAAAGCATCACCAAATAATTCCAACAACGGTACATACAGCATCAATACACTCCACTTGGAGAGTCATACGCTTTCATGTTGGAAAAACTCACCAAGCAGGGGGTCCTCAATCTCCCTCCAATTTGACCACCTCAATTCGACTCCTCAAAATCCATCCCTACATGGTATAGGGAAAATGACTTCTGTCACTTTCACTGTGTCCAAGGCCATGACATCAACAATTGCCGAACCTTCAAGAACATTGTCCAAGACGTGATAAATAAGGGGGATCTTGTCTTGGATAACCTGAATGTGCCACCCAGTCAAAACATCGACATCTTTAGACAACCATTCCCAAACCATCCTCCTAATCAAAATAATGTCCAGACCATGGCTGATAGCTCCCAAGAGCATGATATACACACGGTCAACATGGTCTTGCCTCTTGTCCCTGACCAACTTCCTCCATAGGTAGAAGAGCCTTCTTCTCCTATTCGTCCATCACAAGTAGAAGAGCCTTCTTTTCCTATTATCTCTCCATCAACCTCTCTTATATTGGAGGATGCCTTGACCATGCCAACGCCATTAGCCCCACCTTCAATGGAGGACCCGACCTTGCCTACTCTTCAACCACAAGTAGAAGGCACGATTATCCCTACCCTCTATCCACTTGAGGAGCCACATTCTCCTATTCCCTCTCCACCAAGAGAAGATCATGTCCCTTCGCCCACTTCGACTGAGGAAGACCCAGTGATGGTTTTCTCTTGCCTTTTGCCTGAGATCACTACATCTCACTCACATTCGTCCACATCCGAACCCAAACCCACACAGGCATCCATCATGCCAAGAGAGATTAAATCTCTCAACATTCGGCCTATATCAAACCTCACTCACCCAAAAGTGAGGGTAGAATCTAACCTTGCCTCGCATAATAGTGGCCCTCAGCCTAAATCAAAGAAGGCTACTAAACCACACTGGAGAATTCCTCCTCCACCTTCATCATTACCTTCAATTTTGGGCCCGCATCTATCCACCTTAACAGGGGTGCTTCCTACTCCCATACCTCACAAAGGCAAATATCCTCCATTATTCCCTCAACCCATTAAACATATATTTCCTCCAAAATTACCAATGCCTCCTATGCCTCCAAAACAAAAGTCATCAACCCCTACTGCAATAAAACGCGTAGACCCATTGGCGGGTTCTTATGCCTTGCTATTATGACAATTGTTTCAGTCTTCTTGCATCAGTCTTCCACCTCTTAAACCATACCAATCTCTCAGACCAAAACCCCCTTGGTTTGATGACACTATAGTTTGTGCATATCATCGCACGTCAGGACATGACACTGAGCATTGTTGTGCCCTCAAGGTTGTCATTCACCAATGCTTGGAGAAAGACACCCTTTTTCTTGACCAAACATCAACCAAACCTTTTAATCATGACCTCAACTGATCTCGACCAAACATTCAACTGACCATTGACCAAATATCAATCAACCAAGCACCGACCAAACATCGACCAAACAATGACCAAACATCAACCAACCTTTTAATCACGTCCTCAAAGAAGCACCAACCAAGCCTCGACCAAGTATCAACCAAACAATCCAACAACACATCAACCAACTTCATGTCTAACATCAACCAACATGTGACCAATTTGGAAATAAGTAAACGAGGCAAGTTTGCTCTTAATTGACTCAGACCTTACATCATCACACACAAGCATGGACCAGGAACTTATCAAAACCTGAGCCCTTTAATGCCCTACATCTGCGACCATTCTACTATTAGTCAAGTACTCGTTCACTTGACATTTAACTTGAGCTCATCCCTTGAGTATCACCCGTCCTCTTAATCCTCATTCCTTTCAACCCTATTGCCCTTAACAAACCCTTTGTAACCCTTTTATACAGTATGGATGCTTTGTCCTAATAAAAGGGAGCCCTTGAACTTATATAGTCTTGTCCATGACTCAAAATTCTATCAAAAATAAATCAAGATGTCAAAATATCAAAGGTCACAGAATCAAAAATATAGACTGCTCCCTCGAAGGACAGTTTTTCAAAGCCCTCAAATATATATAAAGCAAAAATATAGACCACTCCTTCGAAGGATGGCTATGACTAAATCTTGCTACAAAAAACACTTTTTTAGAAGCTTCCCGCATCGATCAGCTTCACAAATGACCACAAAAAAAAATGACATCTCTATGTAGACTTCTCACATCGATCAGTCTACCCAAAAAAAAGGGTCATGGACTTGGCTTGTAGTCGTCTCAGGGTCTCCTATAAAAAGGGGCAAAGTTATCCCTACTAAAATGGGTTACCCTATCCTCATATATCATATCACCTACTCAAAGGACTTCGAGCTCACTTAAATGTCAAAGTGATTCGATTACCTCTCTAACACAACCCATGGTCAACGACGTAATGCATGAATAGGGCTTTTGTTTCTAAAACCCCCTATCTATGCTGTCATTTATGGTCCTTGTCAATGAAAGAGCAATGCGCCTTTCACTTCTTATACATCTTGGTCACAAACAATCCAACCACATCATTTGCCAACCAAACCAAGCCAACCCAACATTTTTAGACCAACAACATGACATTATGACATCATACATTATCATAGTCTATTTCACATAGTTTTTATGGACACCAATACACATGGAAACTATCGACCACACAATTTATGTTAACCATAAACCATTACTTGATGAAGCATAAATAGACTCAATTCATTTTTAGCATACATCCATCACGAATATGGAAAATTGCTAGGGATGAAAGACCCCTCAACCAATGTTACAGAATACACCATCACACAATATGGAAAAGGCTGTAACATCATCTTACCCTCATCATTTCAAGCACATACCCTCAGCCATATGGGAAGTGTTAAACCTTAACCTAGACCAAAACAATCATCAACTATTTTGCCTCCTAACCTAAACTACATTGGTCTGAGGCCCTAAGATTGAGGCTATGTAGGCAACACTCAGATGATAGGATGTCTTCTGGGGTTAGCTCGACCACCCTCATTTTTTCATCTCCTTGATGGACAAACTATCCTCTTTTTGACCATAACTTGACCTCGACCAAAGCAATCCATAACTTTGACCCTCTTCCTCCCTTTTAGGGAAAACTACATTGGCCTGAGGCCCTTCTAACAAGGGCTATGTAGGCAGCACTCAGTTGACATAGCATCTTCTGGGGTTAGCTCGGCCACATTCTTTCATCCATCCATTCATTCGACCAACTATCTATCTCGACCTGCCTCGACCAATGACCTTGGAGATCATGACTATCTCCTCAGACTTTGACCACTTCCAAGACAAACATTACCTTGGTTGTTTTTGCATGTATGCTACCTCATGAATGGTTAGCAAAATTGTTTTCAACCCATATTTCGACCCTCACAAGTATAGGATCACAAGCCGGTTGATCCCCACTACTTGTGACTTTTTCATGTTTCTAGGAGCACTTCTTGAGCCTGAGATACTTGGAACATGATGACCATTGGAGCTATAGGTTAGATTGAATAACCTGATCAGCTACGACTAAATACTGGGGCCTGGTTACTTCAATTTTGGCACTCCTCAACCCTTGAACTGTGACAATTTGACCTGACCATCCCATGAAGTGGTATACATGTAATCACGACTATTGCAGCGTTCTCACTCCAACTTCACCATTTTCATCCACTCTTGATCAAATCAGCACCTGACTTCAGGTTCCCTTCCCTCGACTCCTGATTTGAGGGGGAATACCTCATCTCACATCTGGTGCAATCAACCTCCTCTTATTTTTGTCTTGCAGTTCATCAAGAACAACCAACAAGATAAAAAGGAGCAAATGTAGACACCGAAATCATGTCTACTCCTTGGTTGTCCTCCCCTTCTCTTCCTCTTGATCCCCTTTCATCCCGTTCCACTTCTAACCATGCCTAACCTATGTATTATTAATTTAAAATAATTATCTTATTTTAAATTAATAATGCCTTCTCTCTCCTTGACACCTCACCCCTCCTAAGATACCCTTCCTTAGATGCCCTCCACTACCCCATGCCAAGTCTTAAATGAATTAAGACCCCATTTCCCTTATCCCACTCATCCTCTCGCACTCATTTAAGCCACCTTCGACCATTTCTTCCCCTGACCCGCTGACCTGACAGTTTGGAAAATAGACAAAAGGCTATTTTTAGCCTTTCTGTTTGCCTTCCAGCCGCCGATGTCAGTTAGTAGTCGGTCGACATCAGTGGTTTTGCCAGCATCAGTTGCCTTCAAAACTATGTTCTGCATCTAGAATTTGGATCTTCAATCTTTCAATCTGCCAATCTTTCAATCTGACCTCTCTCTCTCTCTCAGGCACACAGCAAGCACCACAATTTATAGGAGCTCACATTACAAGAAGTCTTCTACATCAGCACCCAGTCTGCAACACTCTTTCTTCAACAAGCCACAGGTAAGTATTTCCTCTGTGTTTTCATTTAAATTATTTACACTGTTAGTAATTAGTTTTCTAGTTACTGCCTTTCTTACTATGAACCAGACCACAGACCCAACCTGCTCTTCCCAGAGAGTCTAAAAGGCTTTCTCTCATCCTTATCTCCCTATCACCCTGTCCTTTGTCTGGTCCCTCTTATAGACCATAATTTTTACCCTGTAAACCCTGCATAGACCTCCTAACAGACTCTCAGACCATCCAAATAGACTCTCAGACCATTTTACAGACCATAAACCTATCTAGACCCTGTCTTGACCGACATCAACCACTGCCCCTACCGACGTCAGTAGACTTGACAAACTGACGTAGGTAGACTAATCAACGCCGGTGATTGTGGAACACAGCTTGCCTCTATTCAGGTACGCATTTGCTTTCATTTCTTTTACTTAGTCTTTATCATTTTTATTTCTGGCTATATTCTGCTTTCTAACAATCAGTGGACTGTCATCCCTCCAAGAAGTCTTTACACTTCTAGGATCAAGCTTTTGCTTGGCAGTCCACTTTCTAGCTATCTAACAACCTCTATGTTTAAGTCTCTTTCTTCTACAGGTGTCATCCTCCACAACCAAAGAGGAGTTCCTTCAGTCGTCTGAATTTGGTGCGAAGACTTCATCTGGGTAACATCTAAGTCTAGACCATTTCCCTTAGTTTATTATTCCTTTTTGAATGTGAAAGTGAAAATCGTATAGAAACACACCTGTATATACATTGAGAATAGCAATCAGGGGCATCTTAGGACTATTTTAGCATGGTGAATGAACTTGTGACCACACTTGCACCTTTTACAAGCATATAAATGGAATATTTAAACTTATTTATGCCTTGGATAACTAAAATAATTTGATTATCATCATATGATCAAGTTGAACGAGCTTTAAAACTATGGCTACAAGTGAATTTGGAAAAAGAGTTGACAATAGAGAAAGACAAGATGGGAAATTATTCCAAAGTATGATGTGATGAAACCAAACATGGGAATGGGTGATAATATGTATCTAAGGCATGTGTAAAATCATATTCCATTCACATTAAACTTTTTCAAAATCCCAACATTCTAGAATAAGGCATAAATGATTGCAATTTCACTTGTTCACTTCTCCTTGCAAACTAAGTTTGTTGTCTCATCAAATAAAATCCAAATTTGAAACCAATAATGGATATAATTATATAAGAGATTCAAACTCATTTGGAACCAATATTATCAAGTGAATTATACAAAAATTCACAAAGAAGATCAAAACCTATAGGTTACACAGATTAGTAAGCAGATTTGAAAGGTCAAATTCCTAGGAATGGTTCATAAAGCTCAGAGCACCATTACTCTAAAACCAAAAATAAAATGGAATCTTAATGAGTGTAGAATAAATCTCGAAGATCATTTTTCTTGAAACATGTTGTCCTAACTATATCAAGTACAAACATATAGGTCACTTTTTCTTACCAAGAAGGGTGAAAAAGAATAGAATGGTTTTGGGCCAAAAATGATACTTATAGATCATTTAAAATGTGGAACTAAGTATGGGGAAGATAAAGAGGAATGGTATGATCCTTTCCTATGTGGAAAACTTCCCCATGGGCCATACAAGTGCCATTTTCTTCTTCTTTCTCAAGAAAACTACCTTTTCTTCTAATGAACCTACCACCTTTTAGTTATGTTAGTTACTTCAAACCTCTAAGGACACATAAGATATGACATCATGTTTTGAAACCTTCACACTTCCCAAAAAACTTGTATAACTCATTAAATGACCTAAAATGACTAAAAGGACTAAAATAACTAAGGGCTAAGGCTAATATAACATCAAATGACATTAATTAACTTATAAAAAAACTTGTAGAATAATGTTAGACCCCTTAAAACACCTAAATTTTAGCAATACCCTAATTTGACCTAAAATTCAAATTTGGTCAATAATTCTTATAACACATAGGATTTAAAATGTATAAACAGTGAAAGTTCCCCAAATGCCTCTAACTAGAGAACAACCAGTAGCTCAAAATTTACAACCAAAGGTTAGTGGAACATATTTTAGCATAATAGAATAAATTAAGAAATCAAATGTTAGCATTATCATGTGGAATTCCCTTTCTATTCTAAGGAAGAAGGATGTGCTTATTCAAGAGCTTTTAGATCTTAAGGTATCTAAAGAACCAATTGAGAAATAAGGAGTTGTCTTGGTAAATTTATACCATCAAATCAAGAAACCTAATTAACAAGTACATAGCATGAAAAAGGTGGATAAAACCAATGTCAAATTAAACAAAACCCCTCCCTTTTATCTCTTTTTGATAGTAGGTGACTTCTTAGTCCATAATTATATGGTAGATAGTGGAGTTAGTAGCACTGTCATGCCCAAACAAATTGAAGATAAGCTTGGTCTTGTCTATGATCCAAATACAAAAGGATTAATTCAAGTATATGGGTCACCAACAAAGATAGTAGGCATAATAAAGGGCCTAAAACTGACATTACATGCTTTTCCCAATGTTATCATTCAAGAATATGTAGTTGTAGTGGACTTGCCTCTATATTTTGCCATATGCCTATCAAGGGACTTTACTTCAAATATTGGAGGATATTTGTTAGCTCATTGGACCTATTTGATTTTCATAACTAGGTATGGTACTAAGGTGACAATACATTCTAAACCTATTTCAATATTTCATTTAGAGCCATATATGCCAAGTATGGTCAATAATAATTGTGTTATCTTAGATAAGGTACTAAAAAATAGTGAGGTGGAAATTGAATCACCTCTAGATGGAGTACAAGATATTTTCCTTAATGAATGGGCCTTTTATTTTCATGGACATTAAACCTAAAAGTTATTTGAAGAATAAGTACTTTGTGTCTATTTTCTTCATGAAAATGATGCACCAATTCCAACATTGATGAAAGATGATCAACCTAGTGATGGATTATGGTAGTTATATTTTGATAGATCTAGGAAAAAGCATGGAAATAGGGCTGGAATGATGTTAATTTCTCTATCCAATCAAAGTTATTTATCTTCTCTCAATTTTCAATTTGGTTTTTCCAATAACATTACTAAATATGAAGCACCAGTGCATGGTTTGCAATGGGCAAGAAAGAGGAAGGTAAATTCTTTACAAGTTGTTGGAGATAGTGAAATCATAGTTCACCAAGTAAGGGGAATTAATATATGAAATAATACATGACTTAGGTATTATAATCATATATTATGGGACCTAGTTTAATACTTTCAATCTTTCAATATTCAAGCCATATTAATAAATAAGAGTAAGCATACAAATATACTAGCTATTATTGGGTCTCAATTTAGTATCCCAGATGAAATAAAAAATGAAAAGGTTTAATCACACATCAAGGTAGTTATAAGACCTTCTATCCTAGACAACCATGACAATTGGAAAATATTTGAATATGCTAGTTATATTGTCATAGTCTTCCAAGAGGAAGTTAAATTCTCTTCAAGAAACCAAGACAAGCATTTATAGGAGTATGGTGACCAAATTGTGTAATTGAATACAAAAAAGTTGCCTAAAAGGTTGGTCACCATTGAAAAAATATTCAATAGAGATGATGAATTAAGAAAAAAAAAAGTTTTCTTTATCAACCAAGGAAGAACACTATATAAATGTAGAGATTGCAACTAGTATGAGTTTATATATGGGCAAAGTTTACACATCTTCAGAGAGGGAAAAATTTAATAAGTTATGTTCAAGTTTTGAAAATGTCCTTTCATGGTAGTAAAATGATCTTAAAGGATTTGATCTAAGTCTATATGAACATACCATTGAGTTAGAAGATGAGACTAGGCTAGTTAGACAAAGATAAAGCCCTATTAACCCAAATCTTGAACCTTTGATGAGAGATGAACTACATAAGCTTATTGAGTCAGCTATAAGATTTCTAATTAATCAATAATATTGGGTGACAAACCTTGTTCTAGTATAGAAAAATAATGGTGAAATAAGACTATGTGTTAACTTTTCTGATTTGAACAATGCCTCTTTTAAAGACCACTATCCATTACCATCAGTGGAAAAAATTCTACAACTAGTTACAAGTTCAAAAAGGTTCTCCTTATTGGATGGAAATAGTGGATATAAAAATATTTTGGTCAAAAAAGAATACCAATTCAAAACAACATTCACCACAAAGTGAGGGACATTTGCATACAAAAATATGCCTTTTTCTAATCTATTACTGGAGCCACTTTTTAAAAAACCATGGATATGAAATTTTAAGGTCTCCTTAACAAGTGTATACTTATTTATCTAGATGATATAAAAATATTATCTAACAATGTAGATGAGCATATGATTCACCTCAGACAAGTGTTTGAAAAGTGTAGAGAAATTGGAGTGTCTTTGAATCCCAAAAAGTGTGTTTTCTCTACTCATGAAGGTAGGATTTTTGGACATGTGATTTCAAAAATAGTTACAAACATAGATCCTGATAGAACAGAGTCAATTTTTTTACTTTATTTGCCTAATCGTAAGAAAGCTTTACAAATTTATTTAGGAAAGATCAATTTCTTAAGGAGATACATCTTAATTTCTTTTTACTTTGGCTAGGCCACTCACAACCATGATAAAGAAGGGTCATATTTTTAGTTGGTCCAAATAAGGAATAATAAGTTTTGAAGAGATTAAGAAAGATATAGCCAGTGATCCTACACTCCTGAAACTTGACTTCACAAAGGACTTCCTATACACATAGGCTAACATTGACATAATTTTGGGTATTCTCATGAAACATAATAAAGAGACTTTAAATCATCCAATAGCCTTCTTCAATTAAGGCTTAGAAGAATATGAAACAAGGTATTGTTTTGTTGAGAAGCATGTACTTTTAGTCATAAGGTCTCTTTAAAAGTTTAGGTAATATTTTTCCAATAATAAGATACATTTTATGGTGGCACATCTAAGTGTCAAATATTTCCTCTTAAACAAAGATATAAATGACAAGAGAGATGGTTAGATAACCAAAGTCATGGAATATAATATTGAGATTAAGGTCACAAATTTGGTTAGAGGTAAAGGATATTATGAATATATATCCCAATACTTGCAAGAGACTAATGGGGTGGTTATGGTCTCAAATGATGAAGAAGTTTCAAGTGATCAGACCTCACCTTCCAATTGGTTCCAAGATATAGTAATATATATCTAGAGGATGGTATTTATCCTTCTCATCTCACTCATTTAAAGAGGAGATATTTTACATTGTATTCAATTACTTTCTTTCTTGTTGATAATATATTGTTCAAAAAAGATCTAAATGGCATATTGCTAAGATACATAGAACTAGGTCAAACATAAAGACTAATTGAGTAGTTCCATGATGAACATGATGGAGGACATTATTAATCAAGGATCATATCTTGAAATATACTAAGAGGTGGTTATTATTGGCCAAGTTTATTTGGTTATTGTCATACATGGGTAAGAAATGCAGACAATGTGCCATGTTTGTTGGAAAAGTTAAGATTGCAACTTTACATCTCTAACCAATTTTAGTGAATCAACCCTTTGTCTAGTGGGGATTGGATTTTATTGGTCTTATTAACCCCCCTTAAAGCTTAGGACACAAGTGGATCCTATCTGAAACAAATTATTTTACCAGATGGAAATAGGTAGTGGCATTAAAAGAAGCCAATGAAACTAGTGTTCTAGACTTCTATGAAGGTTTGATTACCATATTTGGGGTCCTTTCAACTATAATATCTGATAATGCTATGGCTTTTTTAGGTTATAAAATTATCTAGTGGGTAGTTTAACATATTATTTTTATTAGTACCTCATAAAACTATTATCCACAAGGCAATGCCCTTGTTGAGTCTAGTAACAAGAATTTATTGAAAATTATTAGGAAGATTATTGAAGATAATCATAGATCATGGCATCTCAAATTAAAGCTGACTCTATGGTCTGATAGGATCACCTATAAGAGGTTACTTTTTAATTCTCCATACAAGTTAATATATGGCAAAGAAGTAAAATTCCTTGTTTTGGAATTAATGCATCAACTTGAGATTTTGGAGAATGAGCCAATAAAAATTAGATATGCTAAGCTCATGGAGCTATAATAGACATGTCATTAGTCAATGTTGGATATGGAATCCCATCATGTAATGGTGAAGAAATATTTTGATAAAGGAACTTCTTCAAGAAGTTTTTAAGAAGGAGATTTGGTCCTCAAGTGTGATGAAGATAGAGATAAACCAAGAAAGTACACAAAATTTAATTCTCTCTAGAGTGGTCCATACATAGTCTCTAGCTGCAAGTCCCACAATGATTTCCAACTCATAAGGATGAATGGTGAAAAGGTTCATATCCCAGTCAATGGGATACATCCTAAGTACTTAT
This sequence comes from Torreya grandis, assembly GCA_037957365.1. Lineage (NCBI taxonomy): Eukaryota > Viridiplantae > Streptophyta > Pinopsida > Cupressales > Taxaceae > Torreya > Torreya grandis. The sequence goes on from JARHVA010003225.1 coordinate 1,447,170, forward strand.
ATTAAGAAAGCAAAGTCCCCTATACATAGTTATTTTGGATTTTCTCAAGTGTTTTTTAACATATTAGTTTATTTCTATTTTATCCCAAATAAATGTCTATTGTAGAGTTGTTTGATAGGTTAGTTGTCTTTGTTTTATTAGGCTAGTTTCCCTTTCAAGTTTTTTTCTTTCCCTTTTAATTATAATTCTTTGTCTTTTCAAGTTAAAAGGTTGTCTTTCAGTCAATGTAAATGATACAAAAGTCATGTATCTGGTCTGAGTTCTTGAGCATAATAGACATGCTTCTCAGTCAAGCTACCAAAGATGTTGATCAAATTTGGTCTACATACCAGGAATGTGCCTAGTCTAAGACTCTATTGGAAGGAGTAGGATCATGATTTAAGAGTGACCCAATGTCATAAAAAACAAATAAAATTCAAGTGTAAATCATACAACTTTTGAAAATCTTTTAAAACACTTTAAGAAAACTTAAAGTGTGATCTAATTAATCTTTGAGGGACATGTCTAAAATTATATCTGAAGGGTATAAGTAGTTTTCATGATGTCCAATAAAAGTAACTAGGTTACACAAGGCTTTAAGAGATCATTATAGGCTTAAAACATTGAGAAAAAGATGTGTTGGTTGAATATTTTGTCGATTAGTGTACTGATAAACAAAATAGGTTTGATCAGCCAAAATAGGAAGATTAGTCATCCAAATGTGTAGGTTTACCACATCAGAAGGGGATTGATCTCTCCTCTCATCAAGGGGAGGTTCCCTATAGATATGATATATATATATATATAGAAAATAATACTCAAGGGTAGGACAAACCATCCATCTCTCTTTCTTCAGAGATGATGCATGCAGATCAAAGGAAAAACTCAAGGGAAATGATAGAAAGCACTCCTCTTATTTTAGAAGTGCTACTTAGCAAACCACAAGAATACTCTTGGTAGTAACAGCAAAATGTAGCAAAGGACGTAGTAACCAACAAATTGAGATGTAGCACAAAGTCTCCACCTGAATTGTTCAAGAGTAAGATACGAAGGACAATGAGGGCACAAAGTCATCCCAAAGTCCTTTACACAAAAATGAAAAGAATACACACTAAATGCAATTATGGGGGCTCAAAGTCTCTCCAAAATTAACTCTTTAGGACACATTCCTGACTAATTTCACTAATCATGCTTGTTGAATTGAAGGAACAAAAAATATATTAAGGAGAAAGACATAAGAATAGTTTCCCCAACAATAAAGATGTCACAGCACAAAGTCTGAAAAGTCCATTGCTTTCTTATTCCAATAATAAAATATGATCAACAAACTGAGCTCAAAGTCTCAGTAATGCCTTTCAATTTGGGCAGAGTTTTGTTTTGATTGTCAAAAAGAGATACATTTACAATAAAAGAGAGTCCCTTATATAGCCATTTCAAGAAGGACTCGAGAGCAATAACACATCATGTTCCATTGAAAACTGTTAGGAAGATAGGCTAGAAATTGGGGGTATCTACCCATTTGTTTTTCTCAATGTAGAGAAACAAGTCATGCTATTGAAAGTTTGCAAATTTCAATGTCCACCTGGCGATCTAATCCTTCCTTCATCATTCCATCTTTTTTGGTCAATTGAATCAGGTCCTTAATTCAATTTGTTGTTCTATTCCTTAGTCACTTTCTACTGGTCTTGGCCTTAAAGCCTTTAAATGTATTTGAGACCATAGATTTAAATCTACAATGATCAATAGCTATTTTATGAGCTTTGAAATTGATGTTCACGCACCCGTCAATACACTTTCAATAAATAGTTCACTATTTTGGAATTTGACATCTTTGGGCATGTCACCCCTTGGTATTTCTTTGGCTTTCCTATTTTGCATCCTCCCAAAGGAACCTGCCCTTTTGGGCCTTAAGAAATGATCCACTTTGGGTCAAGAAGAGCCCCCTGCAAGGGTATCTATCCTTCGAGCGGTCTTCGAATGGCCTTTGGGCTTCTTTATTTTGGGGGGTCACTAGATTCTTCCTTTAGATTTCTCATTTTACATCTTCTCAAAGGGAAGGTGACCCTTCGGCTTCAAGGAAATGTCCTTCAATTTGGTAGCTGAGAGTCCCTCGCAAGGGCACCTACCCTTCGGGGTCCTTCGGTGGCCTTTTCCTTAGAAGTCTTTTGCAGGCTTTCTTGCAGACTATTTCTCGAGCTTTCTCCATGGGTATTTTCCCCAGGCTTTCTCTGTGAACAAATTCCCATAGAAAAAAAGTCCACATAAATTTATTTTGTTCTTTTGGCTTTGAGAATTTCCTTCAGGTTTTTTGCCTATAGCTGCTTTCCCAAATTCCTTCAAACTTTTTGTCTGAAGGAATTCCTTCAGATAAAAAGTCTAAAGGGATTATGCCTTTGTCTACCTTAGTCTTTTTTTGAATTGTTTAAACAAACATCCAAAAGGATTAACTTTATGGCTTCTTTGAAAATGACCCTTCTAAAGGGTGTTTTTATCAACCAAGTGCCCTCCATAAGGGCACTTGTCCTTTGGGAGGCTCTTTGAACTTTTACATTGAATCGCTCCTTTGAACCATCTAAGTGAACCACATGGTTGAACCAAGCCATTGAACCATTTGATTGAACCAAGTCAATGAACCACTTGATTAAACCAAGTCGATGAACCAAGGCAATGAACCAACTGGTAATGAATTAAAAGCATTGAACCGTTTGGTTAAACCAAACGTTGAACCAATCCATTGAACCAAGCTTTGAACCAAAATGGTTCAAGGTGATGGTTCAAGCTGATGAACCAAATGAATGAATTGAAGCATTGAACGAATCGTTGAACCAAAATTTGGTTTAAAAATTCAAATGAAGCCTTTAAATCAACTGACAAACCATTTTATTGAACTAAAGGATGAACCAAAGCATTGAAACAAAGAGGATAAACCAACTAAGTGAAACAAAGCATTGAACCACTTGGTTGAACCAAGCCATTAAATTGTTCCTTTGATTGAACCCACCATTGAACTGAAAGCGTTGAACCTATTGAACTTTAAACTTGTTGAACCTTTGAACCAAAGTGGTTCAATGGTTTAATTGTTCAAGCTTTCTTTGCTTAGATGCTTGCCGATGAAGATTTTTAATTGAACCAAGGCACTAAACCAATCCAAAAATTGACCAAGTGTTACAAACTGATTCTTTTGGTTGAACCCTCATGTGAACCATTTGTTCCTATAGAAATGAACCTACCTGTAGAGTCTATAGAAACCAAGTCTGTAGTTTTATCTAACCTTGAAAGAGTCTATAGAAATAAACTTATGAAGCCTATTGAACTTGGCTTGTAGAGTCTGTAGATTTCTCTTCCTGCTGAGTCCATAGATTCAAGCCTACAGAGTCCATAGATTTAAGCCTTCAAAGTCCATAGATTCTAGCCTGTAGAGTCCGTAGATTTCTGAGAAGCTTGAAAAATGAGGAATTTGAATGCCCAGGACAAATTTTGAAAAGGGAAGAGACAATTTTTGTCTGTAGGACCAAAATAGTTCAAATGTTATCCCAAAAATGAGTGATATTTTTGGGAGACAACAACTGGCTCCAGTTGGAGAACTATAAATTGCAAAAAGAATTAAAGGGAGTAGAATCCAGAATCTCTAGTGTCTTCATGTGTACCATTTCGGTAATGGAGTCATGCTACCTAGAAATGGAAGGCATCAAAAAAGAAAACAAACAAAACAAAATTAAATTAAAAACTATACAAATATACATATATATAGATGAAATGATTTGATACTTCAAGAATTGAAGTATTTCAGCTGCTGCTTCTTGAGATACAGTGAAGATAGTGCACCATCTTGGTAAACCAGAAAGAAGACATTTTGTCCCCAAAAATGGTGATGGGTGAATGGAGCTCTCCACCAGGAAATCAAATTTTTGCATCTTCCTGTTGACTCTTTCTTCTTCTTGCCCCATGGCAGGATGTGGTTTTCAATTTGAAAGCCATAACTCCTTGCTTTCTTGGCAAAGGGTTCCTTTGCCTAATTTTGATTTGCAACAGCATGGTCCATTACCATAATTGGTTGTTCCTCTGATTCAGTCTAGCATATGATTGGATTGTCCATTTCAAACTCTTGACAAATTATCAACTTAGTATCTCCTTTGATGTGAAGGAGTTTGATTTCTTCATCTTGAGAAATCTTCAGTCCAAGTAACAGAGATTCACATCTAGCTATGTTGTTGGTGTTGCTGATTTGCAAATTGCATGAAGAAAGAATATCTCCTTGAGGAGATATCAACACAGTCCCAACTCCATCTTTGGTGGAAGAATTGCTGCCATTGGATTTCACGATCGAAGCATCATCAGAAGCTAATCTCCGATCAGATTTCTCTTCATTAGAGATGGAAGATCCTTCCTCACTTATACTATGCCCTACCAATTCTCTTGAAGTCTTGTTTGGATCAATTCCTGGATTGTTAGCTATAGGAATTTCATCTATAGAAACATGAACATCTTCTATGGTAAAGAAATAATTACCCCTGCCTGAAGACTCAAACAAAATTTGTGCTGCAGGGGCTGATGTTTGGGTGACCACGTATTTTACCTCCTTTTCAAGGAGAAATCTCTTCATTATGCCTTGGACATGGATCCTTGCTTTAGAGAAGTCCATGCTTAGTTCTCCTCCCACATCCTTACAGAAATTTCATCCAAGCAAAATGCCATAAGATGCTGGGACATCAGCCATTAAGACAGTCATCTTGATTCTCTTGTCTGGAAAGGTTGCCAATGCAAATTGGGCATCTTTGATTTGCCCCAATAGTGGTACTTGTTTGTTCTCCATGGAGAAACATCTCCCAAATGTCTTGGTTAGTGTGAGGCCCAGAGACTCAACTACTTTAGCAGGCATGACATTGTCAGATGCCCTGAAATCAATGATGTAATTATTGAGTTGATAACCATTTATTAACAAGGAAACATAGAAAGGTTCTATTTTCCCAAGGGTAGCTCGAGGAGTAAAGACGAGATTATTTGGAATGGGCATGTTCTTTGGGGAATCAAGAATTATATTTTTAGCTTTTTGTCCTATATGGATGGTTTGATTCTTGATACATTGGACCAACTTATCCAATTGATCAGGATTGGACTGCAAGTATTCAAATTTAGACATTTGTATTTTTGTTTTTTTGACATGATCAGCTATGTCAAATGGTTGAATTGGACTAGGAATAGAAGAAGGTATTTCAACCTTTTGGGTTTTAGGAGGGATGGGAGGAGGGCTGGTTTGTGAAATGGGAGTAGAAGGTGAAGGTGAAATTGATGTACTTACATTTTGGGTGATCACTGGATCATTTGGCTAGAAAGGCAGAGTAGTTCCATGCTTAGAAATTGTAATTGCTAGTTGAGGTTGCTCCTTTGTCTTCCCTTTTTTAGCTTGCTGGAATGATTGGTTCTTGGACCTGGTAAACACTACATATGATCCATCAATAGATTTTCCTTTTCTTCCAGGTTCATCTTGGTAGTTTAGGAAACCAATGTGGGAGTCACCAGCTAATTCTTCTTGATCCTTTCTGAAGAGATCAGTGTCATTTTCTTACTCAAACTTAGGTTGGAAAGAGAAAGCATGTTTTATTTCCAAATATCCAACTATTGAGTTGCTTGGAGAAGCTTCAAGGGTAAGTTTCCCTTGTGGGGGAGGAAGGCAATTCTATTGCCCTTGATTCCTGGCAGCATTGCCCTGATATGACAGATTTGGAAATGTCCTTCTTGGCATATCTCTGTATGAAGAAGTAGAAGACATTCCTTGTGCCATTTGCTTTTTCAAGGCTAGCACTTCATTTGCCAACTTTTGCACCATTGGATCAATGGTGCTTGTAGATGCATATTTAGAAAATGATGAGGATCTATTTCTATTTGGATCTCTTCTTATCTTCCCTGCTAAGATGAGATCATCTTCTACCTCAGTGGCCAAAATTTGAGCTGCAGCAAGATCTATTTGACCAGCACATCTCAAGAGAAAAATTACTTCAGGTAATTGAGAATTAATGAAGAATCATTTGAGATTATTAGCTGTAGGTTGAGCAATTATAGAAATTTTGTTCCTCAGTTTGTCAAATTTGGCTATGAAATCCCTCATAGGCTCATGAGGCTCTTTCTTCATCTGTGTAAGTTGAGCTAGAAGTGCATGTGCATCTTCTGTAGGTTTGAATCTAGCTTCAAACTTATCTTTGAGGTTATTCCAATCAGTTACTAACCGAGCTTGTAGATGATAAAACTAATCTATAGCAGCACCTTGTAATGTTTCTACAAATAGCCTAACTGCTACGTCTTCAAATTCTACTCTAATTACTCCACAGGCTATGCTGAAAGCTGTAATGTGTTCATCAGGATGAACTTTCCCATCACCATAGAATTTGGGGAAATTCTTCCTTGAATTGCATGGAAGCTCATGTAGAGGTGGAGTAAGATTGAGAGGACCAAAAGCATTACCCCAAGGGCCTTGAACTGCCATTGTAGGATTATGAAAAGGAGGAATAACAAATCTCAGAGGGGTAATTATTGGCAAACTTTTATCAAATGTAGAAGTAGATACTTCATCTGGAAATGGAGATATAACTTTAGTAGGAGGAAAGCTCTTAGTTCGTTGGAGACGAGATGGTGAAGGAAACATATCAAAATCACTTTGTTGTACTAACTCGAATACAAGGTCAATGATACCTTTAGCCCTTTGGCTTTGTGTATACCTTGAATCTACCAGATTGTGAAACAAAAATGGGAAAAGAATTGACCTTGCTTTAGTTTGCAACTTGAGGCTTTAAACTATGTGTTCTTTCCCAACAACTATGGTTTTTGTAGACCAGATAAAATAACAGAGGTAGAGGAAGATGGTAAGGCTATATATGGATAATGGGTAAGATGTGAAACAGAGTCGCTAGAGTCTGTAATGGATAAGGTTTATAATGATAATGGGTTATATCTAGGTGATCTTTCAATCTGAAACTTGAGGTTTCAAATTGCACAAAATTATGTATATCCCCAGTAGAGTCACCAAAAATTGTTGGTTGAATATTTTGTCGATCAGCATACTGATAAACAAAATAGGTATGATCAGCCAAAGTAGGAAGATTAGTTGTCCAAATGTGTAGGTTTACCACATCAGAAGGGGACTCATCTCTCCTCTCATCAAGGGGAGGTTCCCTATATATATATATATATATATATATATATATATATATATATATATATATATAAACATAAAATAATACTCAAGGGTAAGACAAACCATCCATCTCTCTTTCTTCAGAGATGATGCATGTGGATCAAAGAAAAAACTCAAGGGAAATGACAAAAAACACTCGTCTTCTTTCAGAAGTAATACTCAACAAACCACAAGAATACTCCTGGGAGTAACAACAAAATGTAGCAAAGGACATAGTAACCAACAAATTGAGATGTAGCACAAAGTCTCCACCTGAATTGCTCAAGAGTAAGATATGAAGGACAATGAGGGCACAAAGTCATCCCAAAGTCCTTTACACAAAAATTAAAAGAATACACACTAAAGGCAATTATGGGGGCTCAAAGTCTCTCCACAATTGACTCTTTAGGACACCTTCGTGACTAATTTCATTAATCATGCTTGTTGAATTAAAGGAATAGAAAATATATTAAAGAAAAAGACATAAGAATAGTTTCCCCAACAATAAAGATGTCACAGCACAAAGTCTAAAAAGTCCCTTGCTTTCTTATTCCAATAACAAAATATGATCAACAAACTGAGCTCAAAGTCTCAGTAATGCCTTTCAATTTGGGTAGAGTTTCATTCTAATTGTCAAAAAGAGATACATTTACAATAAAAGAGAGTCCCTTATATAGCCACTTCAAGAAGGACTCAAGAATAGTAACACATCATGTTGCATTGAAAACTATTACAAAGACAGGCTGGAAACTGGGGGTATCTACCCATTTGTTTTTCTCAATGCAAAGAAATAAGTCACGCTATTGAAATTCTACAACTTTCAATGTCCACCTAGTGATCTAATTCTTCCTTCATCGTTCCTCCTTTTTTGGTTAAATGAATCAGGCCTAGATTCAATTTGCTATTATGTTCCTTATTTGCTTTCTACTGGTCTTGGCCTTAAAGCCTTTGAATGCATTTGGGACCATAGATTTAAATCTACAATGATCAACGACTATTTTATGAGCTTTAAAAATGATGTTCATGCACCCATAAATATGCTTTCAATGGCTAGTTTGCTATTCTAGAATTTGATGTCTTTGGGCACGTCACCCCTTGGTCTTTCTTTGGCTTTCCTATTTTTCATCCTCTTAAAGGAACCTACCCTTTTTGGCCTTAAGAAATGATCCACTTTGGGTCGAGAAGAGCCCCCCGCAAGGGTATCTATCCTTCGGGCGGTCTTCAGATGGCCTTCAGGCTTCTTTATTTCAACGGGTCGCTAGATTCTTCCTTTGGATTTATCATTTAACATCTTCTCAAAGGGAAGGTGATTTTTTAGCTTCAGGGAAATGTCCTTCAATTTGGCAGCTGAGAGTCCCCTGTAAGGGCACCTGCCCTTCGGGGTCCTTCGACGGCCTTTTCCTTAGAAGTCTTTCACAGGCTTTCCTATGGACTATTTCACGGGCTTTCTCCATGAGTATTTTCCTTAGGCTTTCTCCGTGGACAAATTCCTATGGACAAAAATTCTGTGGAAATTTCCTTTGTTCTTTTGGCTTTGAGAATTTCCTTTGGGTTTTCTACCAGCAATTACTTTCCCAAATTCCTTCAAACTTTTTGTTCGAAGGAATTCCTTCGAACAAAAAGTCTGAAGGAATTATGCCTTTGTCTACCTTAGTCTTTTTTGGAATTCTTTAGAAAAACATCTAAAAGGATTACCTTTGTGGCCTTATTTGAAAATGACCCTTTCAAAGGGTGTTTTTGTCAACCAAGTGCCCTCTGTAAGGGCCCTTGTCCTTCGGGAGGCTCTTTGAACTTTTGAATCACTCCTTTGAACTATTTGAGTGAACCGCTTGGTTGAACCAAGCCATTGAAATGTTTGATTGAACCAAGTCAATGAACCACTTGATTGAACCAAGTCGATGAACCAAGGCAATAAACCAACCGGTGATGAATTAAAAGCATTAAACCACTTGGTTGAACCAAACATTAAACCAATCCATTGAACCAATCTTTAAACCAAAATGGTTCAAGATGATGAACCAAATGAATGAATCAAAGCATTAAACCAACCATTGAACCAAACTTTGGTTCAAAAGTTCAAATGAAGCCTTTGAACTGACTGACGAATCATTTGATTGAACCAAAGGATGAACCAAATCATTGAAACAAAGTAGATGAACCAACTAAGTGAAACAAAGCATTGAACCACTTGGTTGAACCAAGCCATTGAACCGTTCCTTTGATTGAACCCACAATTGAACCAAAAGCATTGAACCTATTGAACTTTGAACTCATTGAACCTTTGAACCAAAGTGGTTCAATGGCTCAACGGTTCAAGCCTTATTTACTTAGATGCTTGCTGATGAAGATTTTTAATTAAACCAAGGCACCGAACCAATCCCAAAAATGACCAAGTGTTAGAAACTGATTCTTTTGGTTGAACTCACCTGTGAACCATTTGTTCCTGTAAAAATGAACCTGCCTACAGAGTCTGTAGAAACCAAGTTTGTAGTTTTCTCTAACCTTGAAAGAGTCTATAGAAATCAACCTATGAAGCCCATTGAACTTGGCCTACAGAGTTCATATATTTCTCTTCTTGATGAGTCTGTAGATTCAAGCCTGCACAGTTTGTAGATTTAATCCTGTAAAGTCTATAGATTCTAGCCTACAGAGTCCATAGGTTTTTGATAATCTTGAAAAATGATGAATTTGAATGCCCAGGACAAATTTTGGAAAGGGAAGAGACAATTTTGGTCTGTAGGACCAAAATAGTTCAAATGTTGTCCCAAAAATGAGTGATTTTTTTGGGGGACAACAAGATGGGCTATGCAAATTTGAGGAACCAAACCATCACTAAGACATCATGAAGGAAACAAACAAACTAGATCATCTGTACATTTTTTATCTCCACTTAGAAAGCTCCTAAAGCCAACATTTCAAGTGGGAAAAACATTTTTGGTCTCAGTAACATCTCTAGAAAATTTGGTCTCTTCATGATTCATGTACTTCAAGATATAAATATTTAAATTTTGTAAAATAATGGGATACATTCGCATATATGTCAACATTAAGCCACTGTAAAAATCTATACGAGATTATGTTTGATGGTTTGAGGGATGTAAAATACATCCATGAGGACATTAAATGATGTTTACATAGATGTCAAATTTAAGACCCGATAAATAACTATTGAATTTAAAACTATGGGTTTGAGGAAGATATAATGGCATGAATTTGAGCATACATTCAAATATAGTGGTAAGTAGAGGTCGAAGTGGTTAGAGGATCATAAGAGAAAATATATGCATGACAAGTGGCACAAACATTAGCTTGGTAGGGGATCAATGATCAACAAGAATTTGTACCAAATAAAATCAATGAAGAGATATGGGTTAACAGTTAATGGTTTGAGTTGGCAATCGACAACCAATAAGTAAAAGGTGATCCTAGGACATTTGAAAAAAATAAATGAGGCATTATTCAACCTAAGCAAGGTAAAAACAAAAGAACCAAAAATCAAATATGAATAGGTGGAACTAGTGGGACCAAGCATCACCATTAAATCTCTATATAGGTAAAATGTGTGTTTTTGACCAAATACAAAGATCGAATATGAACCACTGATTATGAAGCAAAGTCAAGCAGTTTATAGGTTTTCATGAATATTGTGATTATGTAAAAACTGATGATCTAAGATTGGTTTTTTACAATGGACCCATTTTTGAGTTAGAACTAATACAAATGTAAATTTTATCATGGAGAAGTGTCTCACCTATCAATATGGTCACATTTTCAATAAGTAGCTTCTTATGGCCACCCAAAGCACATATGGCATAATTATATCAATTTCATGACATTTGTCCTCATTAGAAGATCAATAGATAATGATATATTTCTAATAAGGACACCTAGTAGTTGGATAAGCACAATGATCATTTAATTTTTTTAAAAAATTTGTTCCTTGTCGATAAGATCATGAGTCAACGTCCTCAAGAATGTTAATCCATCAAGAAAAGTTAAACCTTGTTAAATGTTTTTTATTTATTCAGTTCTCTCTTTCTATCTCTATCTCCTTCTCTTTTCTATAAATACAAGCTTATAAGCCATGAAATGGATCCTTCTTTTTGGTATGACCAGACTCTACGAAAATTTGTACTATAACACCTTTTGATGCAATAAAGATTGAATTCCATTATTTTCCAAGCTAGATTGAAGTGTGTTCCATGAATTCATGTATTATGGTTAAGTGAATATATGTTCATCTATGTCTATGTTTTCTCACCTTCATAAAGTGCTTGTAGCTCTCACAGATCATTATAAGTGCAACTTATAATTTGTTGTCTAGCTTGAAAGTGGATATTTGCCCTCTCATGCTCATTTGATAACTAATTAATGCCTTATTCTAAAATATTTATGTGAGATTGATATTGTTTAGCCTGAAAGTGTCTCATAGTGTATTTTTTGTGAGTTTGACTAATCAAATCATTGGTTCATCACCTCTTTTACATGATTTTATAAGTTATTGTCAAAATCTCTCTCCCTTTTCCAAGAAAGTGCTAGTCAAAATCTCTCTCTGAAGGTCTGATCCATTATTAGGATACCCATAACCTAGGATTAGTCTCATGTTGGACTACATTTAATTAAAAGACTTGAAAAATCTTCTAATCAGCTAGGGTGCAATCCAAAACACCAATAGTAATGAATACCAAGGTAAAACTATTGAAGGTCATAAATTAATATGTAATATGATCTTGGATGAATGTGGGTTTTTTAAATTTATATTAAAAATAATGATCCAATAAATTGGTCTTGCATTTGTATCATAATATTTTAATATAAATTCAATATCAACATTGATTACTTTTATTTGACCAACTTTTATTTAATCTCTTAAACCCTTACTATATTCAATATTCTTATTATTGACCCATTAATGAGGTCTTCATATTATTTAATAAATATGAAGGTAATATTAATTTTTTTTTATAAAGTTTTTTCATAATTTTATAGATCTAATAATATATTTTGATTAATGATAAATTATGTAATCAAAATAATTTCCAAATTGTTTTCATTTACTATCATTATTCTACTTAAGTTCATGGGAGATGGGCTAGTAGTGATTCAACACTATACTTTTTGGGGTTATGTCACACTAATTTGATGATATGCGTTTTGAAAACACAAAATAATTTGGTGTTGTAAGGAGGAGAGGGTTGTAAAACATTGAACTACAAGGAAATTATTTCAAGTTTAGGTTTGGGTCATCAAGAATGTATGGACTCATCAATGTCTATTTTATTCTCAATGTGGCATCAACAAAATGCATTGATCTATTGAAATTTTTAGTCCAATTTATCTCTCTATATGTTCATATTTACGTTCTCACAATATGCTAAAATGCTAGGGATTTGTTGTAAAATATAAAATAAAATGGGCCTCTATAGACATGTGAGTTTGTGGATTTCACATTAAAATGTGACAGGGTTCTTTAATCATGATAATATAATGTACTATGTGGCATGAAACTAAATTTTGTGAACCTTGATTTAAAAAATATATTAATAGTCACACATTTTCATATAAAAATGAATTCATTCAAACTTCATTTGTATAAGCACTCAATCCATTAATGGATATGTTGTGGGATAAATGCTTCTAGTATGACCAATTAATGAAAATTGAAAGATATGTATGGGAATGGAAGATGGGGATATAAATTTCCTTAAAATGGAAGGTGATAAGTGGTTTAAAAGGTGAGATTTCAATATTTCAAACCTTTTTGAAGAGAATAGGTCAAAGCATTATACCAAGATTATTTGATGCTTATTAAAACATGGATCAAATCAGATGAAATTAAATAATACATTGATGTGGAAAGTGTCATTGGACATAGAAACGAAACAAAAAATGAAAAGGAAGATTGTTAAAATACCTAAAAAATGACATGAGGATATTGAATTATACCTTGCACTACCTGAACAAGCTAATAAATGCTTATAGTTGAAACTATTGAATATTATAAAATAATATATCATGACATCTTTCCTTGGGATATGGGTTTTTTGAAATTTCTTTTTTAAAGCATGAACTAATAACTTAAACTTACATTTTAATATTTTTTAGTATGAATTGAGGATTAATATTTCTTTCATTGAACTAGTTTTCATACATTGGAAGACTTTCATTAAAACCTTAAGAATGTAACAATATTGTCATTTAGGAATATGAGAGGAAGATTAATATTTATTTTTAGAAGATTGTTTTTTCATAATTATTAAAATAAGAATATATTTCAATTAATGCTTAATTATTTAAATATTTTATTGGTGTAATTATTATCATTATTCTACTTAATTTCACGGGAGATGTGTTACTAGCAGTGCACTGTAAATTTTGGGGTTCACACTTGACATGTTGAGATTATGTGTTTTAAGAAAACAAGTTCCAAAAGATAGACTAAGTTATCTTTCCTTCACATCATTGGATTCATTACAAATTATTAATAAATAGATATATAGTATCTAAACCAATTAAATCACATAAATTTGAATGTGAAGTGATTAATTGTTTCACATAATATACTAGAACATAAAGTGTCAACTTTTTAAATTTAGATTAATGTATGTGTAAACATCCAATTCTTAACACAATTTGTGTTGAAATTGTCAATCTTACTCGAATTGCACTCAAATGCACATTTTAGGTCAAAATCCATATAATTCCCTAAATGGTTCAAAATTCTCACTTACAAGTGCTAGTTTAGGTCAAAGTATCCCTAAATAGGGAAATACATTTTATGGGCTAACTAACTTTGATTAGATCATTTCAATTTAAAATGACAAATTTGCCATTTAGTGTTTTGGATTATTTTTTTCATCTCATTCATTGGTACACATCACATACCTTTGTTATTTGGTGTTGGCAACATCATAAATGGGAATACAACTCCAACACATCTAACATCACCTTCCAATTCCTTTTCAGTCAAATTATGACCTAGTAATATGACTTTCTGATCATTTTGATTAATTGAGGGCCAATTTTCAAATAATTTCACAAATGTTGATTAACCTTGTTTAATGCTAATTAATCCAAATCAAGATCTTAAGTGGATTTTCCATGAGAATTGTTGAATATTTATTTTTGAAAACTGATTCCTATTAATTGCATCATCAAGTGGCATCATCTTTGGGGTGGATCCATCAAGCCATAAGGGCATAAAATAACAATATTATGGGTCACCCATGCCTAGTTAATGCCTCCCATGCCTCTCTAATGCTTATTTATCTTAAGGATATTTATGAGTTTAATTCTAAATATTAGGATTATCCATGGCCACACCTCTCAATCTTGAGATGGATAGTCATGGTTGATTTTAACCAATCTCAAAAATCTATAAATAGAGAGGCCATGGACATAAATTTTAAGCTTGAATATTGAAAATTTATAATGTTAAATTATTTCCACAATCCTTTGCATTTGATGATTGATTTTATTTGCAAGCTTCATTGATAGGCTAGTTTAGTGATTTGGAATCATGAGCCTAGGTTTTATGGAGTGTTCTTGAGACATTAGAGACTTTTCCACCTTTTTTGAGAAAGAAAAGGATGATTGATCAAGGGAGAACATGATTTAAGCCACATAGGTATGGTTAATCCATTTGGCAAGCTGATAAGATGTTGCTTTCTTTCATTTTGTTTCTTGTTATCCTTTGTAATTCTTATAGGAGTAGATAAGCTTAGTTAGCTAGTTCTTTATGAATTTTTAATGATTTATGAACTAATGTTTGATGAAATTACTTTGAAATCCTCTCTACATCTTGGCATGCCTAATGAGACCAGATGCATCCCACACATGAAGAAGATCATTTTGCAACCTTAAAATATTCATTTAGATCATTAAAACTCTTACAAATTGATTTTCTAACTTTATTTTATCATTTATTTGTTTGCCATGGGTTTACATAGTAACTAACATCAGTTAGTAAAATCAACATTAGTTGGATAGCTATCTTTGATCACATTGGTACAACTAATGTTGATTAGATAACCATCATCGGTTAGCAAATGTAACCATCATCAGTTATATGACCAATGTTGATCATTGTGTTTTTGTTAAAACACAAACTCATGAGCTTTTTTTTTAAAGTTTATTAATTCAAACCCAAAAGAGATTTAAAGCTAAAAGACATGTTAACATTTTGTTGCAGGATGAAGCTTGACATTTGCTAAAAAACGTGTTTTAGATAACCTTTTGCATGCTTAAAAATCAATCAAGAACCTTTTTTTGGTGTTTAATTTTTTTTTAAATGTTTATGGTGAATGTTTTCAAAGTTACAACAAAAACCAATGGGTCAAATGAACAACACCTCATTTTACATTTGGGCTTAAAAATGAACTCACCTTTCCATGTTTTTTGTATTTACTTAATTGTTTAAGTTAGATTTTGTTTAAGAAAAAGAGGGATGCCATGTGTATATTCTTTCATTTGTCCCCTTTAGGGAACCTTTGGAATCAAAAGTGCCATTCCTATTGAAAAAATATTATTCTAAGGCTTAGAAAGAATGTCATCTAAAGCACTCCCCAAAAACTCATTAAAGTTTGGGTGATCTTGAAAATGACCTTAAAGTCTTTCTATTTTTTGCTTTCTTTATTTTTATGCAAACTTGGCTTATGTGGGGGATGTCATTACCTCCCACAAGTTATTTAAGGAAACTTCGACCCAAGATTTCATATCCTAGCATTAACTTCATTTGGCTCCTAATTTGAGTTGTACATGTGACGTATTTGCATTTGGACATCACACTACACTGAGTGAACATCAAGATGTAGTGATTGTAAAAAGGACTAGACCTTTTTACAACTAGCCAATGCTACGGTCACCCAATTTCAATGCTTGTCTTTTGCATCATTTGACATAAAATTTATTGTGTGATTGATTCCCTTAAAATGATAAAAAACTAATTAGTTTTAATCAACCCCATTTTTCCATACCCTTGTTAGGATTTGGGTGATTATACTTAGTGTATTTTGGTCATTATTTGCTTGGTATGATTTGAGGCTAAAACTTGTTTGTTTTTTTATAAGCCATGTCAAAATCATGTATTTGAGTTAAGAAGGGTAGCATTATGCTACCAAAATCATGTCACATCTTTTTTGCCTTTGAGTCTTTAAAACATAACAATTGACCACATCATTTGAGCATGCTTACGTTGTTAGGTTGCTTAATTTGTTTCAAGAACTTGTTTACCATTGTATCAAAAAAAATTGTTTCAAACCATGTAATGTATACCATTTGGACCTTGTTTATGCATGGTTATGTTGTCCACTCTTGTCTATCTTATTTGGTCTAATCTTAGTCTTCAACATTGCATTTTCAATTAACCTTGTCAAGTTTGGATCCAAACATTGATTGATTTCTATTTAGGCCTCAATTCATGGGGTTAGTACACATATATTTTTATTTTGGGATGCATATCTTAAGTTAAATAATTACCAAATTTTGAATATTATTGATTGTTTGTTTGTTTGAGTGCCTATCCTCATCATTTTTTGTGACTTTGTTTGGGAAAACACAACCTTTCTTCAAAAAACCTTTGATGTTAGACATTTGACATTAGGTTTCTTTATGCCAAACCTCAACACAAACTAATTTTGAGATGAAGCTTCACCCTTTCAACCAAGTTTGAACCTTTTGTCTTTTAAACATGAATTTTCAGAGTTAATAGAACTTTAAGTCTTTCTATTTTTAGAGCTTTCTTCATTAAATGAAGATATGTCTAGCTGCACTTATGGTGTAGTCATGGATAATCCAACTTATGATATAATGGCCACACAAAATGAATTTTATGACTTTAGTCAAGACCCCTATGGTGACAATATGGTTTGTGAGATAGATTTCTATCCACCTCACAAAAATCAGTCATGAGAACACAACCAAGATCTAACTTATGATTGAACTTATGATCCAAGTCTCGACTGGAATGATTGGGTTTATTAGGAAGACTTGGATACTTCGGCTTGTATAAGTAATAAAACTCCACAACATACCAAGATCACCATTTTATGATCTCCTCCTTTGGTTTACATGAGCAACAAAACTAAGAAGTGTCTAGTCATTACCATTTTAAGACCTCCTCCTTTGGTTTGCACAATCAACCAAGCTAAGAAGTGTATAGTTGTTACCATTCTTAGACCATCACTAATTTTTGATGAACCTATTGTTGAAGAACCTCCATTTGATGAACCAATTATTTTTTATCCCTTATTCAATAGTCTAATCTTTAGAGAGTCCATTATTGAACCACAAACCATTGTTCCCACTAAACCAAATGTTCCCCACTTTAGAAATTATGTGTTGATCTTTAAGCCTAAACAAGAATCATTACCTCTTCAAAATACATCTTATGAGGATCAAAATGTGTTCAAAATTGATCTTTTGCAACTAATTTTGAACCAAAACCAGCTTGTTATTGTTGAAACATGCATTTGTGACAAGATAAACTATGATAAATTACCTATTCATATGTTACCTATTTTTAAAGAGCCTTATCTCCTTGACAAGTCAATCTCGATAGAGTTGTCTCTTGATATTTTCCCACTCATTGAGGGGTCTCACTTTGATAGACATGATTTTTTTTAGACATCCCTTGAGTGGTTCCATCTTTCTGAGGGGCTTCACTTAGACAAATCAGTCGATGTTGAACCCTTCCAAGACGAATCAATTTTTATTGAGCCCATTATGCCATCATAGGTCATTACTTGTCAAAAATTTAGAATTGAATAGAACATTATCAAAACAACCATATTAGATGAAGAATCAAAATTATATTTAGGTTCCATTTTTGAATTGACATTGGATTTAGCATCAAAAATAAAATCAACATCAATTGTAACATTGGATTCAGAGTCCCTTACATTGAAATCAGAGTCAAAAACATATTATAGTATTGGTTGTTACAACATTGGTTACAATTTCATTGCAAATCAATTTGAATATATTTATTATCCTTCTATGATTTTTGAGGATGATTTATTTACCATCAACATAATTTTTCCTATTATCTTCTATGATAATTGTGCTACCTTTCACCATCCCATTATTACCACCCAACATAGCCATTATATTGACATTCCACCTCCCATAAGTGTCGATCGGGACTGACAGAATCACACTTTATTGAAATGTATCAATGGTAACATATCATTTATAGAATATCAAGGGGACCAAGTCCACATCCATTCATAAGAAGAATAATCTCCTAGTGAAACATTTTTGGAGGCACTAGGGGATAAGCAAAGATCAAACTCAACATCTTTTAGTGACACCTTTTTGAAGGTGTTAGAAGACAATCAAATTCAAATTTTAAAATCTTTTTGTGAAACCTTCTCAGAGGTGCTATGGGATGATCATAACAAATTCATTGGTAAAAACCTCATCGAGGCACCAATAGATAAACACAAAAGTTCTTCATTATTTACTAAAGATAATATCAAAGATCAAATCAAAATAACTTCTAATCTATAACATAATTAGATGGTATCTACTCTCAAGATCAAGCAATAGAAAAATCTAATGGTCCTATTGAGAGCATCTTTAGAGGTCTTTAACCCTATCATAACAAAAATTATGTCAAATCTAGCATTGAAAATATTGTGTGACTGAAAGTCCCAATCTTCAATTATTTTCCATTCATTATACATTCCATTATCACCCACCTATTTATTACCCACTTATCTCATTTATCCTACCATTATTTACAAACACTGGCAGCAGTTTCCTTTATCAAGGTTTTAAAGATATCTTATCTCAATGTTTGAAAGAAGTATAATCAATGATCTATGAAGATCATGAACACATTATTGAGATCTAGATCAACAAGAAGTTCTTAACAAAATAGTTATTTTGAAAGGGTGTTGGAGAGCAACTTCTATATTTGATCATTTTTATTGTCTCATATATTGACTAAGACATACATCTCCCTGTCAACAAGAGAAATAAAACCTTTTTTCATCTACCATTCACCCATTTTCCATTAACATGCCTCATCTCTTAAGGACAACCCTATAGACCCCTTTTAGGCATTATTATACCATTGAGATCCATGAACCATGCCATTTGAACTACATTGACTTGAATTCCTTTGGGACTATGTAGGTAGCACTCAATTTTTATTAAGGTTAGCTTAGTCACCCCTTTCCCATGCTCTCACTATTTTATGAGCAATTGTTAAGTTTTAATTCTCTCACCATTTTGTAAGAAACCTAACCCAATGCTCTCATCATTTTGTGAATAATCTAATCTAGTCATTACTTGGGGGAAACTTTGTTGCCACTGTATCCAATTTTATTTTGATCATTTCATTATAACATTTCTTTACATTTGACTAAGGCTTGTTTTTAGTTGTCTTGTTTATCCCATTTTGATCTTGGTTCCTTTGGTTCATCTTCCACCTTTTGTGGGGGGATTCTAATCCAGTTTCAATAGTTTTTGAATTTAGTGTTGAAGGATAGTCTATGAACATAGTGTGACATTTGATATGGCAAGTTATCTTTCATAATATTATTTGGTATCATTGATTATAAATACCTATGGGCAAATTAGTATTATTTTGGTACCCTTGATTATAAACTTCTTTGGACAAATCAGTATTATGACATTGTATCCTAATTATAATGCCTATGATGGAAATATTTTAGTGTGCAACTTGTCTCAAGATTGATTCATGTCATAAGTGTGTAGCTTGTACTCTCAAATTACATAGATTTAAGTTGTGTCCCTTACATTTATGTATTTTATCTTTCCCATTCCCCTTATTTCTATGGTGTATTATACCTCTAATTATATTTTGATCATTGATGGTAATCACATGTGCAAGCATTAGCTCATCTGGATGTGATCTATTCCATGGGTTAATCTCTCTCTTTTCGAGAGTCCATCCCTTTCTTCTATCCTAATATGTCCTCTTGAAGGGGCATCACAGGTCTGTTCTAATTTATTCTTGACACTCTTTTCTTTGAAAAGATGTTGCTTCACCTGAATGTCTCGTAACACCTTCTCAAATAGGGGTAAAATGTAGACATCTAATTCCTAACACCATTTGTGTTGAAATTATCAATCTTACTT
This sequence comes from Torreya grandis, assembly GCA_037957365.1. Taxonomy (NCBI): domain Eukaryota; kingdom Viridiplantae; phylum Streptophyta; class Pinopsida; order Cupressales; family Taxaceae; genus Torreya; species Torreya grandis. The sequence goes on from JARHVA010003225.1 coordinate 1,467,424, forward strand.
GAATTGCACTCAAATGCACCTTTTTGGTCAAAATACATAAAATGCCTTAAATGTTTTAAATTTTTCACTTACAAGTGCCTTTTTAGGTCAAATCATTTTGAGTCAAAATGACAAATTTACCATTTAGTGTTCTATATCACTCTTTTCTTCTAATTCACTGGTAAACATCACATACCTTTGTTATTTGGTTTTGGAAACATCCTAAATGGGAATACAACTCCAATACATCTAACATCACCTTCCAGTTCCTTTCTAGTCAAATTACAACCTAATAATATGACTTTTTGGCCATTTTAATTAATTGAGGGCCAATTTTCAAATAATTGCACAAATTTTGATTAACCTTTTTTAAGTTTAATTAATACAAATCAAGATATTAAGTGGATTTTCTATGAGAGTTGTTGAATATTTCTTTTTGAAAATTGATTCCTATTAACTACATCATTAGGTGACATCATCTATGGGGTGGCATCCATCAAGCCATAAGTATATAAAATATCAAGTTTATGGGTCACCCATGCCTATTTTATGCTTCCCATGCATCTTTAATAAATATTTATCTTGAGAATATTTATGAGTTTAATTATAAATATTAGGATTATCCATGGCCACACCTCTCAATCTTGAGATGGATAGTCATGGTTGATACCAACCAATCTCAAAAAACTATAAATAGAGAGGCCATGGACATGAATTTTAAGCTTGAATATTACAAATTTATAATGTTAAATTGTTTCCAAAATCTTTTGCATTTGATCATTGATTTTGTTTGCAAGCTTCATTGTTAGGCTAGTTTAGTGATTTGGAATCATGAGCCTAAGTTTTATGGAGTGTTTTTGAGACATTATAGGAGTTTTCCACCTTTTTGACAAAGACAAGGATGCTTGATCAAGGGAGAACATGATTTTGAGCCACATAGGTACGATGAATCCATTTGGGAAGGTAATACAATGTTGCTTTCTTTCATTTTATTTCTTTCTATCCTTTGTAATTCCCATAGGAATAGATAGGCTTATTTAGTTAGTTCTTTATACTTTTTCATGATTTATGGACTAATGTTTGACTAGATTGATTTGTAATCCTCTCTACAGTATGTGGCGACTACTTTGGTTTTATAAGAATATGTCCATTCTACATAAGATAGGAATGATATGAGCAACTTAGACCTATATTATTATCTTCAGTAGAATGGGTACATACTTGATCTACACACTAAGATAATAATAATGACCTATAAATGATAATATGAGCAAAAAAGTTATATGTTATTATGTAGTGTAGAATAGGCATTTGCCGATTCTACACAAGATAAGAAGAATGATAAGTATGTTTTACATTGGGCACATGGTAAATGAAAAGTGTAGTCCAATACATATACATGGGGACAATAAGTATGATTTACAATGTTACATTAATATTTTTAAATCTTCCATGTCATGATGTGATTGGTTAATATATGATAAAATTTTGATAAATATTAAAAAATACTATAATAAATATAATTAGACAATAGTATGACAACTATAGGGTCACATTCTGTACATTATCAAGACCCATTTCAACTATTAGACCATGATAAACTATTGACCGATTTCCCCTAAATATGAATGTAAATATGAAAAATAGATAAGATATAATTATAATTTGATTCCAAACTAGAATTTAGAATCTAATAATATCTATATTGGAATCCAATATCACATTAATTGAAACTCGATAAAAATAATAGAATTCAATATCCCACTAGTTAAAAACTAGTATTAGTAGTATGGAAATCCAATTTCAATAATTATAAAACCATAAATTAATAATATAATGAGTCCATATTCTTAGGAATATGTCTAGATTTCATGAAATAATTATTACCATGGCTAATTAGAGTATGTATAGGAGGTAGTGGTTATTATTTTATTACATTGTTGGGAAGGTTTCCTCATTGAAGTGGCTCAGTCATTATTATCAAGTATTCTACTCTTATGTCAATTATTATTATGGATCTGATCAATCTACTCTTAATTCTTTAATTATTGAAAACATCTAACTAATTTAATTAAAATTATTATCAAATCATTGATTTGGTTCAATTTATGTGGTGTTTTTTTTATTTTTTGGATTTAGTGTTAAAAAGCTAAAGGATTGAAAAAACCTAACTTACAATCTAGGAAATTTTTTATTTTTCCACCACTATATTATTTTTTGAAGTCTTTTAAAAAAAGTTTGGAATTATTTTTAGTACTCATGTACAAATTAGTAGTCATTGGATTCATCTTAGTGAGATAATCATAATGGTATAATTTTTTGGTACGGTTTTTTTGGGTAAACCCTTCATATTAGGGTCTATACATGGATACTCTAAACACTCACAGATGTGGGAATGATCAAGACACCCAAAAAAATCCTAAAAAAGATGACATGGAGTTCAGAACTTTAGGTCCATCATTATTAAGGATATTTAACAAATTTAATTAAGTATTCAAAGCATGTGGAGAAAGGATGATATTGATGTATTAAAAGGGGAAAAAGATTAATTGAAATATAAATTTATAATCATGAGTTCTTAGTTGACCTATATCTTGGTTTAATTTCTAAAAAATAATCATCCATCACTCCATTTGAGTTTATCCACTTATAAAAATCATAACTCTAATACGAGTATGAAGCACATATTGCCAAAAGTGAAAGTGTGCAAGTTTGATGATAATGATCCCCTCACGTGGATCAATAAATAAAAAATTAATTTGATCTACATTATACCCCATGTTATCAAATGGTTATCATGACACCTCTTTATCTATAACCTAAACAATTCATTTGGTATAGGTGGTTGTGTGTTCAAAATAAAAATGAGGGTGTTCATGTTACCCGGTCAGTGTTTACTAAGGAGATATAGATACACTATTGAAACAACCAATCAAAACACTACATTAGTCAATTATCAAAAATAAGAAAAATAATTAGTATTAAGGATTATATTCAGTAATTCCAAAATGTATCCTTACATGTGGATGAAATCACTAAGAAAAACTTAATTGACATGTTCTAGGGGCTCAAGGATAACATCCAAATTTAGGTTTGTATGCTTAATCCATTGAGCATTTCAAAATCCATATCATTCATGAACTAGGAATAAGAAAAATAAAAATGTTTTTTTTGGTGTTTTTTTAATGACATCCTCTTCCATATAAAAAATTGGGTAACACATTTGAAGCATGTAAACCAAGTACTATTAGTTTTGGAACAACATCCAATTTATGAAAAACCTCACAAATGTGCTTGGTGACTGTGAGGTGGATTAATTTGGTCATATTTATTTCACATGAGGTATTCAAAGTCAACCCTACAAATATTAAATTTATGATGGAGTGGAAAGGGATAACGAGGTACTATCATAGATTTGTTTAAATTATGGAAGTATAGAATGTTCACTCATAGCCTTATTGAATAAATATTTCTTCCATTAGAATGAAATAGCTACTAATAAATTTGATCATCTAAAAGAGACTATGACACTTAGAGGATGTGCCTTGAATAAAAAGAACTCAATAAGTACACCAACAAATATAGGTTCCCTATTCTAGTTATTGATGAATTTTTATATGAATTTCATGGTGTTGTCTATTTTACCAAACTAGATCTTTGTTCTAGATATCATTAAATTCAAACCAAAGCTAAGGATATACATAAAATAGTTTTCTGAATTCATGAAGGCCATTAAAAGATTATGGTCACACCTTTTGGTCTGATAAATGTACTATTTACATTTTAGAGTTTGATAAATACTATTTTTATATATTTTTAATGATGTTTTTTTGGGTGTTTTTTTATGACATCCTCTTCCATATAAAAAATTGGGTAACACATTTGAAGCATGAAAACCAAGTACTATTAGTTTTGGAACAACATCAAATTTATGAAAAACCTCACAAATGTGCTTGGTGACTGTGAGGTGGATTAATTTGGTCATATTTATTTCACATGAGGTAGTCAAAGTCAACCCTACAAATATTAAATTTATGATGGAGTGGAAAGGGATATGAGGTACTATCATAGATTTGTTTAAATTATGGAAGTCTAGAATGTTCACTCATAGCCTGGTTGAATAAATATTTCTTCCATTAGAATGAAATAGCTACTAATACATTTGATCATCTAAAAGAGACTATGTGCACCATTCCAGTTTTGGTGACTCCTTATTTTTCCAAAAAAATAATTGTTAAATATGATGTATCAAGATATTGAATGGGAGAAGTAATCATGTAAGAAAGAAGACCCATTGCATTTGAGAGTCATCAACTCTAGGTAAAAAAACATCTCAATCCAATCTATGAGAAAGATATTATAGCTATTCTTCAAGTAGTCAAACAATGGATAACTTATCTGATGGGTAAACACTTTCAAGTAAAAATTGATCATGGTAATCTAAAATATTTTTTGGAAAATTAATTGTCATCATAAGAAAAAATTAAATGGGTGAATAAAATGTCAATTTATGACTTTGAAATAATCTATTATAAAGGTAAATACAATGTGGTAGTAGATGTACTTTCTGGGAGGGATGAATTAGTTGATGCATTGTTATTCTCAATGGCCATTTGATAAGCAGATTGGCTATAATAATCAAGATAAAAATGAGATAATGATAGGGATACATAGGTACTAATTCATAATCTTCATCATGGTACATATGTTTCTAAAAATTTTGAGTAGAAAGGAAGCACACTATGGTATAAAGATATATTGTACTTATGTAAGGATTATGCCCTCAATCATAAGATCATTTAGGAGCTTCATGTATCTCTAATAGGTGGAATTTATTATATTTTTTAAGACATATCATCACATCATGAAACATTTATTTTGGAAAGGAATCAAGGGGGATATACATAAATTTGTGGTAGAATTCATGGTCTGTCAATAGAATAAAGGGGAAATAATTAATACGCTAGGTCTTCTGTAGTCATTATCCATCCCTAGCCAATGGTGGGAGGAGGTTTCCATGTATTTCATTATAGGTTCATCAGTATTTGAAGGTAAAAATGTCATCATGTTAGTTTTGGATAGAATCACAAAATATGCTCATTTTTGTTCCTTATCAAAACCATTTTTATCTAGTATAATAGCTATTTATTTTATCAATATAGTTCAAAAGCTTCATGATACCCCAAAAGTGATTATAATTGATCATGATCCTATCTTCATCAGTAAATTTGGGACTAATTTATTTTCAAGTTTGGGTACTCATTAGGCTCATAACTCATCTTATCATCCTCAATCTAATGGTAAAATATAGGTTTTTAACAAATGCCTAAAAGGGTATAATCATTTTTTCCTCAAATAAACAAGAATGTTGGGTCCATTGGCTATTACTAATAGAATGGTGGTACAAAACTTATTTCTATGCCTTTTATAAAATATATCCATTTGTGGCACTTTATGGCTATCACCCCCCATCCATCAGTTTATATTTAAAGTTAAAAAATAAGGTTTGACTTGTTGATGAACAAATTCAACATCAATAGGAGGTACTAGCTAGTTTAAGGCATAATTTATCAATAGTAAAAAATAAAATGAAGTAACAAGTTGATTAAAATTGTAGTGAGATGAATTTTCATATCAATGATCGGGTATTTGTGTGCTTTCATCCATTTAATAAAATGTATTTGAAGTAATAAAAAAATAAATAAAAAATGTTTCTTAAGTATTATGGCCCTTATTAGATCCTGTATAAAATTAGAAATGTAGTATACAATTTATAACTACCCCAATCCAATCACATACATCATGTAGTTCATGTATCTTATCTAAAAAAGGTCATTGAATAGAGAGTTTCTACCTATATTGATTTACCTGAATTAGATGAACAAGTCATAGTCATTTTGGAACTTTTAGATATCCTTCACACATACAATAAAAGGTTACAAACAACATAACTTAAGGAGTATTTGAGAAAGTGAAAGAATATGAATCATGAATATGAAACATGGGAGGATAAAGATTTCCTATAGTAGCACCTAGAATTGGTTAACAGTAATGATAATGTTATTTTGAATGGTACTAACATGCTACACCCATAACCTATAGTGGTATAGGCATATATGTGGTTGAATTGTTGGTTACATACCTTTTAGATTATCTGATTTCATTTCTATTTTTTTGAATGTTTGGCCTATCAAATAAGCATGGATAAGTAGAGTATATTTATGAGGTATTAGTCAATATTTTATAATCATATTACATATTTTTATCTTATTACATTATTGTGGAGGTTCTCCCTTAAAGTGGCTTAGTCATTATTATCAAGTATTTTAATATTTTGTCAATTATTATTGTGAATATGATTATTATTTGCTTAATTCTTAGATTATTTTGAAAATATAAGTAATTTAATTACACTCAATAAGAGGATGAGGATTCATTTGGAGTTCCTAGTTTAGGATATCTTAGGTCTTTATCCAACCATTTTAAGTCTTAAAACCATAACATATCTTGAAAATCTCCACTTGATTCAAGGGGGATATTCATGCTTGATGGGTCCACCCCAAATAAATTATTTTTAACCCTATACTTTTCCTTTATTTACTTAATATATTAGATGTTGCTTGTTTCATAGTGAATGAATGTGTGTGTATCCTTATTTAGGATTTTTATACACTAAATAAGTTGTTGTGGCTATATGATTGCTTATACTTACCATATTTCACTTTTTCTTACATATACCCCCATTTGGTTAACCATTGTACATTATCTAATTACAATCATTATAATATTTCCCCTTAATTTGGATTACTTTAGTTTCATACTTACAATCATTGATTAAAATCATTTTAATTTCATACTTACAATCATTGATTACAATCATTTTACTTTCATATAAGTATAGTGAGAGATACATCCTTGTGTCATATGATTAGGCTTTTAAACCCTTTATTCATGGTATTTATGTTTTATGTTAACCTTTAATAAATATATTGAATTCATATGTCATTACCAGATCATCCAAGTATCATAGGCAAGTTATTTGATTGGCCTTATTTAAGTCTAAATTTATTGAGATAGGATAATTTTAAATTAATCATATCCTATGCATAATTTATTATGAACCCAACATTAATTGTATCCAATATTGATACCTTTATCAAACTACATCATCCATCCTAATACAATCATCCAATTTGGGTCTATTCTATGTTTTTACATAATGTATTAGCCATCCCTAAATAATAATATTTATGTTTGTTAATGTATCAGCTAGGTTGATATACTTATCTGTGTTTTATTTCAACATATTTTATTTCTAAATGTATCATCTAGCCTAAAACCATTCTCTCCCTATTTATTTCAATTCAATGTATGATAGAAATTGGTTTTCAACATTGGTTTCTTATCTTTATTTTCTCAAAGTTGTGGCAGTTTTAAAACTACTTAGCTATTATCATTACAGGCCAAGAACTAATTTATTTTACTAACACCATGATGCAAGGATTACTACCCCAATACTCAATCCATTATATAATAATAAATATGGAATTTATTTTCCATTTACCTCATGATATATCTAAAACACCTAGGATTTTGTTTTTATTGAACTTTAGGATGCCTCTTTAGTCATTTTATTTGTAGTGCAATAAATAGGAGCATATCACCCAGGGAAGTTACTCTAACCATAGCTTCATAGCTGGGCTAATGGGATATAGGCATGTTTTAACCTTTATAGTTAGTTTTTTGAATTATTAGGCTGACAAGTATACAAATGAACAAGTATATTTGAGAACATAAAAATAATTTTACTACATCTCCCTGATATGAATTTTCAAAAATTAGTTATATGAAATTTAGTTCTTGATTTTATGTTGTATTTCAAATTATATCGATCATATCGATACCATTTTGTGTTATGTGTAATAATTGCATTGGTTCGCCTGATAAAATTCTCTATATATGTAAAATACATTAACCAATATGATATAATTGTCTATATTTATCTCTTGTCTACATCGGCCAATATGATACATTATAATTTTACCAGACTTTCAAAAATTCTATCGACCAACCCAATAAAATTTTACTAAATTCTCCAACTGTATACAATATAGTCTACTTAATTTAAATTTGTAATTGCATCATCCAAGCCAATACATTTTGTTTATTATAAATTAATTTCATGAACTAGCCCAATATAGTTAATATTTTCTCTTCCACTATGGATTACATATTTAATCAATATGAAGAGAAAACCTAATATAAATTCATTGAAATGACTAATAATCTTAAAGTTTATAAATCTTGCATGTTTTCTAGTTCATCCATGAATAATGTTCAAACTCCAAGTAATTATCATGTGGGAACTAGATCTAAAAATTATGATCCACTTAACAAATCTAAAATCCTTGACTGAGATTAACCACTTATATGCATTAGAGTAGTAAAGGATTAGTTTGATCTATATTATATTGATGAAATGATCCTTTACAATAATGAGGATCCCAATCATAGGGGAAAGGATCCAATGGATATATAATATCTTGTGATGGCACACCATATGGAAGCTCTTATGACCCCTACTCTTATAGTTTATACAAACTTTGGGGTAAGTCACTACATGAATTATTTTGATCCTTCTTCCACCATGCATAGTATTGCTACTAACATGGAAATTCTTTCATATAGTAGACCTATCAAAATTTCCAACACTAATACTAACTTTTAATACATAATCAGTGCATCTTATCAAGCTACAAAAACTTCCTCCTCCATTGAACAAGCTCGTGTTTCTCATAAAATATCATTTCAAGTCATGAACCAAATGGATACTTTCCAAGCAAATAATGTCAACCAAATGATGCAAATTAAAAATTAAATCTTAAAAATAAAAAAATCATCCTAAATAGATTTATTGGGGAGTTCTAAATCTAAATTAACTCTTTCAAACTCCTCTTCATAGTAAAGCAATCAAATATCTTAAAAATAGACCATTAGTTCCTCAAATTTTAAAAATATGCATACATGGTATCACTCCTTCGATCACCTCTAATGGATCCAATGAATATAATTTGCATTTGAAATATTATGGAAATATGTAAAAATATTAGATTAAGTTAAACACCTTTTTAGCAAGCAAAATTCTATCAAAAACCTTTTCCAATGATGACTTATATTGGTACAACCAACCCAAGTCTAACTCTCTCTAGTTTTGAATAATTAGTTAACACATTGGTTCAAGAATTTAAAACTCGTGATCTTCATAAAAATAGCATTAACCCATTTCATTAATTATAACTAATTATATATTGAGACTGCTAAAGCCTTCATCATGTATTGGAAAGCCTAAGTTGACAAGGTTGAGGGCAAGCTATTAGAAGATAAACTTTTCCACTTTTTTACCAATGCCCTTTATCCCAAGATATAGTACATAGTCAAGAATATCCCTCCAAAGTCATTGAAATAATCCCTTCATCAAGATAAATGTATATACTTCATCATAATATAATTAGAGCCTTCCCAATCCAACTAAGGAACTCATGTGATTATAAAGTGTGTGTGTGTGTGTGTGTGTGTGTGTGTGTGTGTACACACACACACACACACACACACACTAATGATGGTGTTCTAGATACATATTAATCCAAATAAACCATAAATTTTATTCTTCTATTAATTTTCCAAGATGTAATCCTTTTCAAACCATCAAAGGAAGTCCATTACAGCCTCCTCCTTCTTCATCACAAGTTTACAAATGTGAAGTTCAACATCCTCTTTCTTTAGTTGAGATTAAGAAGCATATTCCTAAACCATAAAATAGATATTTTATACTTATGACATTACTCATCATTGGTATGATCCTCATAATTTTTTATGGTATCATGCAAATTGAGAACATTCCTACAAAACATTCAAACAAATTAATAACCTTATTTTATAATTCCTACTTGGTAGTAAAATCAATCATGAAGCTATGATCCAAGAGTGAAAATAAACTTATGATAAGGTACCAAAATTTGATGAATCTAAATTCAAGCATGATTATATTCACAAATATAATGCTCACCTCAGTATATACTCAAATCCACTTCCTAATCATAATCAAAACCAACCACCTAATGCTAATCAACATTCTACCAACAATGTTATTGAAACCATGGTTAATCCTCACACTTACACTAATGAATAAAACGTGGTTAACATGAACAACATGATGTGTGTATTCTCTTTTATTTATCCTTGTCCTCATTTTACTCATTTTCCATATCCTAATTATAGAACAATTCATGATACCTCTTCACCTCATTTTTTAAACGTTGAGTATGATACAGTCATAACTTTCATTATCTCAGATGATCTAATTAAATTGACCAAATTGATGTATTCATATTTATTTATGACCAGCCTAACTACATGAAAAGAATTGATGTAATCATATATATTTATAATTATCCCAACTAAATCGATCAACCCAATGTCATATATTAGTCTTTAGTCTTTTGTCATAACTATATTTTATAGCCTAATACATTTAGTTATTCCTAGTTTAGACATTATTTCTAAATTATATATCATGTCATTATTATACACTTGGAAAATACACAAACTGGATGTATTTTTAGCTTATAAACCTTTCTCACTAATGAAAGGATCGCATACACTATCTCTTTGTGATTATTACTTATCTCTTAGTCTCACCAATGTTATTCTAATAACTTAGACCTTTTATCATACCTATAATGTTATACACTCACTTATCTTATGTCTCTACAAGTTCTGGACCTATGCCACTTTTTCAACTACCTAAAAATTTGCATCCAAGTCAGATGCCTATGTCAACACAAGTGTCATATCCTAACACAAGTTTCCATTTCCATAAAGTCATCAAATTTTCAAATAAAATATATACCTATGATTTACTTAAGTTCTTTAATGTAATATAATCTCCAAAAGGATTAGTATAAATATAGGATGAATCCTCATTTATTCCACACATAGCATAAACCTATTAACTTTTTACCTCTCATAAGGCAACTTACCAAACTTACTCAATCAAGCACTAAAATTAAGAAATATTCCCTATTTTCTCCTATTTTCATATTAGTCATTGGGACAACACATTTATAATTATGAAGTACTGAAGGAACATCCCATTAGCCACATTTTGCAAGTTAAAATCTAGGTCACTCTATGTACTTGATTATCACACATTGTATACTTATGCACATGTAAACCAACACATAAGGAATAGATACATAATTTTGAGGCCCTCTTTGGATTATCAACTATGTAGGTAGTGCTCATGAAATAGGGGTCTTTGCGGTAGATTGACACTATGTGACCACTAACACATTTTTTTCATAATGACTATGAAGATGAAGAACTAAGGATTTTATATTTGATAAATAGTGACAAACCATGATCCAAATTTGACCACACCAGAGTGAAGGTGACATGGAACCCAAAATATTTTAAGTGGTCACATATAGGTCTAATAGGTATTATAAATAATACACCTATGTCTAGGTTAGATAGAAGGGTTGACACAAAAGTCTAAGGTCAACATAAATGTCAAAAGTCACATAAGTGCTTAATCCAAAATATGATGAGTGATCCAGAATCTACTTCTAGTATTATTCTTTCATGTTTTAGATCCAAATTTGTATTAGCATAAAAACTAGATTAGTATATAAATTTCATTATCATTGTAATATAGAACATAGTTTTACCTATTTGAACCATATCTCACCTAATGAATTCAATATATGTATATCTATTTTTTTAAATTAATTTCCCTACTATTGAGATAATTTACCACCCTTGTGCCCTAGGCTATATCTACCCCATTTAATCCTAGATTCCCCTAATCTAAGTTTTGGAGTTAAACATTTGGTGACCTAGCCTCAAGTCCCAAAAACCATAGATATTGATCTAGGGTTTTATTGATTCTCTATTTATAATTTATCAACACTTTAGAAGCTAAAAATTAGTTTTCATTTATTAAAAACATGTTTAATATGGATATATCTCTTAGCTAACTCATTTTATAATACATCATGGTATTCATTGCTTGTTATATTTTATGTATGGTGAATTAAATAAAATATTTAATAAGTTCAAAACTTGTTCATTTAAAATCCAATGCTTTCTTTCATAATTCTTACTCTCATAATTTTTAAAATGAACTTCCACTTGTTATCACAAAATGCCAAAGAGAATGTATGAAATAGACTTGGTCATCCATCCATACTATAACCTATTTCAATGATATTACTATCAAAACTTCAATCTTAGAATTCTTACCTCATTCTTCACATTAAAAGGATATTCTTTTGAATGCCTTACACATGACCTTTTTAAAAAAGTAATGTGGAGCCTCCATATGTGTATTTTGTGTTAAAATATATCAAATGGACTGAACATAATATTATTTTTGAGAAAGAATATTTTCCACCTCAACACCTCATAAAATCTTGTTTACAAATATGCATTTAGGTACGTGTAAGAAATAAATTAATTAAAAAAGTTCCCATGGATAATGGTTAAGGACTAAACATTTGAAACATGTCCTTTCTTTCTTTAATAAGCATTGGTCCTAAAGTATTTAAACCTTCCAACATTAGCATCAAAGTATTTGATAATATTTCACAATGAGTATTGGTAAAAATATACTTGAACATCACCGTAGGGCCTCCTACATTACCTAATTTATGCCAAATTATTACAAATGATTTGAATTATAACATAATTTTGGTATGGCTTTGAAAACATGAGATGTGTGTATTTCCCTCTACCTAGCATGCATGTTTAAAATTTAGACATCAATTATCTATTTACACATGTCCAATGGATACTAGTCCCTTCATATATTATGCAATGGTCTAAAAAATAGATAATCCTTCATTGAAATCCTATAATCCTAATTTTAGGTCTAAATATTTGATTATATATGGGTACAAAGGATAAGGGTTGGGAAAACATGAGAAAGGTATATATCAACTTATCTCTCCTATAAATAATACAAATTAGCATGGCCTAGGTTTCTTAAGACAATCTACATGTCATAATCCATCTATTCATTTCAAGCCTTATTTTCAAAAGGACAAATTAGAATGTAGGCATACCTATAAAATGGGTCTAAAATTAGTCAACTCTCATCTAATTGATGAGAGATCTTCACAAAAAAAATTGAGTCTTTACTTGAGTACACGGGTGCACATGAGGATTTCCCTTCCTTCTATCATAAGAATATGTTTCTTCATGCCACCTTTACTCAAACCTAATTTAGAGAAATTTATGATACTAGTTTCTACCATGATGCACATAATGTTATTCCTACATTACCATTTATCACTAAATTATCCACTTTTTTTAATGGAGAAACAATACCATATAACTATGGCACAAATAAATTCCCTCAACCAATGTTACTTGCCATAATGATGTAGAATTATGCAGGAAAATCCTATCATAAATTCCTTAAAAAAATATCCATAAATATTCACATGGAAATAGTAAGATAGTAATATATTCCTATAGTTTATTTAGCATTGACAATGCATAATATATTATTGTATCTAGATGCAAAACTTGTTAAACAAAGGGTTTGTAAAATGCATCCAAAAGTGGCATTGCTAGTAAAAGATGAGATTTAAAATATATTAAATGTAAGATTTATAAGAGCCATTACACATTCTAATTGGATTTATAACATTGTACATGTTAATATGTCTAATGGAAACATTTGATATTACACTTATTAGCATGATTAAAATAAGGCTCATTCTAAAGACAATTTTATAATCGCTAACATTGATATTATTGCTATTTCTACAACTAGTTATGAGACATTTTCATTTATGGATATTTTTTTGGATATAATAAGATAAAAATTAACCCATCAAATAAATAAAATATAACATTTAATAATCCATGGGGTACATTTTGCTATATGGTCATGATTTTTAGACTCTAAAATGCAGGAGAAACATATCAAAGGGCCATGATTCATATACTTCATGATTTTATTAAAAAACCATTGAATATTATGTTGATGATTTACTCAAAAAATACTAATGTTATAAGACCATTTTGTTGACTTTAAAAAATATATTTGAACGCTTTTGAAAGTTTAATGTATGGTCATATCCCCAAAATTTTGTTATTATGGTGTCTTCGAAAAACTTATTGAGTACATTATTTCTCATCGAGGCAACCAGGTTGATCCAAAAAAGGTAAAATATATTGTTGATATTCCACCACTAACTAATCTAAAATAGTTATATGTTTATAAGGTATAATTTAGGACAATAGACATTTCATTACTTAATTGGTTGATAAAATATTTCCTTTTGTATTTTTGATTAAAAAGGACACAAAAATTATATGGGATGACTTTTTCCAATAAAGTTTCAATAAAATCAAAGAATATTTAGAAAATACATAAGTGCTTAAGCCTCCTATTCTATATATACCATTGTTTCTCTATATCTCAGCCACTCATGATGCCCTTGGAGCCCTATTAGCATAATATGATGATTATCACAAATAGTAGGCAATCTATTATATCAGTCACCAATTAGTAGATTATGAATGTAAATATAAAACAATGGAAAATTATGTTTACCTTTGGTTATTTTTACACAAAAACTACAACATTGTTTGATAAAAAATGAGGTCCATATTATAATTAAATAATAACCATTAAAGTTCCTTATGAATAAAACATACCTCAATGGCCAAATTATAAAATAGGTGATGTAACTTACAAAGTTTATATTAAGTTTATATCCAAAAAATCAATAAAAGGATAAGGTAAAGATGATCAATTATTCATGGCTCTATCACCTGATCCATTTTCCAATTACTAAAAATTTTCATGATGAATCTAAAGCATATAATATATCTTCAAATAAATGAATGATATTTTTTGATGGATTTATATGCAAAAGGAGTAGTGTAGGTATTATATTTTTCACCCCTTAGGGTGAAATTTTTTTATTCTCTTATAGGTTAGTATTTTTTTTCACAAATAATATCATAGAGTATGAAGCCTTGATAATTTGGTTATCAATAACATAAATACTTCATATCAAGTACATTAAATTTTTTGGTGACTCTTAGTTTGTTTTTAATCAAGTTACCAATCATCACCAAACCAAAGAATAAAATTTACAACCATGTAAATAAATGGTGTATAAACTTAAAGAGACCTTTGATACATTTTCCATTACAAGTATTCCCTGTAAATTTAACTACCAAGTAGATGCAATGGCTAGTATAACATCCTTGATGCCTTTTGACATCATTAATGACCATATAAAATTTTCCATACACTATTTATGTGATCCTTCCATATCTTTTGATGGAATGGATGTGTTATCTATTATTTATATTACTCATAGTTCTAAAAATACAAAATGGTATAATGATATTTATAATTTCCTCTATTGAGCTTACCAAACCATTTTAAACAAAATTATAAATATAAATTACAATGGGAATCACTTTTTTATGTTATAATTTTAAATCATTTTTTCAAATTATGTTTCAATGGACTACTTTGATGTTTAAATGTAGATGAAGCATACACCATCCTATTAGGAATGCATGATAGTGAGTGTAGTATACATTTTTATAGCCAAATGTTGCACCCTTGGAGAATGAGTTTTATACATCTCCAAATTTGGATAATATGGGATTATGCCTAGACCTATTGGTTGTCTACAATAAGGGTAAACCTATATATTATAGGCTAGCTCCCTTGATCTATCTTTTAGGCTCACATAATATAATAGACTAATCACTATTTGGGGTGAAAAGGGAAGAATGAGACATAAAATTAACCTATAATAATGAAGGTGATATGAAAAATATAACTCAAACATACTTGCATTTTCACTAAGAAATAAGATTTCTAAAACTAACCTCAACTCAATGTTCTTCTAGCATAAGTGTTTTTACAAAGAATAAGATTATTATTTATATACATAGTTGTGTAAATAGTATGTCCAATATTAGACACTACTAATTTATCTCACACGGAAAATACAACTCAAAAACACATATACTTCATGAGAGCTATTATAATAAATGCTATTACTCACATAATGCATATAAGAGCAGAATGGAAGTAGGGAGAAGACATTCATCACTTATCATCCATGTACACTACTTGACATACTTAGGAAATAATTTTAAAGGAAAAATAAACTTTAAAACATTATTCAAAGAAAAAAAAGATTTAAAACTAGAAGGGCTTCACCATACCAATTATGGATTACATATAAGGCCAAAATGGCTTGGATATATAGAACATAAGAGAGGAAAGAGAAAAAGTGAAGCTAAAAAGTCACAAGGCTAAGTGTCAAGGATTGAAATCTAGTTAAAATGAAATAAAAAAGAGTTAGATAATAGGTCACAAGTTTCACTTAGACAAGTTTCCATCACAAACATGACATCTTCTTCAAGTTGGTGAAGGGACACTCAATTATTCTTCTTGAAATTGCCTTAATGATGAGGAGTCCAATTGACTACCTAAAACTGCCATATAAGTATTTGACACATATAACCTAACTTTATAATATGTAAATAAGATCAATTTAGGTACTTACATGATTATCTATATGATGATCTTCACCTTGACACTTGTATTACTTATTTTTAGTCACTCATTAGCCTTCTACGCCTAGACCTTCACACTTATCACTTAAGTGACCTATATATTCTCATAGAGATTCATTACATGTGTGTTATAAAACACATTAAAACCTTATTTTTCCTTTGGTATATCAAATATACCTAAAAATATTCAATATCACACTTCTCAAAACCACACTAGGCAGTCACGCTCTTTTTCAATGTTGTATCCAAGACTGCCTACAATGATCAACTTAGTAGAGGTATTTCCATGCATAACTAAGATGATAATTGAATATAATTAGTTATAAAAATTATCCACACACCTCCTAAAATTAATTTCACCTATCCATTCCCTTCTTCACCTTCAATTCAACTCAAAACCTATAGAAAAAATAGTATTAATCCTATTCGTACAAGTGATAGTATGGAAAAATTGAATGTTAAGGACCATGGGAGAGTGAAAAATAGGTCTAAGTAATTTTAAAAGTCAATTTAAAATTTTTTTATTCATCTCCCTTCATGTATTTCACATCGATTTATTGAGAGAGTTTTAGGAGGGTTTTAGGTCATTTAGGTTTTTAACATTGATTCATAAAATTTAAGGCCTTAACCCTTGAAAAAATTCCACTAAGATAAATTTTATGACCCCCCTAAAATATCACTAGTTGATTGAAGCATAATTAAAACCATTTGTATGTATATATATATATATATATATATATATATATATATATATATATATATATATATATATATATATATATATATATATATATATATATATATATATATGAGTAAAATAAATTAGCTCCTCAAGCTCCTACTTGCATTCTAGGTAACCCTAAGACAATTTAAGCCAAAAATGGCAAATTTGAGTTATTCCATACAAAAAAATAATTTAAATAAACCTTATACTCTCCCATAAATTTTACCACATTATTTTTGGGATCATATGGTCATATGAATTATGTTAGGCATGTTAAGGGTTTAGGTCTAGTTCTAGGCCTAATAGGCCTAGACTATGTTTGACTAATTTTGAGTGGTGAAAGTGACTATAAATGTTTATAAAAATTTATTAATCATAAATTCAACCTTATAAATCATTAAATAATTATTCAAAGCTCTACCATTCCATCTATCACCATGAATTTCACTAGGTCTATAGACTACATGACTTTAAAGTGCCCACTATCTAAGATAAAATAAAGGAAACTTCCCATATTCATTTGAACTAAGTGAGACCGTAGAGTAATTTATAAATTCATGAGGAACCTCTTTTTAAAGTCTTAAAACTTTATCATTATCCAATGTCCCTCTACACTTCAAAATATCAAGACTAGCTTTCTAGACATGTGATAGTCTAGGATTTTGACTAACTATAGGTTGAGGTTTTGAACAAGTTTGGATCAACTTATGTTATATTTCACCTAACACTAAAATTCACATATATTTTATATCATCAATATAATAATTATTTAAATTTGGTCACCCACTTTCACCTCTACATACTAGTCAAATTTTCACCTTTCATTAGCTTAGACGGGTATGTGATTGTGTCAAACTGTAGGTATGCATTTAGGAGAAACTAATATGTTCTTGTAGGTGGTGATGTGTGTTTTAGAATCATATATAATGTTACATAATAATTTTTAAATTAGTTTATACACGTTCATTCACTTCATACTTTTGTCTACTAACTAAGCTTGCATCCATCATTCGGTTAGGCTAGTCTAAATTCTCACTTCAAACTATAGGTGATTATTTGGGCAGAAGTTGAATGTTTCCTGTAGGTGATAATATGATTAAAAACTATACTCAAACCCTTATTTATCTTCAAGTCACTAGATCCATCTCAAACTTGAATATATATATTTCTACCTATGACCATGCTATCATTTCTCACCATCAACACACTATAGGTCACCTACAAGGTTGTATTGCTATAGGTTCATTTTGTCCCATTTTGACCTACAAGAATAGTAGTTTTCTAAGTGTTTTAGTCAAGATTTGACTGGGTTGAAAAGTGAATTTACCATCCTTTTCTCCTAACCAAACAATCTACTTATTTTGTCAATATATTGCCTTTAGGTTTATGCTACAACATGGAATCCATTAGACTTAATTAGATTTCAAATACCTCCACCAATAGATGGCATTATGTAAGAGTAACTTTTTATAAAATTTAAGTTGAGTTACTTTCTCAAATCTACATCTTTCCTCTAGTATTATGAACATTTATTTTAAGGTATTGATATTAATCAGAGGTCTAAGGATGTCTCACTATCTCGACAAGTAGATGCGAGATCTAACTTGTGATTAGACTCATAATTCTTAGTCTTTATTAAATATTTTGCTAAAAATAAGCAAAGTGGTATGGAGCCTGTGTTTCCACTTATGATTGTGTGCTCCATGTTGGATTATCACCTTTAATACCTCTTTAATACAACCCTAAATGGATAAACTAAATCCCATGATCTAAGGGGTTGAATACATATGTGTTTCCTTTGATTTGAATTCATTCAAAGAAGATCAAAACACTGTAACTACAAAAACATTGTTCTATAGATCATTAATGTTCACTTCTAGATGAATGAGATGATCCTAATTATCTCCTCATGTTCACACAGGAAAAACTAGTTTAAAAGAACCTAGGAACGATAAAAATGTTCTTAAAAATTAGGCACACTATTTTATTCACATAGACCAATGCAATCACATGGGAAAACCAAGGTGTTGGGGATGTGCAGGAAGCTTAGGGGTGATAAAAATATTAGTGATTGTTCATATGGCATAGACCACCAATTTTTAAATTATGACCATGAAATGATATATCATGAGGAATAATAACATCCACCAAGTGTATTCACCTTAACTCCTCTTCTCCTATTCATACTAACAGAAAATTATTTGACCTTCTTGACTTGTCCAAGAGAGTGATAGGAGAGAGAAACTAATTTTTACCATTTTTGGACCTGTTTAATCTTCTTGAACATAAAAATAACTTGTGGGGATCTCAACACACCCTAATAAATCCTTCACACATGCCAAGTGTGTCATTCAGTCCTTACAACTACCTAAAACTCCATTTTTTGAAGTGATCTTCATGTTTCTTACATTAAACCTACCATACTGTAGTTTCAAACACTCTTATAACTCCTTTCTAACATGTGGTATGTTAGATATCCTCTTGAACCATTTTTACTTAGTGTAAAACTATACATTTCATTTTAACAATACCAAAAGGTGAAAAAAAGAGATATTAAGACAAGATGACAAACTGATGATGGGCCTTGCTTAGGCTTGAAATGTTGATTTCTAGAAATTTTCAAATGTAGTTTTCCAATTTTATCTTTTTTCAAAAAAAATATGTGTATTATGAATAAATTAAATATGATAATTTTATAACATGTTGTATGACCTCATTAATGACCATGGTGAACATTTAAAATCTAGGAGACCTTACAACAAGTTTGAATATGCAAGGGGGTTTGAAAAAAATTAACATAGGTTAAAATTTAGTTAACATTTTGGAAATTTCCTAGGGGCATCATGCTTGTTATGCTAAGGACCAATTTCATTCTCATATCCTTTGGAAATGGAGTCACCCATATGCTTTAATTAACACTAAAAAGCATCTGAAGGGACACCAAACACAACAACAAATAAACACACAAAACACACACTTGTGCTCTCATGACCACTTAGGGGAAACACACAAACAACTCAAAGGAAAACACACACCTATCCTAATATATACAATACCTCAAAACACTTGAGGTGAAATAAAACTCTTCATTTCTTCAATTAAGGTAAAAGATAATGTTTCTTGAATCACTATTGCTCCATGAAATCAATCCATCATATGAGGCATACTTGTCAATGAAGACTTGTTTATGGATATAGTCAAAAGACTTACCATTTTTTAATTTTTTGTTGAATGCAATTATATAACTTGGAGATATCATGAATAATCCATCTATCTATCTAAGAGGCTTGATTAAGATTACAACCTATTTGACTTCTATCATGTCCAATTAGTATTCCTTAAACTAATCATTGGGTGTCATCAAATCCTTCTCAACTTCAGATGTGTTTGACTCAAGATATGTTTATTATTTGGATTATTTAAGTATATAATCTTGTTCACCAAATAATTCCTTGTCTACCTAGGTTGTTTCTTGTTTGGCAAAGACCTCAAGCTCATCCTTATGCTCATTGGGAACATGGTTTACCTCATCATTAGGTCTATACTTCTTTTGAAAAGTGGTAAGCCTACTTAACTCCTCAAACTACTTCACTATGTCATTAAACTATTACCACATGTCATTTTATTCTTCTTAGGTTCATGTTCATGAGTTTTCTTTTCCTTGTCAAGCAAAACTGATTGATCACTAGGATTATCATGCTTTGTTACAACTAGGATATGGACATCATCATATATGTGTAAGTTATAATTTCCCCATGAAAATTATTATAGAGTATCATTATAATCTACCTAAATAACTCCATCACATTATTAATGAAGTATGTAATTACTAAGACCTATTTCTTCAAGTCCATATTGCTCAGCTCCCCATTCATCAAGGTACAAGTTAAATATGCCATCAAGAAGAGTTCGAGGTCCCTAATCACTAGGTCGATCATCTTCATCATTAACATTACAAATCATGTTATATATATAGGGCACATATGGATCTACATCAAATCTAGAGATAAATTTGGATTTGATTGACACATTTGCACCATACCTAGTCCTAAAGACCATCTAGGACCAATCTAAAGTCAAGTATACTCCAATCTTAGTGATAAACTCTCTTGATAAAAAAAGTGAAAAATGAGGAGGAACATCCACAACCACAACATCTTGAGAAAATTTTAAAGTATCAAAAACATGGATAAAAAGTTACAAATATTTGATTATGCAAATGGTCTTGGTAGCTGACCCATCTAATTGTAGCACTCCTTTCTAATGAGGCTCATAATTCAAGTTCAATTTATTAGATACTTGCTTGGGCATGACATGATTACTAACTCCACTATAAATAATATAATTATGAACCAAATCATATCTAATGATGATAGATAGATATAATAGAGCAGGATAATCTACATTTTCAACTTTATTTGATTGTCCTTCACTAGGATTTAGAGTGTTTGTCAAAGCTACCTCTTTACCACTAGGATGATTAGTTGTCAAATTGAGTTTTGATATATCCTCTTAAATTAGGTCTACTTGTCTAGTTATTACAAGTGTATCACACATGGATACATTCACATGAGGCCTCTTCATTTTCTCTAAAATGTTAGTGAAAGAGCCACTAAACTTAGCTTGTCTACTAGGAGAAATGGTGTTGCTTAAAACTTGAAAATTTTGAGGTGTGAAATAAATCCTAGAATTTTAATATATTTAAAATAATAATGTATTTGAAACATAATTATGCATACCTACCCTTTGGGATATTCAAAAATTCTTTTAGAACCATTAACATCCCCTTGAACTTCTTCAATTGCCTTCCTCTTTGCTCTTGTGTTTGTAACTATAGGACTTGCATCTTTGCTTGGATACCCTTGCTAATTAATATCACATGGGTCATCTTGTTTCCAATTGAGCAATGTATACCCCACTTAAGTACTCTTTCCATTATACTCTCCTCCATTGGGTACCTCATATTCAGTCATAACTGGCATAGTTACAAAAATTGCCATGAAGGTTTGATTGAAGGAATCATTAACATAGTAAGATGGATCATGACGTTGATCCCATGAATTTTTACTATCATGACCTTGGGAAAGGTTATTTTTATTATGAACTAATACTCTTGAGGTTGAAGGAACATTATGGTTATAAATTTTGTATGATTTTGTTAGAACTAGCTATCCTTGACCTTGAGGAGGACCTTGAAAGGTTGGCCTATTACCTTGATAGTTAGGGTAGGACTGATTATGATGGTAGTGGATTTGGAAATCCCTCACTTATTTATTTTTGATAATTATCTTGATAACTAACATATATTTCTCCATAGATCTCATTCTTTCTACCTCATTAGACTTACATGGTTGACTAGAGGCAACATGATTATGTTTAAGTGTAGGAATGAAAAATAGGTAGGTGTAGGGGTTTCTTAATTAGGTAATAGAGGCATAAGAGGTCTTGGGTAAATATTCCTAGTCAAAATCAAACAATTATCTTCCCTAATGTCCACTTCATAGGAAGTAGGCAATGTGATATCACCCATGTATTGTATCATCATAGTAATATCACTATCAAAAGGTTTAATATAGTAAAGGAAATCATGGTGAGATATGGGTCTTACCAAGATTTAGATTCTATCCCATGTATTCTAAAATCTTGTGTTAAAGTATTGGATGACTTCTTCAGGTGATCTCCTTATACTAGTTAATTTATCAGTCAATGACAAGTTGTCACTCTTGTCTTCAAATCTTCTCCTCAATGCATCTCCCAAATAATCCCATGTGGTTATTTATTTAGAGGATAATTTCACATACAAATAAATAAATTTAACTTTGAAAGATAAAACCAACAACTTGATTTCTATTTTTTCCTCAATAATGTGATGGATATTACATAAGTTAGCAATGTTTCTAACATTCTCATTAGGGGTAATGGCAGCCTCATCAGTGTATGAGGGAACACTTTTAAGGGCATATATGGGGATATCGTCATGGTGGGAAAGTATTATAGGAATATATAAATTGAAGTAAATAAAATATATGTTCCTTGCCATTGTAGCTTTAGAAATTTACAAGAATGGGCCAATCAAAAACTTTCTTATAAGTTTATGAGCAAGGTATGACTTATTTGGGTAAGGATGGGTGTTGGAAAATATTCTTGATTTGTATTAATAATGAGGAAGATTTTTTAATTCAAAAAGAATGAATTTATTAAGAGACCTTGTATTTACCTTAGGAATGAAATAGTGCACTAGTTTTCAACCAAGATTCAAATGTTGGAGTTGCTAGATACTATAGGAAGTGGACTGTTATATACTCCTTATTGTTAAAGCCAACATCCACCTTGAACAACCTTCTTAGACCTCATGTCCCACTAGGTATGCCAAATTTTTTACATATAAATTTTAAACCCTTGTAGGATATGGTTCAAACCTCTCCAAATTTGGATAACATAGGATTAACCCTAACCTATGCGTTGCCTACAATAGGGGTAAACCTATAGATTATGGGCTAGCTCCCTTGATCTATCTTTTAGGCTAACACATTGCCCTATAATAATCACTATTGTGGGTTAAAAGGGAATAGGGGGACATAAAATTAACCTGTAATAATGAAAGTGATACACCTAAGATAACTCCACAAACATACTTGCATTTTCATCAAGAAAGAAGACTGCTAAAACTCACCTCAACTCAATGTTCTTCTAGCATAAGCATTTCTACATATAGGTAGATTTATATGTATATACAAAGGTGGGTGAAAAAGAGGCACAATACTAGACATTTATAATCTCTCTCACACTTCAAATACACCTTAACAAACACATACACTTAATGAGACCAGGTAGAAGAAATTCTACTACTCACACAATGCATACAAGAGCAGAATGGAAGTAAGGAGAAGACATTCATCACTTTTCATCCAAGTACACTACTTGACATAATTAAGAAAGAGTTAAAAAGGAAAAATCAACTTTATAACTTTATTCAAAGGAAAAATAATATGTCAAAATATAAAGGCTTCACCATACCAATTATGGATTACTTACAAGGCCAAAATGGCTTGAAGATATAAAACATAAAAGAGGAGATAGAAGAAGTGAAGTTGGATAGTCACAAGGCCAAGTGTCAAGGATTGAAATATAATTAAAATTAAATAAAATATACTTATATAATAGGTCATGAGGTCCTCTTAGAAAAGGTTCATCACAAATATGACATTAATCAAGTTGGTGAAGAGACACTCCATTATTCTTCTTGAAATTGCCTTGAAGATGAGGAATCTAATTGATTGTATAAAAATGCCATATAATTATTTGACATATATAATATAACTTGAGAAGATGTAAATAATATCAGTGCAAGTCCTTATACACTTCTCTAACTGATGATCTTCCCCTTGACACTTGTATTACTTGTTTGCAGTCACTCATTAGCCTTCTAGGCCTAGACCTTCACACTTGTCACTTAAGTGACCTATAGATGCTCAAGGATAATAATTGAATGGGTGTTATAAAACTCATTAAAACATTATTTTTCCTTTATTATATCAAATATACCTCAAAATATTCAATATCACACTTTTCATAACCATATTAGACAGTCACCCTCATTCTCACTATTCTATCCAAGACTGCCTACAATGATCAACTTACTAGAGGTATTTTCATGCATCACTGAGATGATAATTGAATATTAGGAGCTATAAAAAGTCTCCACACACCTTCCACAGTGACATTCACCTATCCATTCCCTTATTCACTTTAGTTCAACTCAAAACTTATAAAAAAACATAGTATTAATCTAGTCTGTATAAGTGACAGTATGGAAAAACTAAATGTCAAGGAGCCTAAAAGAGTGATAAATAGGTATAAGATAGTTTTCAAGTTAATTGACTATTTTTTTATGCATCTCCCTTCATTTATTTCACATCAGGTTATTGAGAGGGATTTAGGAGGGTTTTAGGTCATTTAGGTTCTTAACATTAATTTATAAAATTTAATGCCTTAACCCTTGAACCAATTCCACTAAAATAAATTTTAGGACCCCCTAAACTATCCATATCTTCTTGAGGTACCATACACACCATCTGTATAGATATGAGCAAAATAAATTGGCTCCTTGAGCTCCTACTTGTATTTTGGGTATCGATGAGATAGATGTGGGCCAAAAAAGGCTAACTTGAGTTATTACCTACAAAAAACTAAGTTAAATAAACCTTATAATCTCCCTTGAAGTCTCAAATTGTTTTTGGTTAGATCATGTGGTCATATGAATGAAGTTATCCACCTTGAGGGTTTAGGTCTAGTTCTAAGCCTAGTAGGTCTAGACTATGTTTAACTATATATGACCACTTATGAGTGGTGAAAATGAATATAGATGTTTATCAACATTTATTAATCCTGAATTTAACCTTATACATCATTAATAAATGATTAAAGGCTATACCATTGCATCCATCACCGTGGCTTTCACTAGGTCAATAAACTACATCACTATGAAATACCCCCTGTCTAAGACAAAAAAGAGGACACTTCCCCATTAATTTTACCAAAGTGATACCATATATATTTATAAATTCATGAGGACCCTATGTGTCAAGTTTCATAACTTTATCATGCTCAATATCCCTTTATACACATCAAAAACTCAAGACTATCTTTCTAGACCTGTGACTATGCAAGATTTTGATTGATTGTAGGTTGAGGTTTTGAACAAGTTTGGATAAAATTATGTTTTATTTCCCATAAACATGAAATTAAAATGAATTTTATATCATTACCATAATAATTATTTCAATGTGGTTACCCATCTTACACTTCTACATACTAAACAAACATGCACATTTTAATGGCCTACACTGGTTTGTGACTATGTCAAGCTGTAGGTATGCATTTAGGAGAAACCAATAGGTTATTATAGGTGATTATTTGTGTCTAATAATCACATGGAATATTACATCATCATTATGAAATTGATTTATACATGTTCATTAATTTCATACTTCTATCTACCAACTAAGCTTGCATCCTTCGTTAGGTAAGGCTAGTATAAATTCTTACTTAAAAATGTAGGTGATTATTTGGGTTGAAGTTGAAGGTTTCATATAGGTTATTATATGATTAAAGACTATAATCACACCCTTTTTTCTCTTAAATTCACTAGATCCATCTCAAACTTTAATATCTATATTTTTGCCTATGACCATGCTATCATCTCTCACCATGAACACACTATAGCTCACCTGTAAGGTTGTATTTATATAGGTTCATTTTGGCCCATCTTGACCTATATGATCTATATTTTTATTAGTGTTTCATTAAATATTTGATGGAGTATAAAAAAAAACATTACCACCCTTTTCTCCTAACAATATAATCTTCTTATTGTGTTAATATGTTACCTATAGGTCTAGGATACAAAAGAGAAGCCATTAGACTTACTTAGACTTCATATACCTCCTCCAAAAAATGGAAATGTGTAAGTGAAAACCTCTTTTTGGAGAATTTAACGTAAAATTTCTCATTGATAAATTTTATCAACTCTGCATCTTTCCTCTAGTCTTGTGAACATTGATTTCAAGGTATTGATTTTAAGCTAAGGCATGAGGATGTCTCACTATCTCAACAAGTATATGTGAGATATAACTTGTGATTAAAATCATAATTCTCAATACTTATTGAATCTCTTTCTAGAGATAAGAAAAGTGGTCTAGATATTTTGTTTACACTTATGATTGTGTTCTCCATATTGGATTATTACCTTTAATACCTATTTAGTGCAACCTACAATGGAATAACTAACTTCCATGATCTTAGGGGTTAAACATGTGTGTTTTACCTTTGATTTGAAGCAATTCACAAAATATAAAAATAATGTAACTACAAAACATTGCTATGAAGACCACTAATGCTCACTTCTAGATGAATGAGATGCTCATGCTTATCTTCTCATGTTCACACATGAAAAAACATTTGAAAACAACCTGGGAAGGATGAAAATTATTTGAAAGACTATGAAAACCATTTGATTCACATAGACCAATGTAATAAAATGGGAAAATTGAGGTGTTGGGGATATGTAGGGAATTTGCAGGTGCTAACAATCTTAGTGATTGTTCATATAGTATGGACCAAAAATATAGAAACTATGACCATGAAATGATAACTCATGAATACTTATAACATCCAACATGTGCATTCACCTTAACTCCTCTTCTCCTATTTGTACTAACTAAAAAATGTTTGACCTTCTTGACTTGTCTAAGAGAGTAATGGGAAATAAACTAGTTTTTGCCATTTTTGGACCTATTGAAGGTTATTGAACCTGAAACTAACCTATGGGGATCACAAAACATCCTTTTAAATACTTCATACGTGATAAATGTGTCATTTAGTTTGTACAACTTCTTGAACTCCTCTTACATTAAACTTACCATATTTTAGTTTCAAAGCCTCTTCTGACTCTTTCTAACATATGCTACATTACATATCCTTTTGAAACATGTATCCTTATGGTAAAACCATACATTTCACTCTAACATGACCAAAAGGTGGTAAAAGGGGATATTAAGACAAGATGACAAATATGACAATGTTAGAACATGTTGGATGACCTCATTAATGACCATAATAAGCATTTCAAACCTAGGATACCTTATGAGAAGTGTGAATATGAAAGGGGGTTTTACCAAATTTGACTTAGGGTAAAATTTAAGCACCAAAGATTTTAATGGCAAGGCCATGTCCCAAATATTGTTACACCAAGGTTATTATTGGCATATCATGGAACAAAAATGTATTAGACATGCCAAATTATACTTACAATGTTATAAATACAACAATTTGAACCATGTACCATCTCATAAGTTATAACTAATTTTATCACCATAGTTGTTCTCCATATGGGGCTTTGATTTGATTGGAAATTTTAATCTCATGTATATAGGTGGACACAAATTCATAGTCATAGCTACAAAAAAATTTCAAAATGGGTGGAGGAAATTCCACTTTAATTTACTATGGGTGTGACACATACAAGTTTTTGATGACCAATATCATCTCCCATTTTGGCATGCCTTCAATTATTATTACTGATAATGGATCATCATTAAAAAACAAGATGACAAATCACTTTATAATAAGTATAACATGAAACATAAAATTTATACACCTTAATACCCATAGGATAATGGACAAACATGGGCAATAAATAAAACCATTATCAAAATACTTGGCAAAATAGTCTAATGATACAACATAGATTGGTATCAATAGATGGTATATGCTTTATGAGTATACCGTACTAGTGTTCTCACACCCACTTAGGCTACACCTTATTCTTTAGTTTATGGTACAGAAGTGGTGGTACTAATTAAACTTGAGATACCTTCCCTACATATTTCTCTTAAAGATATTATAAAATATAATTAACATTTTGAAAAGATATTGCACCAATTATAATATTTGAGTAAAAAATACAAAATGATGCTTGAACATTTATGAGTCTATCAAGATCATGTCAATCATGCATATGACTAAAAGGTTAGGACATGCAAATTTATTATGGGCAACCTAGTACTATAATAATATTAAAAAACACTAATGCATAAAAATACAAGAAAGGAAAGTTTAAACCAAATTGATTGGGACCATTTACAATTACATAAAATTTGGGAAGAGGCATGTACCACCTAGCTAAACTTAAAGGAGAAACTCTTAGAACCCAATTAATATTATGCACTTGTGTAAGTATATTTATTGATATATATCAATATTCAAAAAACAGAAAAAAAATAATTAAAAATATACATATTCAAGATCCAAAATATTTTCAACATTTACATGTTCTATTATCTCCTTAGCCTATATGTTGTTGGTTCCATATTGTATATAACATATATTTTATCTATATATATACACATTTATTTCAATCCTCTTTTAAGTGTGATAAAATCATACCCAAAAACATGATCTATGCACTTTTGGATGTTGGGGCTTCCATGTGCTCACATCACATGGACATTAGGGGCATCCACCTTCTTTTATCATGATACACCTACGTTATATCATTTTATGATAATTTTAAATTATCATGTTTGATATTATATACTTACACATGCCTTTATCCATTCTTATATATTTTGTAGTGTACTCAGTATACTATGTACTTAACATTTTTCGCTAACACATATATCCAAGGACAAGTATTATATGTTTATGTTGGTTGACTGTGTTCCATTATTTTTATTTTTGCACTTCCTTGAGTGCCTTATATTACACTGTATTATTTTTTCAAGAATTTTAATATGATCCATTTATTTTGGCCCTCATGCCAATGTTTTCCTATTTTGAAATTTTTATATGTCATGGCTTGTTGTATGTTAGCATTTGAATATGCCATTTCCATCTTTGTGGAATTTTGACTAAGTCATTTCCATTCAGTTGTGCAAAATTTAACACACCCATTATTTTAGGTCCCATTGGACCTTTATATATATATATATATATATATATATATATATATATATATATATATATATATATATATATATATATATATATATATATATATATATATATATATATATATATATATATATATATATATATGTATATATATATATATATATTTGATTTCTCTTATGTGTGTGTTTGATTACTTATTTAGCTTATATTTTTACTATTTAAATCTTTCCATGATTCACATCATGCATCTTAGGACTTGATGTAATCAAATTCTGAATGATTCAATGATATATATATATATATATATATATATATATATATATATATATATATATATATATACATGTTACTTATATATGTTACATGATCTATACACATAATTATAAAACCATATTACTATTTTAAGCTAAGGTAACTACCAGTTGATGCTTTCCCTCACCTCAAAAGGGGGCATATTAGTGGGTGTATGTCATAGAGACATGGCTTCCACATTTTTCATAGTTTTAGATATATAATTGTGGCATGTTTTGGAAACATGTTTTAAAAACTTATAACATATTTAATTTTCATATTATAATGGGACCATGTTATGGAAACATGTTCTCCACATTTACATAGTTTAAAAATTGGCCAAAAAATATAGTTATATGATTCAAATGCACACTGTGGTGGAATTCTATACATTGTTACCATTGTTATACTTATATTTCAACATTATAAATACATAAAATTCATATTATTTTTAAAAAGGGGCCTA
The DNA here is from genome assembly GCA_037957365.1 of Torreya grandis. NCBI lineage: Eukaryota > Viridiplantae > Streptophyta > Pinopsida > Cupressales > Taxaceae > Torreya > Torreya grandis. The sequence continues at coordinate 1,497,960 of JARHVA010003225.1, forward strand.
AATTTAAAAATAAAAATCAGCTTCAAGTTTCAAAACACTTTTATGGACTGTCATCACCCACTAGGTTAGACTTTTATGGACTGCATTGAGCAAATCTGCTACAATAGTTGGTTCACTTTTTGGTATGGTTGAGGTGATAAAATCACTCAATATTTAAAATTTTATAGGTTTAAATTGATTACATCATATAACCTCACCATATTTTCAATGTGTGTGGACTTGGTTCACTCACACTCATTAGGTTATACATATGATTGGGTTGCACGATTGAGCTAATCTCAACTTCTAGGTGGAAATTGACCTTTATCTCAAAGGTTGGGGGTAAATTTTATCCTTAAATATTTATATTTTTATTCAATTTATATATTTTATATTTTCCTAATCTCAGATCCAATGGTTCATAATGATACATATTTAACAATCAAGTTACAAAAAAGAAAGGTGGTTGCATCAATACATAGGTGTAATCATAAACCTTGTTCTATTTCAATTTTAATCATTTTAATTATTTAATTTTAAGATTATATGAAATTATTTTAAAATATAACATGATATTTTTTTCATTATAGTCACCATCAAAACACTCAAATTGGACTCACACAAAGACAAGGTGTGTTATACACACCCAAGTACGCATTTATTTTACTTTAAACTATCAATTTAATTACTATATGAAAGGGGGTAAATGTAGACAATATATTTGAATTATATATTACCTAAATATTGTACACTTTAAAAATACACATCATGGATGCAACTTTAGCTTATAGAGCTTTCCCACTATCGAAAGGTTCATATACACTATCTCTTTATGCCTATTGCATATATCTTAGTTTGACCACTATTATTCTAATGGTTTATAACTTTTATCATACCCATAATGTTATAAACCTACTTATATTATATCTTAAAAAATTTTATATTGATGAATATTTTATAATTAAATGAACTCTTGCATCCCAGTCAAACACCTATGTTGACACAAGTTTCCTATCCCAATGTAAGTGTCCAATGACCTAAAGTCATCAAATTTGTAAATGAACCATATACCTATGGTCAAATTAAGTAATTTAATGTGAAATATTTTTAAAAATTATTATTATAAATACAAGATTAATACTCATTCATTCCTTTCCTAGAAAATGCCTATAAAATTGTTACCTCTCACAAGAAAACTTACCAATAGCACTCAATCAATAACTCAAGTGAGAAAAGATTCCATATTTTATATTATTTTCATATCAATCAAATGTAAATAACATATAAATTTTTTAATTACTAAAGGATCATCCCATGAGCCATATTTTATAAGTTACAAGCTAGATCACTCTATGTACTTGCTTATCACACATTATATCCTTATGGACACACAAGCCAACATGTAGGGAGAACTACATAGTCTGAAGCCCTCTTTAAATTATTAGATATGTACATATAAATTATTGATAGATGGGTATTTTAGGAATTTATACACCATGTTCCCACTAACCCATTTTCTCCACATCCATTACGAAGATGAAGAACTAGAGTTTTGTTATTTGACCAAGAGGGACAACCCATGATCCTGATTTGGGCACACTAGAGTGAAGGTGAAATAAAAGCCATAATATCCTAGGTGGTTACATCTACATCCAATAGTTATTTCATACATGAAAAATATATCTAGGTTAGACACAAGTTTTGACTAAAATATATGAGGTCAACAAACTTATTTGAGGTCACATTAGTTCTTAATCCTAAATCTGATGACTGATCTAGAATCCACTTCTAGTCTCATTATTTCTTATTCCATATCTAGATCTATATTAACATCATAAATAAATAATTATCTTATTTTAATTATCATTACAATAACTAACATATTTTTACTTTCTATTTTTATCATATCTAATCATAATCAATTTAGTATATGTTTATTTGAGTTTTACAATTAATTAATTATTGTAGAGATAATTGACCACCCTTGTGATTTAGGTTATCTCTAAAAATTTCGATCATATATTCTCTAAATCTATATTTTAGGGTTAAACACCTAGATAATAATATATTATTTCAACCAGCTTGATACAATCAAAATTTGTCCCCATTTATATCCATACAACATTTTCTTAGTCATATGCACACAATTTATGTCACTAATACTAATGTTACTATATCGACTATGTTAATACAATCTAATCTTAATGTTTTTGTGTAAAAATTATATCAAAGAGGTCAATGTAATATGTTAACCTTGAGCATAATATATCAAATGGGTTAAGACCACATATTTTCATTCCTAATCAATTTCGATCTAGTTCTTCTCCTTTCGTAGTTGATCTACTTCCAAATAATACACCTTTCTCTTAGTATTATCTAGCTCACCTTGGATTGATGAATGAGATCCCATAGAATAAATTTATAATTTCCCTTCTCAAACTATGTTCCTTGAGCCATGACTACTTATTCACATCATCACAAATGATTTATGTAGATTTTATTTGACATGAACAATCCTCAACCACCACATATGAGGAAAGAAGCTACTTGCCTAGTTTCGAATATAGTATCTTACAATAGTGTGAATAAATGTCCATTATAATTGAAAAAACTTTAGATAATTCTCTTTCACATAAGTATCCTATCTCTTTTATGATCCTTGATGAAATACTACATCATGTGGATGACCCTATTATTTTCATTAGTGTCCAAGTTTGTGATATATGATTCAAGAGTGAATTGATAGATGAAGGGTCAAAAACTTGTGTTTTCTCCATTAAGTTCATCAAAATTGTTGGATAATCCAAATGCAATCTTAATTTTAACCAAAACATGTGCCAAAGATATGATAAAATATAAATTCCTCCCCTCATATGTGTTTAGATCCTAGTCATAGTTCTTCCCATCATATTTAGAGATAAGGTTATGATATTTAACTATCCATTATCCAAAACAATATTCTTAATTGACCCTAGACTCATCCAATGATTGAAATATCCTCATATATATGCTAGTGTGTCGAATAGCCCCCATAAGGGTGATAAATGAAATATTCAATGTGATACCAACCCTTGTAATTTTGAAAAATTATAAGATAATGGCATGTTTAAAATACCTTCCTTTTAACCTTTAAATACCATTCCATTTCAAGAATACCATCATTTTAAATATCCCATGAATTATAAATGGGGTTATAATGTTCACCCTTAGCCTATAGGAATCATACCCCTTACCCATTAGATTTATATGATGAAAATGCTAATGATATAAATGTTAATATCAAAAATTTATATCTCCCTTATAGCATCATAACTCAATTTCCTCCTTTCCTACAACCCCCTTTTCACAAGAATATGACTAATGACTTTCCTAATTTTATGGTATTGATGTAGGAACATCATTAAAATTATGATGAAATAATCTTGTCAATGTTTTTAGGAGTCTTAAGAGGTATATAAAATAATCGTAAGCCTTTTTGAGTCATTAGGAGTTTTTCTAAGGTCATTTAAGGTCTTTGGAGAGTTTCCCTCCAAAATTTAGAATTTAAATTTTTAAATGCTATTCTTGTATATGCATGAATACATGTAATTGTATAAGGATATTTATGATTTTAATAAGTATATTAGGAGTATAATATGTTTTTATGGGTATATTAGTCCATATCTCATTCATAATTATCCAAAAATATCAAATAAAGTTCATTTAACTAAAATATTACTCAAAAAAGTGGGTAATTGTTACTTTGATGATAATTGGTTGAGAGAGAATCTTGGGTGAAATTAGAATATCCTATAATTATATTTTTCTTACTTGGTTAAATAATAATCAAAAAAATAAATGGAAATTAATTCAAATGTTATAACAAACTTGAACGTTGAATAATTTAATGATTGTAAATAGATGTCCATTTTGTCATTGAAAGTTAGAGGTCTACAAGTGCACTGGTGTGTTTATTTACATAAGAAGAAAATAATTTTGGTTTAATTCATTTATTTTTAATAATAATAATAATAATAATAATAATAATAATAATAATAATAATAATAATAATAATAATAATTCAATGTTTTCTTAATCTCACTTAGCACTCATTTGATGTATATACTCTCCTAACCTTCTCAAAACCTTGTTTTCACTTGAAGTCACACACACAAATGACTTATTTTACATATAAATCCTTGTATGGGTTTGAATTGAAAATTTTAAAATTTGATGTAGGTATTTAATAATCTCTTAAAAGTGACAGTTTTTGAATAAATACATTAATCTATATGAAAAATCATTTTTTATCTCTTGGGTTCTATATTTCTACAAAAACCCTAAAACAGGGTTTATAGCACAAAAATACTTATAACTTAAAAAGGTCCAGTGAAATCCATAAAAAAATTTAGGTAAGTTTATATATATGGTTTATAATGATTTATAATTAGTTTTGTGACTAAGTTAAACCTATGGTTCTTTTTATAACTGACTGAGTTCTGTATACCTATAGGTGTTTATAGAGAGGATTCTAAAAAGGATAAATTTGACCATTTTTCTTGTTTGATCTTCAAAATTATTAAAAGGGTTTTAAAAAAAATTTGAGTAAATTTAGAATATGTTTTTAGACTTATCCAATATATTTAGTTATTTAACTAAGTCAAATTCTTTTGAGAAGGTAGATTAGGTTTGTGTAGGCCTAAAAAAGGAAATTTAGTGGTGTGTTCAGACTTTTAGGAATACAATACAAGGATTGGTTTCATACATATATAGATGATTTATACAATTTTAGTAAGTTATTTATAAATTTATTTATTTTATTAAAAAATAGAGTATTCTTGTAAGATCAATTAGACCTACGTACAATCCTGTTGGTAGAATTAAAGATTGTGACAAGTTTCCTTGCCATTTGATGATGGAATTCATATCCAGAGCTTGTTTAAGTATATTTATATGTCTAAACCCATTTTATTGACACATTTAAGTTTTAATTAAAGATAAATAATATTTAAAAACACAAATATTAAGTACTATGTGTAAAACTACATGTAGGTGTTTATTGAGATAAGGCAAAAGATAGAGATTTAAAACCATTTTGCTTGTGAGTTGGAGTAGTTGACCTTGTATAAGGTATATATGTTTTTGTTTATCAGTATAAATTTTATAAATATAAAATAATTTTTTTTTAACTTTAAATTGGTTGAAATCCTTAAGAGGTATAAGTAGGCCTAATAGGTCTATTTATAAGCCAAACATGTCAGTTGAGTTTTGATGGTCAATTTCTTCAAAATAAATTTTAAGATTGAATTAATTCATTGGTAAAACCCTCATAATTTTTTTTAAATAAATGTAAGTGTGCATTTTTTCAGGTTATTGGTTGAAAAATAATTTTATTTAAAGGTAGATCATAATCTTGAGATTGAGTGCTCTATTTTAAGTCAATGAAAGTGTCTTCTAAACTGATACAAAGGTTCAAAAAGTCAAGAAATAGTACTAAATAATAAGTTAATTAGTATTTAAAGACCAATACCCAAAATTATTTTGTGATAAACTAATAGATAGTTTATGGTTAGGAATAGACCTATTTTCAAGTAATTTTCATGAATACGTTGGAGTAGATCAAGTTGATTAAATGGACCACTTACTTTGACACCAAGTGGTTTCAGAGCCAAGAAAATCTACGATAAAGAAGTAGATAAAGAGGATTTGATTTTAATTATAGCGAATATGACCCATATAAATAAATTAGGTTGATACATATGAAGAATATTTGAAGAAAGGAGGACAACAAACTATTAAAGATAAGCTTGTATAGGTGGCACTTTGGATTAAAGGTGTTAAAAAGGGTAAGATAAGGAAATTAGGAGAGGAGGAAATGATTATGGAGTTGAGAAACATAAAATAATGCTTGAAATAAGTTGAAAAGGTACAAATAAGAGGTACTATAAGAGGCTACATCAGTGATGATGAAGAGGAAACAAAAGAATACACATCAACATCAAAGGAGAAAGAAAGTGTAGAAGAAAGATTTATAAAGGCAATTAGGAAGGTAAGTTCCAAACCTAAATTTTAATTTCCCATGCATGGTTAAATTATTAATTTAGAATTATTGATAGGTTGGATAAATTATCTAAAAAATTACTTTGATTATGAGAATGTGGATGAGGATAAAAAAGCGAAGTTTGTTGTGACGAGGCTAAGAGGACATGCATCACTATGGTTGGATGAAATATAGAATGATAGAGTAAGGAAGGTAAGAAAAATATTACCTTATGGGATAGTATGGTGGATAAATTCAAATGTAATTTTATACCTAGAGTTTATCAGACTAATATTATTAGGAAACTTCAAAATTTGAAGAAAAATATTTGACAATTAAGGAATATACTAAAGAATTATATATATTGACTATAAGAGTTCATCATATTGAAGAAGACATGGAGAAATTATTTAGGTATTTAAATGGTATAACATTAATTATTTAAGATGAAACTACTCTATTGTATCCTATAATAATGGAATAAACTTATCAACTTTCACTTAAAGTACATAAGAAGTTAAGTAAAATCTTAAGAGACAAGAATAGTTATTTCAAAAACAAGAGGTAGCATGGTGAGATCATCCACATTTATGAAGAAAAATATATCATACCTTAAAAATAATCTAAAATTTCAAGAGGAAATCATACATACAAATGAAGGACATTATATTTAGAAGGTAAGGAAGGTTTCTTTGGGGGTAGATTTTATGAAAGTCAGGAATTTGGTCATAAATCTTATGAATTCCTAAATTATTTTAAAGGAGGTCATATTTATCAGATTTTTTAAGTTGATAATGAATAAAGTACAAGGTCAAATTAATAATCTAAAAGGATAAGGTTATTATTGATGGATAAAGTGCTTCTTAAGCCAAAGGAGGAAAATGTTGAATCAGTACAAAGACAAAGATTATTTAGGACTAAATGCAAGGTGAAAGGTAAGTGTTGTAAAGTTATTATTGATAGTGGGAGTACTGAAAATTTTATGTTTATTGAGATGGTTATCAAATTAAATTTCAAAAAGGTAGTTCATCTGACTCCTTACAAAGTTTCCTGGTTACAAAATGGACATAAAATTTTAGTGAATGAATAGTTTAGATTATATTTTCATATTGGAAGATATAAGGATGTGGTATTAAGTGATAGAGTAAAAATGGATGCTTGCCATGTTATTATAGGCAAGCCATGGTAGTATGACATGAAATATTTCCATGATGGTAAACAAACTTATATTTTTGAGGAATAAGGAGAGAAGGATATAATTCTCCCAATAAGGAACAAGGAACAACAATATAGTGCAATAATATAGTGATGATGACAAACAAAAAATAATTATTTACATAAATAAAATAATTAGAGGTGGATGACATCATCAAATAATTTTTACAATAGGTAAATGAAGATAAAGAGGAAGATGTAGCCATTAAAGTAATTGATTTACCTTTATAAAACCAGATTTTATTGAATAAGTATGTGAATGTGGAGATGAATGAATTTTCCAATGAACTATTTTCAATAAGCAACATAACTCCTCCAATAGATTCTATTGTATAGGCTCATTTTCCAAGAGATATTGTCTTGGAAAGCAATGGAAAAGAAAAAGTGTCAAGTAAGTAGCATGAGGATGGGGAATAGGAGATTATCTTAAAAGACAATAAGAGGATTTAATGTGAAGAACCCATAATTAAGGTTAGAAACATATATGAGTAAGTTATAGATGAAAAATATAAAACATATGAAGAAATAGAAGAGAGTTAAAAGTCTAAGAATAAGTTATTATTTCAAGTTGTTTTGACTACCATATACTTGGTAGTCATCTTAGTGATAGGAAAAAGATCTCAAGGACCTAATGAAAAAGATTATTTATATGATATGTTTGTTTTATGTGTATAAGTAGTTATATCAAGAAATGAGAGGAAAATTTAAAACAAAAATGACAAGGATGAGTGAAGGAGATACTTTATTTTTCAGGTAATCCTACCATATAGAAGATACAAGAAATAAAATAAAACCTTGATGTGTATTTGTGGAATATCATTACAAATTGATCTAAGTTAGGTCTTTGGAGAAGCTTTGGTGAGAACCTACTTAAAAATTTTAAATGAATGTATCCAAGTGTAATGGAATGAATACACTGGTGAAGGTAAAGTAGGCCTACAACAAGAAAGAAGACCTTGGGATCTAGGAGGAGGAGTTTTGAGAAATTACAAAAGAAATAATGATTATAAATAAATATAAGAATATATTTCAATAAAATTTACAACTAGAAAGCACAAGGAAAGCATTGAAACATGAGCAAGAGGTCCTAAAAGTTTTCAATATTAGTAGTCTAATGCAGGAGCATCATTAAAAATATGATGAAATGGTCTTGTAAATTATTTTAGGATTCTTAGGAGGTATTTAAAATAATAATAAGCCCTATTTTATGCATTAGGATTTTTTCTTTAGGTCATTAAAGGTCTTTGGAGAGTTTCCCACAAAAATTTAGAATTTGAATTTTCAAATGTTTTTCTTGTAAATACATGAATACATGTACTTTTATAAGTATATTGATGGCTATCATAAGTATATTAGGAGTCTCATACATTTTTAGGGGTCTCATAGTCCCTCTCTCTATCATCATTATCCAAAAATACCAAATAAAGTTCATGTAACTAAAATATTACTCAAAAACATGGTTAATTACTATCTTGAGGATAGGTGGTTGAGAGAGAATATTGGGCCGAATTAGACCATCCTATGCTTGGATTAGTATTCCTTGTTTAAATAATCATCAAACCAAAAAAAGGAAACAAATTTTAAGGAAATAACAAGCTTCAAAGTTGAAGTATTCCATGACTATAAGTAGATGTTCAATCTATTATTGATGGTTCAAAGGTCTATAAGTGTACTAGTGTGTTTATTTACATAAGTAGAAAAGAATTATGGTTGTGTTAATTTGTTTATAGGTTGATTATTTATTAATAGTAATAATTTAATGTTTTTTAAAACTCACTTATTACTCATTTTATTTATACACTCTCCTAACCTGATCAAAACTTTGTTTCTATATGCAATCAAAAATGCATCATGTCTATTAATCAATCCTAACTCAGAGAAGATAGATCATACTTACACTTCCAATTGGGGATACATCAGATAATTAGGAACATGACCAATATGGGGATCCTGTAGACCCAATTAGGGGATCTCTTATCACAATAAACCATGCTAAGGAGGGTTTTAAATCCTCTAGTCAAGCACAATCATGTAACAACCCTAATTAAGCCCTATGTTTTATTTCACTAAACTAATATCAAGTAAAGTCTAATCTAGTGCTCACCAAATATTTTGGCACAAAGTGGGGGCAATAAAAAATAAAATCAAACATGCATAGAAAACATATACTTATATCAATGTATATATAATCCTAATGGATGGAATAGAAGTACAAATGCATATCTATCTACTTTTACAAAGTAGGAACAAAGTTAAGAATACTTACTTATGAAGACAAACTGATCAAGCATAAATTTCTTGATTGACCAAGGTCCTTCACAAGAGGTTATTATGGTATGTAAGGATGACAAAAACAAATTAGCTCTAGGCTACACAACCTATCAATGCATACAAAAAACTTTTCCACAAGACAAGATCCATATCTCCAAAGAAAGTATGAAACCCTAAGATTGATCCTCAAATAGAATGGTGGATAATAAGATGTATAATATATTTTACTTATTATTATCTTCTCTAAATAATGGTGAAATTATCTTGTATATATAGGTAGATTTAACCCTAAGACGTTCTAAAAATTTTGATCGATAGGGTTGACCCAATTGACCTAGCAGTGAATTTGATAAATAAACATGATAAATAATGAACTAAGTTGGCAATGTAAGCCAATTTCAAAAATAATATAGGGTTGACAAAGTTGACATAGTCTTAAAACTATCAAGTACAGATTCAGGTTAGAAAAAGGCTAAATAAAGGTGGAAAATGATTTGAGGAGGGTGAAAATAGGAGGTTAATCTTAGGGAAATTGTTTTTAGGAGACAAGTGTGTAGATAGTAAGTGGAAAAAAGGATAAAAATCCTACAAAACACTAATGGTCTACCCACCCCTTTCCCGGTGTACCCTTTAAGGTGTGCACTCAGAGATATTGAGACTTGATGGGTTATTGAAAGATAAAGAGTGTTAGTAAGTGATAAAAAAATTTAAAATATTATGTATATACATATACCCTACTCAAATATCATCACGTGTCATAAGATTACAACACAAGATGATTCTTCAGGAATAGAACATGATGACACATAATGCTAATTCTAAGTAAGATGTAGTAAGGAGAAAATAAGATAAATGAAAGGACATAATTGAAAAATACATATCTTTGATTACATTAGTTTTCTAGACAAATAAGGAAACTTCAAGACATGTGGAGGTGTCCAATCTAAAGAACATTAGGCAAACCTGTAGATATTAGTGGAAAAAATTGAAATTTTTAGAATATAGGCATATAGTATTGAAAAATGAGTTAGTCAAGATAAAGATATGAGGATCTTAGGAAAATTTGAAAATTAGGATTGTTAAGTCAAGGTTAGAACAAAAATATTTAGGGTAAATGAATGATAAAATGATGGAAAATTAATGACAAATGATGGTAGAACACACTAAATCATATTGTAAAGAATGTAATACATAAGTGGAAAAAAGGAATGTGGAACATATTAAATCATGTTGCAAAGCATGTAAAACATGAATGAAAAGAAAGATATATCAATGCAAGAAAACTCTAACAAATATATGTAAGCAAGCGACAAGTAATCCCATATAAGATAAGTATGTCAAATCAAACATAAATAAAAACATGAATGAATGAAAATGAAATATAAGTCAACATGGAAGACAAAATGAATAAGTCATACATAAAGAGAAATGTGTATGAATTCCAAATTTCATGTGTAAGATAAGTGAAGTCCATAAAAATCAAACAAGAACATGATAAATATATGAAAATCAAAATCTTTAAAGGATGAAAACTCAATTTTAGTAATTTTTTAAAGATTTAATGTAAGAAAACACAACCACCTAATGACATGAATAGGATGATAATGATATGATGTGGTAAATAAATGGTGTAAGGGTGTTTGTAAGCAAGGCTTGATCCTATCCAAGGTCTTATAATTCAACTCACAAATTATAAACCAAGAGGCATAATAAGGTAGATGTGATCAAGGATGTGATTAGATAAAAGCAATATCCAACAAGGAAAATGTAAGGAACATCCTAGTAAGAATTATACACACTAGGCAAGTGAGAAAAGAACTATCAACATTAAGGAATTAGGACATTTTAAATAATGAACACAAAGCTTGGGATAATACGTGAAGTATATAGATCATCCCATGAAGGCTATATTCATGAAAAGTAAAATGGATATACCTTCCCAAAATATGTTCCTCATTATTAAAAACCCCTTATAGAGCTATCAGTCTACTATGAAGATTGGGTACTTACGTGAGAAAGTCAATAACACTAAAAGATTTTGTTATTCTCCTTTTCTAATCTACTAACCTATCACACCCCAATGGTCCTCAACTCTATTGTGAGGCCAACTGTGGAGTTTGAGATTCAACTAGAAGAAGGATATGTGTTTATAATCATGTCTTTTAGTGTGATTTAACTTTTATAATTTTTAATGTTGCCTTTTGGATCATTTATTTATATTTATATTTTATGATTTATCTTTTAACTTGTTTTGGATTTTTATATTCATCCTCCATATGAATTAGGAAAACCAAACATGGGTGTTAAAAGATGAAAAAAATAAGAGAGATTACACTTAGTCACTAGAGAAAAGGACCTAAATACCAAGGTGTATAAAATATCCTAGACTTTCCCACAAGTAAGTGTATTATCTCAAAGGTGACTGATGTGAGCCTCAAATGAAATAAAATAAGGGAAATGTGGGAATCATGAGAGATCCATATATGTAATAAGTGACATAGTGATGAACATGATCATAGATGATCATAAGGAGGTAGAATAGTGTTATAAAAGGGATGAGGCTATGCTTATGATAGTTATGTCACTAGAGAAGTCATGCTAGCCTAAAATGGATCTAGTACAAGCACCAATAAAAGTATTAGTCATCCTAAAAAGTGATTTAAAGATGTTTAATGTGGTAATTTGTGAGGAAGGCTAGGTCCCATCCATGGTAATATATTGAAAATCACAAGGTGAACATCGATGAGGTGAATGTTAAATAAAGGGGAAAAGTAGTCATAAAGATGCTAAGGCAAAGAATGACATAAAAAAGATAAAAATGAAAGAGATACATAAGAACCAAAATGAAAACAAATGCCAAATTTAATGTGTAATAAAATCAAAGAAAATAAAGGAAGATAATGATACTAGTAAAGTAAAACTTAAAGAATTAAAATTCAAAAAAACAAATAAACATGAGACAAAAAATAAAAATTAAGATCTATGCTAATCTATATATCAAAGATGAGCATGTGAAATACAAGTATATAAGTCTTAGAAGGTTTCTTGAAGCTGAATTTATTTGTTATCATGCATTGTAGAATAAGAGTGGGGATTGTAAGAGACCCTAATGGATAAGTGGATGTAGGGATAGGCATCACAAGATGCCCTAAAGTCTGAAGGGACATGTGGATGGGCATCACAAGATGTCCCAACATGTGAGGTGGAGTGAGGTAACATTGAACTATTAAAATGATTTACATTGGTTGGTAGGCGCGATTGGAGATAGGTAAATGTGTTAGTTTGTTAGTTTTTAAGGATGTTGAATGAGTCATAAGATGCATAGGAGAGGTGTGAGGAGTAAAAGGGGGACCATGTATGATATGCTTTAGAGTAGGCATTTGAACTAGGTACTCTTTTGGTTCATGTGACCTAAGAGGTTGAGGTTCAATGGATGCGACAATATGTTTAAAGTTGTTGATGATAGTTATTCTTTCCATATTGGTGTAATAATAAGGATCAATTGTGCTTTGAAAAAAATTAGTGGATGAGGTGTAGGTATGGGATAATTTTTGTTTTTCATTAAGTAGGTGATTTCGATGTGATTGTGGTTCTTGAGATTGAATTTGATAAGCTTGAAGATAGTCTTGATAACATTGTTTTGCTAGAGTATCAATATTAAAATGTGGACTAAACAAGGAAGAAAGAATAAATCAGTGAAGATCATGACAAGAGTCATGATAATAACCTATATTAGCATGACACTAACCAAATTTAATAAGATTTTACCATTTTGGAAGAGGTTTGGAAGGATAAAAGTTGACGCATTTAGAGGGTGTTATATTTCTTCTTAAGTTGTTCTATACTCAAGGGAGGTTGGGTTGGGTTAAAATTGGTTGAAATGGATACTCCTTTTGAGATTTAGGAGGCTTGGATAAATAAATGTTATGATAAAATGATTGGAAAGGTTATTTAATAGTTGTTTGAGGTGTTTAAAATTGAATCATAAGAAATACTTTCCTTTTTTCTTGGTATAAGGCATCTTCTAAAGTTTTAGGGGAAAAGATTGAAAATTTGTATTGAAAGGGATATTTAAGAGCAGTAAAAAATAGTTTTAAAAGGGTATCATCATTCATGTTATGGTCCACTTTGTGAGCTAGAGACTTCCATAGTTTGATGAAAGTGTGAGTGGATAAATTAGGAATTTTCTTGGCATTGATGAAATGGCTAAGGTAATTTTCAAAAAGGTCATCATGTTAGAATTCCTTCATTAGAGAATTAACTAAATCCTATAGTTATGAGATGGAATGTCTAGGAAGTTGTTTGTACCATTCAAGTGCATCACCAATAAAGGTTTTGGCTAAGATATTGGTGGTATCAAAGGTGTTAATTTGGATCCATTCATTATAGATATTACCTAAAGACTTAAGAAAAATAGTAGTTTCCTTAGCCCCATTATATGTCATCGTTGGAGAAATGTTTCCAATATTTATGGATGTAATAAATGTAACTAAAGGTTTATTTGAAAACTTTGAAGCATTTTGTTATTCATTGGAGGTTGAGGGATGATAATAACATTGGTATATCTAAGAGGAGGAGGGAAAAAATTTTGATTTGGTTGAGACATGATGAATTGAGGTGGTTGACTAGTCATGTGTAATAAATGTTTTTGCAGTTGCATCATTTGGAAATGCTTATTTGTTTGCATGATGTTCATTTGTTGAACTATTTGTGAAATAATTTGAGTTGTGTCAATTTGTGGATTTAAATGTGGGGTATTGGTGTTGATAGGAATATGATTGTTAGTGTCAGTGGGAGGAGGATTCTTTTTGGGTGGAGGATTCCCAATATTAGTGTTAGTTGTATTAAGTGTGGTAGGAGTAAACTTGGTAAAACCACCATTATTGGTAGGAGTGTAAATAGTATTATCATCAAGGTTTTTGAATAATTGGGAATAATCTAAATTATCAATTTGAGTGGTTTCAACCATGTTACTTTGGAAAGAGATAAGGCTTGGTGATCTTATTATGGGTGTAATAAGAAGATTGTGAACATTGGTTAAAAGAGGTGGAACATAATTTGAGGTTCCAACATTTGATGTAGATGGTTTGATGAGTTTATGAATTCTAGGGTTAAAAGGTGTAAAAGTGGTATATGGTATATGATTTTCATGGTTTTGGATTTTTCTAAAAGTATTATCTATATCTACTATATGGTATGGGTAGATCGATATTGATAAGATTTATAACCATGTGATGAAGAGATACACCATAAAGATTTGTATTTTATGGTGGATAGGTGGGGTAAGAGAGAACAACCCATGTACATTTAGAATGGGTTGAGACTATCAAGAAATGATTTACTAAGAGGATTCATGATGCCAAGCATGAGTGGATATCAAAAAGATAAGAGGAAAAATAGGGAAAATACTAGCCAAAAAGAGGGACAATGTTGAATGATACTAAGTCGACATAATTAACCTAGTATGTTAGGGACATAGTTTTGAATGATACTAAGGCAACACTATCAACATAGTATGTTAAGGAGATAGTTTTAAATGATACTAAGTTGACATAGTCAACTTAGTATGCTAAGGACACAATTATGAATAATACTAATATGACACAATCAACTTATTATGTTTGGGAGATAGGTAAATCAATCTATAAAAGATTGTGTCGATAGAGATGATAGTGTTCTAAAAACATGAGAAATTTTATAATGCACTTTGAAACCAAGAAATGGAAGTAAACATATAATAAATTGGGTTAATGAATATGATCCAATTGAGGCACACAACACAAAACATTGAACCAATGCTAGCCAATGCAAGTTTTTTCAATACAACATACAATTGAGCAAAGAACAAGCAATCAACATGGAAAGTAAATTCTAACTAAGTGGTCATATTGAATGTTATTAGATTATTAGATTATGATTTTAAGTGTGAAAGGAAATTAGTTATAACCAAAGAACTATAAATTAATCTATGGATGGTTTCAGGATGTTTAGGCTGAAAGGGATCTATGTTGGCAATGGCACTATATATATAGCTTGGTATTAGGGCCTACCCCCTCACTTCACACATCACAATAATAAGGGTGTTGAGTTATATATATATATATATATACATATACATATATATATATACATACATATATATATATATATATATATATATATATATATATATATATATATATATATATATATATATATATATATTATAAAATAACTCAACACCCTTATTATTGTGATGTGTGAAGTGACGGGGTAGGCCCTAATACCAAGATATATATATGTATATATATACATATATATATGTATATATATATGTATACATATATGTATATATACACACACACATATACATATATATATATATATATATATATATATACATATACATATATACATATACATACATACATATATATATATATATATATATACATATATATATATGTGTGTGTATATATATATATGTATATGTATATGTATATATATATATATGTATATATATGTATGTATGTATGTATATATATATATATATATATATATATATATATATATATATATATATATCATTAACAACATGTTTATACTTGGCCTAAAAACTAAGTCAAATTCCCCTTTGGTGATGAAATCCAAGTAGGTAGGCCTTGGGTAGATAATTGTTTAAATGCATTTTTAATATTTTGTGATTTGGTAGTGTGTACAAGAAAATTGAAAATATTACAACTAAATAATATATTTAAACACCACCTAATTAGATTATGTGATCTATTCTAAGCATGCAAGTAATAGAAAGTGAAAGTGTGAGCTAATTACTAGCATATAAGTGTTAATTCTAACTTTTAAACATAGTACAATGTTGGTTTAGATGATAGTGTATGTAGAGATTATAAAATAGAGTTGATAGTGTCAACCTAATCTTCCAAATAGAAGATAAAATATAGAACTAGGCTGATAAAATGGACCTAGTTTTCTGTTTAGGGGTAGTTTTAAAGACTACAAATTTTGAAAAACAAAATTGTAATGAATAACAAAAATGACAGAGAAAGAGAGAAAAGAGCATTGGTGGGTTGGAAGATGCCTAGAATTTGCAAAACTTATGGTAAATCTTCTTGAAATTTATGCCAACTAAGTCGATAGGGTCGACCTAGTTCTATAAAACCCTGTTATTAAAGCATGTAAAAATAACTTAGTTGATAAGGTTGACCTAGTTTATTTTTTGGAAGCTATCTGTAAAACTTTGTCGATAGGGTCAACCTAGTTTGTTATCTAGAAGTTGTTTGTAAAACTAAATCAACAGTATTGACCCTAGTTTATTATCTAAAAGTTGAAAAAAATAATGTGTTGACCTATTCGATCTAGTAACTTGTATCTAATGATGACCTACATAGAAAGAATAGATTCATATTGATATGGTTATGTGTTAAATTTAAGCATAGAATTTAGAATTATACTAGCATTGTTGACTTGGTATCACAAATAGAGAAAAATAATAAATAAAATGATAGAATAATTAAAAATGTGAAAGAAAACCTACAATGGTTAGATTCAAGTTGGGTTCACTAGAATGTATGCAATAAAAAATGCATCATGTCTATAAATCAATCATAATTCAAAGAAGATATATCATAATTACACTTTTGATTGGGGATATATTGGATAATTGCGAACATGAATAATATGGGGATCTAATAGACCTAATTAGGGGATCTGTTATCATAATAAACCATGCTATGGAGGGTTCCAAAGCCTTCAATCAAGCACATTCATGCAATAAACCTAACTAAGCCCTATGTTTTATATTCACTAAACTAATAACACATAAAGTAAAGTCTAATCTAGTGCTCACCAAAGCTTGTGGTTGTTGAGAATTAGAAGAGCCAAACACGGATTTAACAATGCATAGAGAATATTTTAAAACATAATGATAATATTATTACTCACTTATTGAATTAATTTAATCTGGGACATTACACAAATATATAAGAATATTATTCTTATAACTTCTTTCCTATTTCTCTCACCCAAATCTTATAATTAAGAACACACTATTTATGATATATTATTATAATGATTAATAATATATCACAATGAAATATATATTCTAACTAATATAATCTTACTATATTAACCATATGATTATAACCAACCTGTAACAAATATTTACCTCTCGATAAATTAACCAACTACTATTTACCTTTTCATAAATACTCAAACTCATAATGTAAAATATAGATTTCCTAACATCTCCTCCCATAGTTTTTACATGGTGAAAAAATATTTACACTCTTATCTGGAGTATGCTCACCCATTGTAGTATGCCCTATTTAGCTCATGGCCTTGATACAAATAAATCCTCATGCCTCCCATGGTTTTACGAGTTTACCCTAAACCTTGACATGAATAGGAACACCATCTACCTCCAAGAATTTTAAAAAATAGAACTATGTGCCACTACATACTCATAGGTTTCAATACTATTGATGTAATCTTGCTACACATAACCACTATATGCAGAGGAATTCATCATGCATTTACATTAAGTGACAAAAATAAACGTGTCACTAATGGTCATCTCCATAAAGAAGTAAGGTAGTCATGATCTATCTACAGTAGTTTCTCTCCTAACTATGTTAAAAAAATGCATTGTTCACCTCCTATGGTTTTTTGGATCTCTACCACAAACCCTTTCAAGATCTATGAACTAATTTACATTGGTGATTTCTATCCTTTCAAAATGTTTTCACCTCAAGGAATTATGTTTAAAATTACATTCAAATTACAATCTTGAATAGGCATATTATTATGTTTTTATTTCACAAAAACACAATGGAAATGAAAAAACACACCACACAACAAATCACCAAAGCATTGGTGTAGTCCTATCATTGGTGATTGATGAGAGGTCACTAAAAGACCTCATTCCTATATGTATCCTCCAACCTATAGTATGTAACCTCTCACTTAGATGGTATGTTGATGTAGTTTAGGTACATGTTGATTTGAAGGGAATAGACCCACCCCCCCACCCCCTCCCCACAAGATTGACATTTGTCTCAGGATGTCAGGGTTGCTTGAAAATGCGTTCATAACGCAATTATTTTTTTTACAATTTTTTTTATTTTTTACATTTTGACTTTTAATATACAAAATGAATTTTACTAAAAAATGACTTGACTCTAGACTTGCCACTTTTACTTTGAAAAATGTGACATATTTAAATATCAATTATTTTCACATAGACACAAAAATGAATTTTTGACTCATTTTTTAACATGACTAATAACTTTATCAATATACTTGGTGCTAAATAAATTTTTGACAAAAAATATTCTTTGACACTTTTAAGAGTTTTGACTAAAATTTGATAATGGACTGAAATAAATAAACACACGCCTCTTTTATAAAATCTAATTTAGACTTTATTGTGCATTGACCAAACAACATTTAAAATTACTTAAAGCTAAGATATGACATGTTTTAACATAAAAAAAAGAATGGATTGATTATATCAAGATTTTAACATTAAAAAAAAAAAAATATTCTAATGACACAATGTTAACATATACTTAATTTTGACCAGCTAAACTTTGATGATAAGCCATAAAAATATACCTAAAGTAAAAGACATTAAGGTTTTGACTAATCAGACTTATCATAAAAATGGAAACTATGACACATGACATAACTTAACAAATTTAAAATCTTAGACATGACTCAAAAAAGCTAATAATGAACAAAAGGGACATGAATATACAAAGATATAGAACTGTTTAAGACTTGCATATAAGAAGGGCAAATGAATTAAGATACAAATGAACTCTGCACTTTGTTATAAACTTTGAATACAAGGGTGGATAGTTGGATGGTGCACATGATTAGATATACAATATGGCTTATAGTTCATAAAACAACCTAATATACTGAACACTTGATATGAGGAAGGCCAAATAGTAGAATTAAATTTCTGACTTTTGATCATTTGTGTCCAACATAGCATGAATTAAATATCCATTTGTCTATTGATGGAATAGTAAAAATACAGAACCATAGAGAAAATGATATGCAATTGGGTTAAAGATCAGAATTCCTAGTGTGGGCATGCATTGGTAGTTTTAATTTAGTGTAGTAATATGACAAGGATCATATCTAAATTGCTATAGATAGACAAGTGTCACTAAATCCTTCTTCCCTTCAACACAACTCTAGATGCATATATAAAACTAAATATCTATTCTTAGTATGAATATTTACACTATGTCATCCTCTAAAAACTATGGCTAGCAAGAAAAAATTATCTGCACTAATCTTATTATCTCTAAAAAATAATTCAACTCCTACATAGGAGTAACTAAAATCAACAATTAAGATTCCCCATTCAGATCTCAAACTCCCATACCCACTCTGATACCACTATTGAGAATTGGAAGAGCCAAACATAGATTTAAAAATGCACAGAGAATATTTTAAAACATACTTATAATATTATTACTTATTCACTAAATGGATTCAATCTAGGACATTACACAAATATATAATAATATTATTCTTGTAACTTCTCTATTTTCTCTCACCCAAATCCTATAATTAAGCACACATTATTTATGATATATTATTATAACCATTAATAATATATCACAACAACATATATATTATAACTAATACAATATTACCATATTAACCATATAGTTATGACCAACCTATAATAAATATTTACCTCTTAGTAAATTAACCAATTACTATTTACCTTTTTATAAATACTCAAACTCATAATGTAAAAACTAGATTTCCTAATAGTGGCACAAAGTGGGGGTAAGAAACAACAAAATAAAAAATGCATAAAATACATATACTCACATCAATGTATATGGAATCTTAATGCATGGAAGAGAAGTACAAATGCATATCTATATACTCTTATAAAGGAGGAACAAAGTTAAGAATATTTACCTTTGAAGATGAACCCATTGAGCTCCAATCTCTCCCTTGGCCAAGGTTATTCACAAGAGGTTGTTTTGGTATGTAAGGATGACAAAAGAAAATCATATCTAGGATACACAACCTATCAATGCATCTAAAATACTTATCTGCAAAGAAAGTATGAACCCTTAAGCTTGCTCCTCAAGTATAATATGGATAAGCAGATGTGCAATAGATCTTATTTTTTCTCTTCTCTAAATAATGGTGAAATGATCTTGTATATATAGGTGGATTTAAACATAATCCCTTCCAAAAAAGTTAGTCAATAGGGTTGACTTAGTCAACCTAGTAGTGAATTTGACAATGAAAGATGTTGAATAATAAACTAAGTTGGCAATGTAAGCTGATGTCAAAAACAATATAGGTTTGACATAGCTAATATAGTCTTAAAACTATAAAAAGGGGATTTAGGTTAGATAAAGGATAATTAAGGTGGAAAATGATTGAAGGAGGGGGAAAATAGGAGGTTAAGCTTATGGAATTGGTTTTTAGGAGATAAATGTGTAGATAACAAGTGGCAAAAGGGAAAATAATCCTATGAAGAACCAATGGTCTTACCACTCCTTTCCTAGTACACTCTTTAAGGTGTGCACTTAGAGATATCAAGACTTTATCAGTTCCTTCAAGATAAAGAATGTTAGTAAGTGATACAAGTTTGAAAATATTATGTATTCTATTTCCACCTGTAGTGACACACATAGAGGACTTATTTTAGATATAAATCTTTATATGGGTTTGAATTGACAATTGGATAAGTTTAGGGAGATAGTTAAGAATTTATTCCAAGTGATAGTTCTTAAAAATAGTCTTTAAACTATATGAACAATCATTTTTTAGCTCTTAAATTTTGTGTTTCCTGAGAAATTCTAAAATAAGGTTTATAGCACAAAAAGACTTGTAACTTTAAAAGTGACTAGTCAAATCCATCCAAATTTTGATGGAAGTTTATATATATGTTTTATAATTCCTTATAATTTGTTTTTTGAATAAATTCAACCTATGGTTCTTTTTATAAATGGCTGAGTTATGTACACCTGTAGGTGTCTATCAAGAGGATTCTAAAAAGGAAAAATTTGACCATTTTGCCTTATAGTTTGAAGTTCTAACTTATTGAGAGGGTTTTCCATAATTTTGGAGTCACATTAGAACACTTGGTTAGATTTATTCAATATATTTAGCTATTAAACTAATTCAAATCCTTTTGAGAAGGAAAATTTAGTGGTGTTCAGACTGTTGGGAAACATATACAAGGATTGATTTCATACCTTTATATAAGATATATAAAATTTGTATAAGGTATTTATAAATTTATTTATTTGAGTTAATAAATATAGTATTCTTGTAAGATGAATTAGACCTACTCATAATCCTACTAGTAGAATTAAGATTGTAACAAGTTTCCTTATCATTTGATGATATAATTGATATCTAGAGTTTGTTTAAGGATACATATATATATATATATATATATATATATATATATATATATATATATATATATATATATATATATATATATATATATATATATATATATATATATATATATATATAACCATTGTATTTATCCATTTAATTTGTACTTGAATAAAATACTCCTTGAACACTCAAATATTTAGGGTTATGTAAAAAATTGCATGTAGGTGTTTATTGAGATAAAGCAAAACAAGGAGTTTTAAAACTATTTTTATTGGGAATTAGTGTCATTGACATTATATTAGGTATATATGTTTTTTTAATAAATCTAAACATGTCTAAATATATAATATAATGTTTTCAACTTGAAATTAGTTGTAGTCCTCAAGAGGTAGAAGTAGGCTTAATAGGTTTATTTGTAAGCTAAGTTTGTCAATTGAGTTTTGATGGTGGATTTATTCATACTAAATTTGAATATTGAGTTAAATCATTGGTAAAACCCTTATATATTTTTTCAAATAAATGGAAATGTGCATTTAGGTGTGTTAGGGGTTGATAAAGAATTTTGTTCAAAGGTAGATCATAGTCTTGAGAGTGAGTGCTCTATTTTAACTCATTGAAATTTTATTATCATCTGAATACAAAGGTTCAAGAAGTCAAGAGAAAATATTAAATAATAATGTCATTGGTATTTCAAGACCAATAATCAAAAGATTTTTTTTATAAACCAAGAGATAGTTTATGGTTAGTAAGAGACCTATTTTTAAACAAGTTTCAAGAAGACATTGGAGTAGATCAGGTTGAGTAAGTGGACCACTTAATTTGACACTAGGTGTTTTCTAATAATCTTACTTCCCACTCTTACTCTAGTGACATAGTTATTGAAGCCCTTCATATTTACCTTTGTACACCTGATTAAGATGATGGTTATAACCTGATGACCCATACTTAGATGATTATACTCAAGATAAGGATGTGGAAATCCTCTATTGTCGATCCTCTCTTTAGTGTTGCTAAAAATAAAATGCATATTATTATTGAATTAACTTATTCAATATATTCTACTCCACTTATAATTTACTTGATTTTTTTCATCTTGATTTAACCTTTTAGGGTTTTACAAGTGTAATTCATATGTTTGGTTAAAGGGTTGAGACATCTAAATTAGTTAAATAAATTATAATAATTAACCTATTTATTTGTAAATGATTTTTACCTTATTTGATTTTACATAAATAGAAATAAATAGGGTTAAATACAGACTTAGTTGAAAATGAATTTTTGTGGATGATCTAGGTTCTAAAACTTGAGATATGAGTAGTTTTGAGTGTCAAAAATTAGATTCAGATGTTCATCTATTCACTAAATAGTAGTGCCTAATTTTCACAATAGCCCTATCCATGTGTAGTGTTCTCAATGTGATGATAATGTCCTCGTTGTAGGATTATTCCTATTTTTGGGGAGTACCTGTACCTATGTTTGCATGTGTTATTTATGTATGAACAAATCTTACAGTTGTGTATTATACTTGGAAACCCTGATTTGATGTGAAAAACCCATATCTATTTGAAAGTATGATATGAGAAAGAATTGGGTGTGTGTTAGTAGGATGCACTAGACATACTCAACACCTTATCATGTAGAGAGTTGCCTACATACCAATACTCTGAATAGGGATCAATTCCAATGTAGTTCTCCCACCTAATACTTGAATTATGCACAAGTAAATACTATAATGAGAGTGAAATTAGATGCCTTGAATGTGCTTGAGCCTTGGAATGATTGAAAATTGGACTTAGGGATATTGTATATGGTAGTATGCATAAAGTAGGGTAGAATAGGGATAATTTACCTTGATTTTTTCATAACTTTGTCTTTTATTTGAATAACTTTTGCATCTATTTTCAATTTAGTGAATAAAGGTGGATTAGACTTATATTTATAGGGTTTATTACTTTTCCAGATAATGAAATGCACTTAGGCTAACCTTAGGAGGGGTACACATTTGAAAAAGTATCTATTGGAAAGATATAGGGCTAAGGAAAGTAGTAATTAGTTGGGGACACTAGCGTCGTATGGATATAGTATCCCAAAATTGGAGCTAATGTCCTCTCTATAGACTACTAAGAAATTTAGATTAGGGTCAGAGGTGATAGTTTAGGGACCATGTCTTGACTATATTTAAATGAATAAGGTTTATTAAATAGCTGGAAATGTAAGTCTAAGGCTTTATAATAGGTTTATGGAAAGCCTAAGGATAAGGTAACTCAATAGACACTCTTAGCATCCAATTGCCACTTTTAAGTGATTACACCTCCTTTGGTTGATGTCCATAGGTCTATGATGGAGAATATTTTAGCATTTAATTTACATAATTCCTAAGTTAGTTATGATACCTTTGGAGCATGCTACTTGATCATGCCATGACTAGACCATACCAATTTTATATAATTTATTGTCATTTTAACACACACTCTAGATAATTTGGATACACTAATATGACTTACACCAAGATTTTATCCTAAAGAATTAGTTATATAACCATTTATTAAACTTACCCTTAGGTTCTTTAGTAAGGACAAATATTTCATGAGGTTATAAAAAGACCCCATGATTCTCCAACTAGATCAAATGTGGTTCCACTCCCATCCACTAAATAAGATGAGTTATACTATGAGTTTCATAATGTGACCAATCAATTATCCAAGTATTATCGAGCATACTAGATATTTTTAACATATAAAAAGTTATAAGATTAAGTTCCCACCAAAAATAGTTTACCACCTCAGTCCACTACTCCTTACCATGGATTTTTAATCTAAAATATGACCACACAATATTTTACCTATTTGTGATCTATTCAAGAATATCTATATGTTCTTCATCTTGAAATAACTTAGATTTGTAGTGTCCCAAACATGCTAACTCAAAATTTATCTCTAGATTACTACCCAAAACACATGAAAGTTTATTGTATTTTCCATTAGTGTGATACACATCATATAATAGATTTATATCACTCTAATAACATTTTCGTGAATTTCAGAGGCCCATGCCCTAGCTTTCTCAACAACACTCACACAGTCATTCTCAACCAATTGGGAAACCTTATCCACAACTAGAGCCTTCCACTAGATCAAAGGATATTGACAACATGATGTTGTAGGTTCATCACATTGATTATTATTAATATAATTCGTCATTCTAATATTCCTAATTTCACTATAAATCTTGTCTACTGGATAATCCTATCAAGACTTTTGAAGAGATTAGAGGAGACTATGATTAAAGATATGTATAAAATATAATGAGATTTATCTAATTTATGTTTTTAAATATTTGTCATGATGTTTGTGAGCACACATTTGATTCATATCATATTTTCACATTGTTATATGAGTGGATTTCATGTTTATTATTTTAATTATTTGTGATACTTTTTATATATATCTTTCTTATGTCATGGTTTTTATTCATTTTGAATCACTTTAATTATAAGTGTATACATATTATTTTTATCATTTTACATCACTTTAAACTCAACCTTAGTTTCATTTATATATCCTAGGTATTACTTTCATGTTTTCTTTATTTCACATTTATCATTTTAACCTTAGTTTCCTTGTGATTGTTTGTCCCTTGTTTACTTCCCCCCTTTTTTGGGATGACTACTACATTCACCAATTCTTATGTTATATCCATTCAATGTTAGTAAGGATTCCCTAGTGACATGAATATCACAACATAACGTCATCCCTTTTAAAGCATGATTTTTTCTCCTTGTGATCATCTATAAGCATTTCCTCATTGTATCATTTTTATTACATAGACAAATCTTCCATGATCCCCATTTATAACTTGTTTCCTTTCACATGAGGCACACATAGGTATATTTTGAGATTGCACACTTAAATTTGGGGAAAGTCTAGGAGTCTTTGGGAATTATGGTATGTAAGTTCTCCCATATAGTGGCAAAGCATAAACTCTCTTATGTTAGCTATTTTTTTACTCATGTTTTATTTTATGAATTCACATAGAGGAGGAATAAAATAATCTAAAATAATTTAAGATCACAAGATAAATTATTTAAAAAAATTCCAATCACCCCAAAATGCATGATCTTTTTTAGCACATCTCATATTCTAGTTGCAAATTCCCTAGTTTTCCCCATGATAGAGCCAAGGTCGATTGGGGTGTGATAGGATAATAGACTAGGGTAAGAGGTCTTATATAATTAAATCATTATATATTTCTACATTTTAGTGCCACTTAATTTATTACATAATTAACCAATATTTTTAGAAAGTTAATGGATATGTAAAGGGTCCTAAAGAGTGGGGAACATGTTGTAGGAAGGTAGGATCATTTCATTTTCATGTATATAGCCTTCATGGGATGATTTATGTACTTTAGTTATTATCTCAAACTTTATGTTTACTAATTGGAGTGTCTTAGGTTCTTGATGTCAATAGTTATTAGTGTTACACACCTTTTTATGTCTCATTATGGATAAGGAATTCCACTTCACCCATGTGGCACCTTGCATTCCTTATCTACATCATATCTTCCATGATATCCCCTTAATGTATATTGATTTTACCTAGTCACATCCCTGATCACACCAATATCAAATTATCACCATTCTAATGCCACTTGGATTTTAGTTTATGAGTTACATTATAATACCCATGGAATATAAATAGGCCTTCCTCACAAACAATCATCCCATTTTATTTCCACACCAGCTCATTTTCATCCTTGTCATGTCTTTAGGTGGTTTTAGTTTCTTACATCACATTTTAGATTAAATAATAAGTTTGAGTCATTATTTAGAGCTTTTTGTTTTCATTTATCCATCATTTTATATTTTTAACTTTTTTGGAGTTAACTTATATTACATTAGACATTTTTCATACTATCCTTTATATTTTTATTTATGTTCAACTTGGCATGCTTGTCTTACATTTTGAATTATGTTTTCCTTTAACATACTTTGTGTTTTTATTTATGTTTAACATGACATGATTTCTTACATTTGGAATTACATTTTATTTTTAGTCAAATATGTTTTCTTCATATTTGATTTGACATGAATATCTTACATGAGATCACATTATTTACTTACATAACTCTTATTTATTTTTTATTACATTGATATATCACTTACAATGTTTTAAAAATATCATCTTTTTGGGTGTGTTTTCAATTCATTTATACAATTTTCACATCATGTGTTCATTCGTTTATATCTAATTATTTAAGTTATCTTTTTATTTCACTTATTTTTTCTCTTTTTAACCATTCATTTACTTACATTTGATAGAAAGGAATAAAAAATATGTCATAGATTATAAAATTTTACCATAACATGATATTAAAAAAATGTGTGCTAGAAATAAACCAGTACATCAGTCATGTATATTATAACCATAGGTGTGTATACACACACACACACACATAAACACACACAACTATGTACAATTTTGTATTTAGGCTTATGGTCCACCTTTATCCCATGATGAGGGGGAGGTAACACACTTCCCATGGATGCTCTATATTGTGCCTTGTGTATACTCTCACATATAGTTTATGTCCTTGACTATAATTCTTAGACATATTCTTGTAAGGGAGCTACCTATGCATGTATCCTTGATATATGTCCATTTGTATCCATTTATGTAATTATAATTTTGGATATCTCTCACCATGCTACCACCACTCTCATTAAAAAAACTAATAGTAGAAAAAAATAAGTAATAGCCTACTTTCATCCACATAAATCCTTGACACACTCTCTTACTAGTGTTAACTAGCTAGCATATGTTTTATCCATAAATGCCAAGACATATTCCATCTTGATGGTACTAATTTGAAGAATCATAGGGTTAAAATATTATGGTGATCAATTTCCACTAGATTCCTCCATCATAGTCCATTATATGTTGTCACATTTTCCAAATGCAAACTAAAATAAAACTAGATAATATATATATATATATATATATATATATATATATATATATATATATATATATGTATGTATAGTCTATCTATCACTAGTACCTAGCATGTATATCTATACTTCTAGGAAATGAAAGTGATAACATAAAATTAATACATTTACTTATTGACAATAGTTTCATAATGCTAACATATTAATGCATGAATGATGTTAAGGCTTCATGTTGGAAAAAATACCCTATATATTCTATGTTGGACCACTATATATGAATGATCCTATCTTCATGCTCACAACTCCATGGTCTAGTTATCGACCTAGGTTACATCATGATTTCCCTAATATCATTGAGTCAGTGATACTGAATACCTACCTTATCCTTATACATGTGAAAACCACTACCATATTCATCATCTTCTCTCTACCCTAGTTTGATGAGGCATCACCATAGGTACTATAACTAGTACTTCTCTCCTTCCTATACCCCATGTATATCTATCATGGTGGGATGAGAATGTTGGGACCACTGAAGGAATAATTAGGTGTGCAAGCCCAACCTATTCTAATATATGGTCATATGGATATAAATCAACCCAAAAAATGTAGTTCATAGTGATTAACCTATATCTATACACCTATACTATGGTTGTAAAGGATGGTCATGCATCCATAGTACCACTGTACAATGTCCATATGATCTTGTCACATTGAATGATTTTTAAATTTAACATATGTGGGATCATTCAAACCACAAGGTCCTAAGATTACCTCCTCACTCATATGATGGAATCATATATAATGTGAGGTTTCCCCATGGGTCTATACATAGGGAACCTATCATAGATACAAGTAGAATATAGTATAGTTGGCCCCATGGTTTTCTAGCACTTACTTAGGATGTCATATAAATTGTGCATCAACTATACCTAGATGAATGATCATGAATAAAATAGTGTACCCTAATTTGGGATCAAGCACCATAATGTGATGATGTATAGTGGAATGACCCCATTAGACTTATGAAAAAGTAAATGTGTTTTCATAAGTATGATCAAGGCCTTCTAGATGTATATAATGATAAAAGTGAAAATCCTCAAAGAAGCTATGATAAGTGCATGCATATTTTACCTATATGATCTAGTAGTCCATTGGGATAGTTAATCTCTCATCCACTATATCCTTGATATTTTACACCATTAGTGTGGCTATAATCAGTATCCTAAGTATATAATTGATGTCCTCTACGGTGATATCCTTCTCTATATTATCCTCATACAACACCCATTTGAACATGTCAGTGAGTCTCTCCCATCACCCAATGAACAAGTTGATAAGATCTATGTTCATAGGCACTTGACACATCTCCATAATCATAATGAAGTTGAGTTTGGTGATTTTACCTAATCAAATGGTTAAAATATCTCTAAAAAATATGGTAGCCACATTGCATATAATTATCTCCATAGTCTTTGTCACCTCTATCAAATATAAAATAATAAAGCACATTCAAATTTCAATCCAAAATATGAATATAATGCTTATAATTATTAAAAAATATAAAAATAAAAATTTTAATCCCTTTATCAATTACATAAACCATGTATCAGACTGTATCATCCATGTTTATTCATCTACTGCATTGGCCATACCATACAATATCAACCATAATTATAGTTTATTATATCAACAATTTACTATAATATTGACCATATTTCAATCCTAATACATTAGCCATACTCCAATGTATTTTTCATGCCCATATCATTTCAACTATATCAATCATATGATAAACTACATCAACTTAGCTATTTTTTTATGCCACCAACGATACCCTATGGTGTCAGCTAAACTAGCTAATTTTATACTACATCAACCATATCACATGACATTAGAAAAAAATTATTATAACTAAATAAACCATACCATATAGTATTAGCTAAGAAAATTTCACCTCTCTTAGAAATTGCATCAGTCTAGTTGATACATTTTTGTGAGCATGGTGATTCCTTCATTGACCCTACTAAATGACCTCAACTGTATTTTCAACTTTTATTGAACTACCCATTTCATGTCATATTTTTAGCATAATTTTTACACTTGTTAAGGAAAATTACATTACATAGATTTGCCCATGTCCCTATATTTTATAATCTATTTCATTGTATCAAAAAAATGATTAAATCATTACATACATGCACTACTCCATTTACATTTGTGATACACCCACTAGTGCATCCACCTCCTCACCCATGAGCCATAGTCTCTTAAGAGTGTTAATTTTAGATAATTATAGGTTTGGTTTTCCATAAATAAAAATTGAGAAAATGAACAAAGTTTTACCAATATATAGTATTTTTTTTAAATTTTGTAGCCTTCAGTTATTTGCTATGATATTTCATCTTTTATGCACATATATATATTTTGTAGATCCTTTTAATGAATTAAAATATGACTTATAGTTATTGTGAGATATATAAGTTTTAGGTGATAATATAATATTTTTGGGAAAATTTCAATTTTTTTCTTACTTTTCAAGACCACCTTGTTGAAATAA
Organism: Torreya grandis; assembly: GCA_037957365.1. Classification (NCBI taxonomy): domain Eukaryota; kingdom Viridiplantae; phylum Streptophyta; class Pinopsida; order Cupressales; family Taxaceae; genus Torreya; species Torreya grandis. The sequence continues at coordinate 1,528,347 of JARHVA010003225.1, forward strand.
TGTAAATGCATAAATAGGATCTAGATATGAGGAATGATGGAAAATACATAAACACATTCATAACACAAAGTTACAGGGGAAAAAATCACATAGGGGTAAAAAACACATAAAATATTATTCTTTGATTTGAGAAACCAACTTTGACCCAATACATTAACCCCTCTCCTCACTTTAGACAATTTATTCACATAAATTTAAAAGATCTAGTTTAAATGTGTTGGGTTGAATTTAATTATGATTTTACTATGTAAAATAATTTATAAGTAGAGTGAAACATTATAGCTAATGGGTTCAACCTCCCACCCAATGGTAAGTTTTAATAACATATATTTTATTGTTTATTTATTCATCAATGTAAGTTAATGTATTAGTGGCATTTATATACCACTTAATCATTAATTGTTCCAACACTTCCCCTTAATTTTAAGTGGAGATACATGTCATATCCACATATATATATATATATATATATATATATATATATATATATATATATATATATATATATATATATATATATATATATATATATATATATATATATATATATATATATATTCCATAAAACATGTATGATGAGTTTAGGTGCATGTAAAATTTTAAGTATTAAAAAACTTTCATCATGCCAATATCACATTTTGAAACAAAAGAAAATAAAATACATAAACTACTTAGAGTAAGTTTGGATTAGGATGATCATGAGACTAAATCTCACATTTACTCATGAATAATTAACCAAGAATTTTAGAGCCTTTAATAACATAAGAAACTACATTACAAGATATGTTTTTATATATTGGGTACACTTGTAAATTCACGTATGATGAAGTTTACCAAAATCACATAAAGTGACTTATTAAAATGGTTTTATAATTTGATAAGTATAGATAAGAATAAATAAACACATGGATATTAGGATGTGACATTGATCATGCACACTCACCCTCAATGGATAATCTGATAGGCCCAACATTATATGAAATTGTAAAACTTGGTAGTGCCAAGTGGTTTTATGAAGACATTTTCCACTTGCTCATCTATGGGAAAAAATGTGAGAATAATATCACCATTGTTGAATTTTTATTATATAAAATACACATGAAATTCAACAAGATTAGTTATATAGTGTCACATTGGATTTTTTGCCAGAGTTGAAAAACTTTGATTATAAAAAATAAGTGTGTTTCTATTAGAAACATCTAAATGGAGTTATAATAAAAACAACCATAGCCATATGAGTTGTTTATCAACTTCCATAACACTTCTATACTCTACTTATATAGAAGAGATATAAATGATAAATTAAGTTTTCATTTTTCCAAGAAATATCACATACACAAAACTTAAACACATATCTAGAAGTAGATTTGAGATCTATAATATCAACATCATGGTCAACATCACGGTAACCCTATAAATTATCATTATCAATGGAATAATAATATAAAACAAAAAATAAAGTTATTTTGATATACTTAATTTTTTTTTTCTAATTTACAATTATCTAAGTATGGATCTTACACAAATATAGAAGTAATACCTACATTGAATGAAATATTTGGCCTAATAATAATTAGATAAATCAAACTACCAACTAGTTCTCTATATAGAGTGGGTTATCTTTGTCACAAGTAGGTTTTAGATCAATATTAAAACTAGATTAAATAGGGGTACAGGTAGGATTATAGTCAATCATATGAAATTTAACAAGAATGTTATGTTCATACAAAGATTAAGATACAATAATTGATTTTTTTTTTCAAATACAACCATTCTTATAAAATAATGAAGAATTTCAAGATCATTTATTTCAAAATATTTAATTATTTTTTATTTATTTTTTATAATTAACTAATGTGATCATTAATAATAATATCATTAACATATAATACAACTAATATAAAATTTCTATTTTAAACTTTTACAAAAAGATCATTATTAGAATAACCGTTAGATAAACCTAATTCTTTAAAATAATTAGTGATTTTAGAATAACAAGTTCTAGGAGATTGTTTTAAACCATAAAAATATTTATTTAAATTATAAACATAATGTTTTTTAGGTTCACTAAAACCTATAAGCTAGGTCATTTATATTTCTTATCATAGATCACCATTTACAAAGGCATTTTTCACATCCATTTGGTGTATAATCCAACCATTTTGAATTGCAAGGGCAATGAGAAATGTAAAAATAATCGTTATAAAAAGTTTAAAACATATTAAATCCCAAGTTTTTGAGTAAAACCATGATCAAATAATCTAGCTTTGAATTTTTCAATTTTACTAGTTGAGTTATATTTTATTTTATAAAGCCACCTAGAACCAACAATATGCCTTTAAGTTAAAAGTAAGATAAAATCCCAAGTTTAGTTTTTAATTAGGGATTTATATTCATCTTGAATAAAAAACTTAAATATATCATCTTGAATATCTTCATCAAATTATTTTCATTCATGTTTATATAGTCTTCAAGTCATGATAAGTATGTTCACTCCTAGTTACTTTATTAATATTATCAAGACTAGATGACTGAATCAAGGATTCATCCTATTTAGGTATTTTAGTTTGAAAATTAAGTGGAGAAGGTTCCCATTTGGAATATAGGTTATTCATGTTTAGATAAAATTCCTTTAATGCGTATGTTTCTTCATAAGGAGTGATAGAAGAATCAAGGTCAACAAAATAAGTACGCTGAGGGGGTTTTATAGAAGGTTCACATAAATATTTCTCAAGGATTTTGACATTCATATTATTAGTGATTTAAAATTTATATGTATCATAAAATCTTAATCCTTTAGTTTTCACTCCATAACCTATGAAAATTCAAGAATAGGAGGTAGGATCAAGTTTTTTTTTTAGTTTAGGAATAAAGATGGAAGTAAGAATACCAACATCCTAAGGTGAAAAACACTTAATTTGTTATTATACCAAATATATAATGGTGTATAAATAGGAAATTATTTATTATGGACTATATTTATAATGTGAATAATTATATTCATGGATTTGTCTCACAAGAATTTAAGAACATTTGTAGAATGTAACATTGTTCTAGCCATTTCGAGGATGGTTCAATTTTTTCTTTCAAAATTTTCATTTTTTTGTGAGGAATATGGATTTATTAACTATTTTTATATAAAATAATTAATTTAAAATTAATTAAATTATTTACTAATTTATTCGCCACAATTATCGATTCTTAGTATTTTAATATAAAAGAACTTTCAACTAAAACTTTAAATTCTTTGAGTTTAGGTAACACTTTAAATTTAATTTTAATTCAATAAGACCATATCACCCTAGATTAATCATAAATAAAATTAAAAATATATAATTAACTTATATATTTCCTCTAAAATCACTATGAATAAGCTTTAATGGGTAAGAGGAGTTAGCATCATGATTTTTGTGAAAGAGTTTAGAGTGTTTCTTACCATACAAAAAACCCTCACATGTTTCATGATGAAAATAAATATCAGTAAGGATAAATAAAAGATTATTACAATACACATCAATAAAATTATAAAATTAACATGACCTGATCTTTCATGCCATAATTTATATTTATTTCTACTTTGCGATGAAAGATAACATCTAAAAGAAGCATAAAATATGTATAAACTATTTTGTTGAGTTTTTTAATAAATCAAAGATCTAAATTTATTTTTAATAGACAATTTATTAATAATAAAAATTAATATGAAATTATAATTTTTAAAATGAAAATAAGATAAAAAAATTATTAAGTTTAGGAACATAGAAAACATTATTTATGACTGCATTTGAAAAATTAGCTTTTTCTTGTTTAGTATCTTGTAGAAATGAATTATCACCTAAATAAATATTTTTAGATATATATTTAGTGGTATATAAAATATTTGATAAAAAAAATTATGTGATGTAATGCAACACTATTTAAAATCCATTCATTTTTGTTAAAATCAAATAAAGTATCATATAGTGTAATAGTGTTTGAATTTTGTTCTTGATTAATGTTTTGATTTTTTTGTCAATTTTGATGAGACCTTTCTTTCCTTTGTTATTTTTAAAGGTTTAATTATTATATATGTTATTAATTTATAAAATTCTTCCCTTTTCTCTCCAAATTTACCACATATTACAATTTCTATTAAATTTGGCTTTATGATTCTTATTACTAGATTTGTTGTTCCTATTTTTACCATTGGAAAGTTTAGGTTTAATTTTTTAGTTTCCAATGTTTTTAGGAAAATTATTAAATGACATTATATTTAAATTATAATATTTACATCACTTTCTTTCCTAAATAAGAATATAAAACGGTAGTGAGGTCAGGGATGTCTTATTTTCTTGGTATTTAGAATTAATAATAGAAATGAAATTGCAAAAAAAATCATGAATATTTAACTAAATAATTAAATAGAGAAGTTGATCTTGAATTAAATTAAAATTTCATCCATTTAATTGAGATTTTATTTTTATTTTTATTATTATTATTATTATTATTTTTGCAATAAATTTAACTACTTTTTTGTCACCTTTCATAGTAGTAAGTAGTTCAAGTATAATTTTAACAATTTTAAGAGATGAATCACCTCTTTCATATATTCAAGTATTTTTTAAGCATTTTTAGGTGATTATAAATTACCTATATGGAGTATGAATTTATCCTTTACACTCGTCAAAATGATTGACATGGATTCTTGTGATTTATGTTGAAACATATTTGTAAGTTTACTTATGACATATCTCCCTTATGGGGTTTTTTAGTCTTGACATCAATATTTCAAAGTTTTCAAGCAATAAATTCATATTTAATACATATTTTTATAAATTTTATATTTAGACCCATTTAACATTTGTGACTTATCTAACATAAAATTATGAGAAGCCATAAATTCCCTTCAAAGTTTTACACTCACTAGTTTGTGTTTTATACTAAAACTACACTTTAAAGGTTTAAAAAGTAATTTTTTAATGCAATTTTTTAATTTATTTTTGTAATAAAACATAAATTACAGTGTATAATAATAATATTTGTTTAATTATATGCAAAATAATTGAGAAAATTGTAAAAAATACACTATAATAAGAGTGCAAGTGTCACAAAATAAATAATATAAAAACTATTTCAATATAATTATTGAAAAAACATAAAAATAATATTTAAATCATAAAATGGATCATTTCAATGTGTCCATAATGTGAGAAAACCTAGATATATATTGATCACACAACTATCTTCATACAAAAGAGAGTTTAGACAAAAGTCTCAAGAAGTGTTGATAGTGTTGAAAGTGTTGAAAGTGGGATTTTAAAAGGATAAAGATATTAAAATAAATAAAATTATTAATTTTTTATAATTTTAAAAAATAAATTTGACCAAAATTTTTTTGGTGGTAGCGTGTTTTGAGTCTTGAACTTGCCTTTTATAAATTTTCTTCAAAATTAGAGTAACGAACTTCCCTTCAACACTTTATAAATATTTACATGCACAATATAATATTTAAGGCTTATATAATAAAATTTTATTTCTAAAAAAATAATAATTATGTGCATGTAAAAACAATTATATATTTATTTACTTTTTGGTAAAGAATAATTGATAAAAAAAAGGTGGCCCACCACTAGATTTCATGGAACACCATGCAAATTCAATGACATGGGAATTGAGGCAAGGATATAGAAAATGGTGAAAAAGAGGCCAAATAAGAGTTTTAAAATTTCCCTAAAACCCTATAATAATCTCAAAATGCAACCAAACATAGGATAAACTATGTTTTGCTTCCCAAATAAATTATTTGATGACTATTTTCAACTAACATAGGTTATACAACTACCATTTATGAATTTGAAAAATTACTATATGTTGAGTTTGATGCACTAAAGGATTTTTAAGAAGTTTTTACAAGCCAAAAATTCATTATCCGCCACTCAAAGATGATTTATAGGCATTATAGGTATTGTAATGGTTGATTAATTTTTTTAGCCATAACATGCCATATAATGTCCTAAAACCATAACTAGAGGATTTTGAATTCTATGTTACTTATTGAGTTTTTGATTGGTTTGTATTTTGAATGATGTGTGTGTGTGTGTGTGTGTGTGTGTGTGTGTGTGTGTGTGTGTGTGTGTGTGTGTGTGTGTGTGTGTGTGTGTGTGTGTGTGTGTGTGTGTGTGTGTGTGTGTGTGTGTGTGTGTGTGTGTGTGTGTGTGTGTGTGTGTGTGTGTGTGTGTATTAATAGTGAAAAAGGTTTCCAATTTAATGGAGACCCTACTACTACTTATAGAAGTGATTTTTTCATACAAGGATTGTAAAATGATGTCTTAGATAGAATTTAAATTAAAATTTGCTTATATCTTCATTGTTTATTACTTGTATTTTAGTGTTTACTTAATAAAAATCCTAATATACCACTATAAATCTCCACAAATATTCATAAAATTTTAACCAGCATGGTACCTCATATGTTTATACAAAATTTTGTATAAGGTTGATGTTGGATACAAAAATACTTTCACAAGGGTCTAAGATGCTTCAAAAGCCAAAATAAATTTGTTTGATCTTTCCAAAAATCAACATCACATGAATCTAACTCATAAACTATGTTGAAATAATTTAAATTCATAGATAGGATCTAGATATGAAAAATGAAGGCAAATACATTCACACAACCATAACATAAAGTTACTTGGGAAAACCTCACATGGATGCAAACAAACCCACAAAAAATATTCATTAATTTGAGAAACCAAAGTTATCCCAATACATTAATCTTTATCCTTCTTACTTCTTCTCAAAACATTTATTTTAAAAACTTTAAATGATTGAGTTTGAATGTGTTTGGTTGAATTGAATTATGTTCTTACCATGAAAAATCATTTATAAGTGGAGTGAACCATTGTAACCAATGGGTTTAACCTCCCACCAAATGGTAAGTTTTAATAACTTATATTTTATTATTTATTTATTTATTAGTGTAATTCAATGTATTAATACCATTTATATACCACTTAATCATTAATCTTTCCAATAGGCCTCTCATTTTTCATGTTGGGTGCCTTCCATCACTTGCAACCTATGCAACATTATCGATGATCTATAAGGTAAGTGAAGGTACATATTTATTTTTAGTTATTTTTCCATTTCATTTTAGTTATATATTTGTGATGCTATGTTCTTTCCTTTTCATCCCATGTTATACTATTATGACACATGATGAGCTTGTGGTAGGGCATTTATATATACATAATATTTTTCACTTTATCATTTACTAACACTTTCTCTTGCATCAACTTGTCTTGCATCGATCTCCTTGAGTCCATGCCTTAAAGGGTATATAAGAAAGGGGTGGTAAAATACTTGAGGAACTTTATGAGAGATTTTTTTATTATATCATGATCACATCATTCATACTATTAGTGTAGCCTCCCTAGAGTGTCTTACCATCTACCTCTTCCATCTTCTCATTATTAAGTTGTGTTAGTTTTCCTATATCTTGTGGCATTAGCCTAGTTGATACCATTTTTTTAGTTCTTGTTATAATCCATGTATTATATCAACTAGCTTGATATAGTTCTAATTTTGTCTTATGATATTCATATTGTATTGAACTAGTCAATATCATTCTATGTTGGTTGAATTCTTTCAACTATATCAGTCAGGCTAATACCATTGGCTTAGTGTTTATGTTTAGTTTAGGGTATTGTATCAATACATATAGGGGTAATATTTCATTCATAACATATAATATACACTATATTTAATCTAAATTCTCTATAACTTTATCTATAAGTCATATTTGGATTATTTTGTGGTCTAGAACCTTATCTTGAGGTAGTTTGTCTTGTGGTGTCTTTGAAGTTAAAGATGAGGAGTCATTGGGAGTCCCTAGCTTAGGATATATTAGGTATTTATACAAATATTTTAAATCCTCAACTCATAACATGCATTATAAATATCGACTTGAGTCAATGTGGAGATTGATGCTCGATGGGTCCAACCCAAGGTAAGTATTTGTAACCTATATTGCTTTATTTATTTACTCAGTAGATTATATGTTACTTATTTCTTAGTGAATTAATGTGTGTGTATCCTTATTTAGGCTTTCTCTACACTAAACAAGAAAGAGTGGTTATAATATTTATTAAAATTTACATATATCACTTTAGGTTGCATAGACCCCCATTTGATTTACCATTGCACAATTTTTAATTAAAATTATTCTAACCTTTCCCTTTAGTTTATTTTAGTTTACTTTCATACTCAAAATAATTGCTTATAATCAACTTAGTTTCATAGAGGTCATTTGAGAGATTAATCCTTGTGTCATAGGAATAGGATTTATGACCCTTTACTCTTTATATTTGCATTATACATAACCCTATACTAGATCTATAGAATTCATAAATCATTACTTAATCATTCAAGTATCATAGGCTCTATTTAATTGACCTTATTTGAGTTTGACTCTATTAAAATAGGATAGTTGTAGGTTAATAATATCTCATGCATACAAATTTAACCAATATGTCCTTCATCAACCCCCTCCACCTCCTGCACATATCTTATTGGTGTTTTTATTCATGTTCAATCAGAAGTACCTAAGGTTTGTGCTTATGAATCCATGATATATTAATTTATCACTATAATAAAGTTAATAGAAAAATTAAAAAATAAAAATTAGTATTTGAGTTCAATGATCACACCATGTGAAAATAATAACACATATAAAAATAATTAAGAGTATTCTAGTGTTAATTATGCATATATATCTTCATCTAGTGATTTTGGCCCTAATAAGACTTCATATTAATATTCGAAGCTAAAAAATAATATATCAAGAAATAATCATTTAAAAAGTGAACAAAAGGATAAAAAATGTTCATGTGAGATTCTAATAAAAATGTTTTGAAAAAAAATGATATAATTACCTTTTATACCTCTTCTAAGGATAATAAAAATACTATTTTACATATCATATAAAACATGAGAATCATACATATAGTTGTTTGGATTTAAAGGATAAAATACAAAATATAATTAATAGTGAGGATAATATAATAAATACATCAATAAAGTAACCCATTCATTTTATGATTTCATCTTGTAAGGAAAAAGTGCAAGTGGAACAAGTGAAATAATAAAAACTAACACAAAAGGAATAAAAACAATAAGCATGGATACAAAAGAATAACTCAAATTAAAAATACTTTCAAATGGAAAAGCTAGAAAAAGATAAACTTCACAAAGAAAAAATAGACCAAAAAAGATTACAAGAGGAAAAAGATGAGAAATCAATTATACAACTTTAAAAATCACAAAATTAAAATTTTGGAAATCCAAGGTTGCAAAGATAACAAATGGAAAAAGAAAAGGTATTAAAAGAACAAAATGTAAAGGAACAAGAAAGGTTACAAAACCTATAGCAAGAAAACTTACCAAAAATTGAAATATTAAACAAGAAGTTATAAAATCAAATTCAAGATAAGAAAAAAATCATTATTAAGAGAGGGTATCTAAACAAAAAAAAGTTCAAAATCATGATATACCTACAAAAGCTAATTTTGTAAATCTGGTTTCAAAGGACTTAATCAAAAAAGGACTATTTTAGATAATATGGTCTTATCAATAGTCCAATTTTTTGAAAACTATCAGAGGTAAAGTGGACTGTATCAAGATTTAGTTAGACTTATTAGAAATAAATTACATCTATCTAATGTATTTATAATAATTCCAAATTATTTAAAATGATCATAAATAATTAGTAGTCTAATTTTTAAAAACTACCAGAAATAAATTAGGCTTTATCAAGAATTAGTTGGACTTATTACAAATAAATCACATCTATCTAATGTATTTTACTGAGTCCAAATTGTTTAAAATAATCAAAAATAATTAGTAGTATAGTTTTTTAAAACTATCATAAATAAAATGGGATTTATCAAGAGTTAATTGGATTTATCAAGAATTAATTGGAATTAATACAAATAAATCACATCTATCTAAGTGTGAAAAAAGTCACATCACACCATTAAAAGGCATGTGGTATTTCTATCTTTAATTGAAATTAAATATTGTTCAAATTGTTTGATAGACTATGAATTTATAGATAATACTCTTGTGTAGTTTATTTCATAAGAAAAGATAATTCATACATCAATCAAGCTAAGCACAGTGAAAATAACTATTTAATATATTCAGGTTTTGATCATAGGTTTTGATTAATTACTCTAATTACATCATCTACAGACTCCAAATTCCATGTATCAAAATTTTATTAGGATATTTGGGATGATTGGGATGGTAGTGTCATTAGTTGATTGGATTGTCAACTATTTTTTTAATCTTCAGGTGACATCCCCATGACTATCAAATTTTATCTCATACTTGCCACATCTTGATCACTCAAAAATTCAACAATTCACCCATGTTGACTTTGGTTTTCATGAGAGAGTCCTTGATTTTTTACTAAGTGACATAATAATTTGTTTTCAAGTCATTTAGAACCTCTTGAATGTTTATATAGTCTCTCAAACATTCAAGTTATTGAAATTATGATGTGTTCTATAATCTTGATCGCTTGCAATACTTAAGACTTTTGTTTGGAATGTTCATTCTTCTGCATAATCAAGTTGATGAGATTTTTCCATGTGGAATGATATTGGGTGCTCATAATAATTGGGAATTTTGTTTTGACTATTCATGACTATACACACCCAAATTTTTGAGATTATGTCACATAGCATGATCTTGGGCACTTGGGATTTTGTACTTTGAGTTTGTGATAAATAAGATTTACTAGTGACAAGTTATCAAAGACCATTTTTTGAGACTTGAATGAATTTTAATTTGAAAAAACAAAAATATGAAGACCATTTTTTGATACACAAATGTTAAAGAACAAAAATTAATTAATGTACAAATGTCAAATACCCATTTCTGATTGTTGAAGCATAGAATGTGAATGCAGACAACTTGAAGATTTTTTCAAAAAACTTTAAATGTGAAGTGAAAAAACTTGAGACACAAATTCCTAAGTGTAATTTTAAAAATTAAAATGGTGAAGTTTGACATTCCAAGGTATAAACTCCAAAGACCATTTCACAAACATGGGAATTTTGAAGTGTATTTTATATTGCACAAAAGTCAATGAGTAAATCTTGATGTGTAAATTGTGAAGACCATTTTCCAAAGACCCTTTCTTGGTTTCCAACTTTTGAACTTACTATATAAAATACATAATAGCAGAAGACCATTTTTAAATACTCAAAATGTGAAGTGCATGTTCCAATTCACAAATGTTGAATACCTTTTGTTGATACATAATTATTGAAGACTAAATTAACATAGTATAAACTATAAAATGCAAATGTCGTAATGTTTATTTTAAGACCCAAAATGTGAATACCTAATTTACAATACATAAAATAAAAATTACCACTTGAAAAGTATCCAAAAATAAATAATATAATAAGCCATATCTTAAGTGAATCTAATAAAACATTTTACGTCTCCAATTAAACATTTTACATGCCAAAAATCTGCACTAAATTTTGAAATAAACAATTCATACTTCTCATTCCAAAATTAAGGAAATGTCATTTCAAATTACCAATGTCATGGAATAAATCAACATCTCCCAATCCTTTATCACTATTTTTTAAGTGCCTAATGTGACAATGTATTCAAATAGTCTATTACAATGCCTTTCAAAAAATTAGTGAGAACACGTGTATGACCTCTCTAATTTTTATTTGGTTTCTAAGCGTAGATGATACTATCTATAAGAATGGATGGTAAAGAGGTTTTAGTTGGGTTTGGCTTCCATTTCTTGTCTAAACATATTGAATAAATTGCCTTCTTCTACATCTTTTCCCCTACATGAATTGGGATGAACCAAGTTATATTGACACTTTTTCCTATATCTCTATTGATTTGTAATATCTCAATATTGATTTTAGCTATAGAAACCCATAGTGTGTAGTTCACTCCTATAGAATCATTAGGTCTAAAAAATAGCATATCTCTTTTTTTCACATCTTGAGATGGATCAAAAGATTTTTTTTGTTCTTTTACTTCTTGGACCAACATATGTATATGTAGATGCCACTCCAAAATAAAGGGCCCTATCATGAATCATTTTTTGTAGATCTCTATACAAGGGTTTGTTGTGGTGAATTTTAGGTAAAAAATCTCTTATATATTCAAATTCATAATGGAACATGTCTTCTTTCATTATGCCATAGATATTTTTTAATTAATATGTTATATCCTTCCACTTACTATTTATAATAAAACCAAATTAATTAAATTGTTTTACATAGTTAATCAAGATATATTTAATTTATTTTTGACTCTTTTTATACTTCTATCTGAGAATTTTCAACATGGAATATTGTGACATTTTTTAATTTTTTAAGTCTTTGAAAATTATTTTCATCGGATTATCTTATAGAACATTTCGCTCACCATTTTATTTTGTTCCCCATAATTTAATAGGGGGACCAATTTTTAAATGCATAATGGGTTGACCTTGATCCATTCATAGAAGAAAATATTGACCTTTTATCAAGCATACTATTTAGTTTTATCCCTTCAGCTAGTAACTATTAACATAGTATTTGAAATCTACTACTTCTTCAATCAAATATGGTGTTAAGTTTCTTATATTTTTACATGTCTTATAGCTATCCATCATCTTTGTCACACTCCATACATATTTCCTCTTTATTCATTTATATAGCTTTTAAATGTGTCATTGATGTCCTTGTGAGTATGTCCTATAGGGACAAATCCAACCTTGACATCAAGGAAAATACTTTTGTAGTCAAGGAGAGAAAAACATTAAAACACAAACCTATATAAAAACTATGATTTTATGAATTTATAAATATAATAGAATTACATTTAGTTCCATATAAGGTTAGACATTTTTTTAATATAATAATGGATGGAAGGAACTTCCTATTCATATTGTCCCCATAACAATTGTCTAGTTAAAGGTATAGTTTGGAATGAAGTTTCTTGAAGGCATCAATTGGTTGTGCTTATTATATGTATTCTTACATTTAGGTAGTAATTATTAGACAAAATTGCATCATATAATGGATATTTCTAAGAACTATTTTATATAGTAAATATCCATAAGTATTTGGTATTGATATGTACATATCCTTCAAACACTTCTTAATTGAGGTGATAGTAAATTTAGACCCTCCAAGAATATATGGTAAAAAAAATGTCCATATCCACCTACACCATGAGCATGTGTGATAATCACTACCATTGATAACTCTAGTATTCTATCAATAATTGCTTTGTTTTCTGTCATATTCCTTGGCACAAATGTTTTTTTACATTCCACCTTATTATGAATGGCATTGATGTATTCTTCAGGGTATTTCTCTAACATTCATTTATGTGTTTAATACATTTGTCTTATATAATTTTTTTTATTTGAGTGAATCACAAATTCTTGATAAATATGATCTTCTTGGTCTCTAGATAGGGGTCTAGAGTGTTTTTGTTGAGTCAAAAAGATACATGTTTTTCACCTAGCAAAGTCATCAAAATTGGAAATGGTCAATTCATGAAAATTATTTTTTCACATGTTATTGAACTTTGGATGGGATATTGGCTCATATTTCATATCTGCTAGTTTTTCATTGATGTGGCACCTCATAAATTCTTGAGTGAAGGATGAAGGATGATGTCAGACATTATCTCATGCACCATCTATATCTACCCGATATGTGAGTCTTGGAAAAACATCTGCAAAATCATCCACCAACTAGTCTAATAAGTCTTCATCTTTCATTGCCTTGTTTTGTGGCTTTTGTCAAAACCTCCCTACATGGAATGTATTTTGTTCCCCATTTTTATAATAATTTTGAATTTCAAAAAAGCTAATTATCTTCAATCCATATATTTTAAGTCTAGATTCTAAACAAATCTTAGTACCTTAAAAATTAATGGTAGTTTTGTTTTTATTTTTCTTAAACAAATTGATAGAAAGGGTAACTGAGACATGTTGCCTCCTATTTGTTGTGATGGAATCAAGAAACTTTTTCCTTTTAGATTTTAGAATCAAAAATAATAATTCTAACTAAAAATATTTTTTTGTATAATATTTATCTGTATACATTTTTGTAATCTCACTGTTTATGCTTGCATCAAACTCCACTTGCCTGAATGAAGTGCTTGGCTGAATTATTTTTTAGCCTGAGTAGTTGTAGGCATGCGTTAATTTTTTTGAATGCCTTTGCTCTAGGAATGTCATGAAAGTAATGACTTCAATATCAACTACATCCAAACATTTCCAATTTATTTCTCCTTTGGTGTCATGTATGTTAAATTTATTATTCTACATTCAATGTCCACTATCTTCTTGGAAGGCCATCTAATGAAAGAGGTTTGAGTTACTTATGAACTACAAATCTCAAAATGTTGTATAACATGCCTTATGTAAATTCCCAATTCATTTTCCATCACCAGTAAAAGATTGTGACAAAAAATATCCCCTAGTTGTGAAAATTCAACATAACCAAAAGGGATTTTTCATCATTTGCAAGAGTTGTAAATTTGTGCAAAAAATGTACCCTTTCCTCAATAAACTCATTTCTCAAGCTCTGAAATGTGGTAGGATCATTGATATATCAAACCAAGAATAAAATCAAAGGTTTTCTTGTTTTAATGGTTATATACACATAATTGAACTAAAGTTATTGTTATCTTATTCTATGTAATCCTCTATAGAAAAATTATTGGTGATATGTTGCATCACTATTGTTCTCCATATAGTAAAACTATCAAATATATCCCCCAAAATCTCCACAAAAGATCTAGGAAATTGAAGTGGTAGATTTAGATCAAAAGCTTTTGTCATATTAACATTTACACAATCAATAGGTATTTTCTCATTGTGGCATGTGGAAGTGAGATTTATGAATTCCAAAGAGTTAGCATGTAGACCTAAAACTTTGTGTATTATTCCTTCACTAAGGACATTACCATAATTTATGAGAGAAACATAGTCTCCACATTGGAAATCCATTGATGTATGATTTTTTATCCTAGACATTTTCAAAAGACATTAGAAGATTTTTAATTAGGGTATTTATAAAATTAGTCCAATTGATACTTATATGTAGGAGATAAAGCTTTATATATACCAAGACACAAGCATAAAGATGTGTTAAAACCTAAAAATGTTAAAAAGGTAATGTATAACACATTTTTTTAATAACATTATTTATGTCAATCCCAAAAAAAAATTTAATATCATATACTTCATACTTTAATCTTGATTTCATCCTAATTTCAAGGTATCTCCTAGGAGATACATTTTGAACATGCATAAGAGTGGAATAGTTGAGTAGAGAAAAATAGTTAATTAAATCAACATTCAACCATGTATTTAATAGTATAAAAAATTATATTGAGAAATAGGGGTTTTGACCAAAATCATGGAAAATGATTAGCTACTTATATTTTGGGATCATGTATGTTATTTGAACCTTTGTGGTAAACCTAAGAGTTTGAATGTATATCCTAAGAGATACCTTTCAAACATGCATAAGGGCACACTTTAAGGTATTATAAGTCCATTCAAGGTATGTTTAAAGGTAGTAATAGATGATGACTTGAAAGGCCTTATAACACCTTTAATTTTACCCTTATGCATGTTTGAAAGGTATATAATAGGAGACACCTTCAAGGTACCCTTGAAGGTATTATGTTGCCCTTTAAGTTATCTCCTTGAAGGAACTATCGGGTGGTATCTTAAAGGGAATTGTAATATCTTCAAGGGTACCTTCAAGGTATCTCCTATGAGATACCTATTAAACCCCTACACACCCCTTAAAAGAGAAGCTCCTCAAAGGAATTATTGGTGATACATGTTGGTATCAAGAGAATGAAATAGGTTTCATGTTTATAAGTTATCTCCTAAAATATAACTTCAATGTACTAATGTATACAACATCCCCCACTCTAAAATGTGTTTTGAATAGAACCCACTACACACTAAATAGAAATTAATTTTGAGTGAGAGTTGTTATTGACATTTGAATGCATGATTAACAAGACAATGTCTCCAAAGTTATCATTTATTGATTAATATTATCTTATTAATATTCACTTCTTCAAGCTTTTTTGAAATCAACATTTTCTTTGTTATCTCGGTACTTAATACTTTACTTTTTTTATCTATCTTATCAATGGTTATTGAAAGACTTGTGTGCACATAGGTTTTTGAAATTATGTAGGATAAAATTTCCCAATCGGTCTTCATCATTTTTATTTCTATGAACTTCTATGCAACTTCCTACTTCTAAGTTTTATTTCTTTAGAGCTAACCTATTAACTAGTTTGTCAGAGTGTTTTTATTTCACCATGCATCTTATTATTTACTTGGATTTTTTTTCCATTTTGACCAAAGAATTTACAAGTCATAAAATTTTTCCACAAGATGTCTACCTACTTTCCTATATCCATTTGAATGCTTATAAAATCCTAAAAGACTTTTAGGTGAGTGGATCATTGAGATTTGGTCATGTGTTAAGATCTCATTCACCCGATGACTGACAAGGTTAAATAGAGTTTGAAAATTTTAAGGAAGTGAAATAGTGACAACTATCCATGTTTCATGATCTCACTAGCCTAATATTATCATTTCATTCTAAGAATCATTCAAATCCTGTAAGGTAGGAAGGTATACAATGCTCTTGGGTGAATGGATCACCTAGATTATGCCATGTATTAAGATACTGGTAGCCCAAGGAAATAAAGTGAAGAATAAAAAAGAAAAAGGCCCTAGAAAAAGTGGAGTGGTGAAATTTTGACACATGTATATGAAACAACACCTAGGTCAAGTAATACTAGTATGAAACTCTCTAAAAGAGCTGACCATGTGACAAATTCAAGTAATGATAATAAACATCCATAGGTAGAGGGAGGATAAACCGCATGATAGTAAGGATAATTAAAGGAGGAATTTAATTGGATAGATTTAAAATATGATATAAGTAAAGAGTGAAAAGGTTAAGGGTCATTGCAGTCATTAGTCTAGATATATTGGCCAAGTAAATGCATTTGATTTAGCAGGGTTTGTGAATCCAAAAAGTAGTACATGTGATCCTTCAGTTTAATTTCAATTAAACTATCATCACATTAGATATTTTCATTGAAAACTCTATAATTCTATCAGTAATTACTTTGTTTTTTATCACAATCCTTAACACAAATGTTTTTCTACATTCCATCTTGTCATGAATGACATTGAGGCATTCTTCAGGGTATTTCTCTAACATTCATTTATGTGTGTAATACATTTGTCTTAAAAAATGTTTTTGATTTGATTGAATCATGAATCCTTGATCAATACGATCTTATTGGTCTCTAAATAGGGACCCATAGTGTTTTTGTTGAGACAATAAGATACATGTTTTTCACCTAGTGAAGTCATAAAACATGGAAATGGTCACATTATGAAAATTTATTTTCCACATGTTATTGAATTTTGGATGGGATATTAGCTCATATTCCATATCTACTAGTTTTGAATTGATGTGGCACCTCATAAATTCTTGAGTGAAAGATGATGGAAGATGTCAAACATTATCTTTAGCACTATATATATCTTCTCGACATGTAAGTCTTGGATAAACATCTAAAAAATCATCCACAAATTAGTCCAACAAGTCTTTAGCTTCCATTGTTTTATTTTGTGGATTTTCTTTGAAACCTCACTGCATGGAATTCATTTCATTCCCTATTTTTGTGATAATTTTGAATTTCAAAAAAACTACTTCTCTTCAATCCATATTTTAATTCAAGCTTCCAAATAGATCTCAATACCCTAAAAATTAATGTTAATTTTGTTTTCATTTTTATTAAACAAACTGATAAAAAGGGCATCCAAGACATGTTTCCTCCTATATGTTTTGGTGGAATCAAGAAACTTTGTTATTTTAGATTTTATAATCCCAAATGATAATTCTAACTAATTTTTTTTTCTTACAACATTTATCTATATACACTTTTGTAATCTCACTATTTATGATTACATCAAACTCCACATGGCTGAGTGAAGTGCTTGGCTGAATTCTTTTCTAGCCTAAGTAGTTTTAGGCATGAGTAAATTTTTTTGAATAAATTTTCTCTAGGAATGTCATGAAAGGAATGAATTCAGTATCCACTATTTCCCAAACATTTGAAATTTATTTATCTTTTGGTTTAATATATGTTAAATTTATTGCTCTACATTCAATGTCCACTATCTTATTGGAGTGTCATCTAATGATAGATGTTTCAATTACCTATGAACTATAAATCTCAAAATGTTGTAGAACGTGCCTTATGTAAATTCCTAATTCATTTTCCATCATTGGGATAGGATTGAAACCAAAACTCTCCCTTGGTTGTAAAAATTCAACATAACCAAAAGCAATTTTACATAATTTGCAAGAGTTTTACATTTGTATAACAAATGTACCCTTTCCCCAATAAACTCATTTCTCAGGCTCTGAAATGTGCTAGAATCATTGATATATCAAACCAAGAATCAAATCAAGGGTTTTCTTATTCTAATGGTTGTATATGCATAACTAAATTGAAATTATTATGTCCTTATTATATGCCATCCTCTATATACAAAATTATTTGTGATGTGTTGCATCATTATTATGCTCCATATAGTAAAATTATGAACTACATACCCCAAAATATCCACAAAAACTCTTGGAAATTGAAGTGGTAGAGTCAGATCAAAAGATTTTGTCACATTAACACTTACACATTCAATAGGTATTTTCTCATTGTGGCATGTGGAAGTGAGATTTCTGGATTCCAAATAGTCAACATCTAGACCTATAACTTTGTATATTATTCCTTCACTAAAAACATAATATCCACATTGGAAATCCATTTATTTATGATTTTTTATCCTAGACATTTGTAAAATACATGAGAAGGTTTTTTAATTAGGGTATTTATAAAATATGTCTAATTTATACCTGCTTGTACGAGATAAAGCTTTATTTATACCATGACACAAGCATATAGATATGTTAAAACCTAAAAATGTTAAAATGTAATGTATAACACATTTTTTAACAACATTTTTTATGTCAATTCCAAAAAATAATAGCTTTTAATATCATAGACTATATACTTCAATCCTTGTTTCATCCTAATTTCAAGGTATCTCCTAGGAGATACCTTTCAAACATGCATAAGAGTGGAATAGTTGAGTAGATAAAAATAGTTAATTAAATCAATATTCAACCATGTGTTTGAGTAGTATACAAAATTATATTGAGCAATGGAAGTTTTAAACAAAATCATGGAAAATGATTAGCTACTTATATTTTGGGATCATGTATGTGATTTGAACCTCTGTGGTAAATCCAAGATTTTGAAGGTATCTCCGAAGATATACCTTTCTAACATGTATAGGGGTACCCTTGAAGGTATTATAAGTCCATTCAAGGTATGTTGGAAAGAATTAATTGATGATACCTTGAAGGGCCTTATAACACCTTCAATTATACCCTTATGCATGTTTGAAACATATCTTATAGGAGATAGCTTCAAGGTACCCTTGAAGGTACTATAATGACCTTAAAGGTATCTCCTTGAAGGCACTACTGGGTAGTATCTTAAAGGGCGTTGTAATAGATTCAAGGGTACCTTCAAGGTATCTCCTATGAGATACCTATTGGACTTTCACGTACCCATTTCAGGAGTATTTCCTTGAAGGAATTACTGGTGATACATGTTAGTATCAAGAGCATCAAATTGGTTACATGTTTAGAAGGTATCTCTTGGAAGATACCTTCAAGGTACAGTTGTACCCAACATCTCCCAGCCTCAAATTTATTTTGAATAGAACCCACTACACCCTAAAGAGAAAGTAGTTTTTATTTGAAGTTTGTTATTGAAATTTGAATACATGATTAACATGACAAGGTCTCTAAAGTTATCATTTCTTAAGTAATGATATCTTATTAATATGCACTTCTCAAAGATTTATTAGAATTAACATTTTTTTGGTTCTCAGTATTCAATACTTTAGTTTTCTATTTATCCTATTAATGGTTGTCAAAAGACTTGTGTGTACATAGGTTTTTGAAGTTACATAAGATATAATTCCCCAACCAATCTTTAGCATTTTACTTTTTTTGAGCTTATATGCAACTTCATACTTTTGAGTTTTATTTATTTCGAGCTAACCCACTAACTAGTTTTCTAGAGTGTTTTTATTTCGTCATGGATGTTATTCTTTACTTGGATTTTTTTCTCCATTTTTACCAAAGAATTTCTTGGTCATTAAAATTTTCCAAGAGATGTCTACCTACTTTCTGATAGCCATTTTAACACTTTTAAAATCTTAAGATACTTTTGGGTGAGTGGATCATTGAGAATTAGCTTCATGTTAAGATCTCATTCACCTAACAACTGACAAGGTTAAAGTTAATTTGTATAAAAGTTCCAAGGAAGTGAAGTAGTGACAACTATCCATGTGTCATGATCCCTCTAGCCTAATACTATTAGTTTATTTTGAGAAGTATTCAAATATTCTAAGGTATAAAGGTGTATAATGCTCTTAGGTGAATGGATCACTTGGATTATGTTATGTATTAGGATCTTGATAGTATAGAGAAATAAAGCAAATAATAAAAAAGAAAAGGCTCTAGAAAAAGTGGAGTGGTGAAATTTTGCCACATGTCTCTAAAACAACACATAGGTTAGGTAATCCTAGTATGAAACAATCAAAAAGATCTGACCATGTGACAAATTTCAAGTAATAATGATAAAATTCCCATAGGTAGAGGGAGGATAAGCCACATGGTAGTAAGGCTTGAAAAAAGTGGCATTTAATTGGCTAGATTCAAAATATGAAATAACTAAAGAGTTAAAAGTCAAAGGGCCATTTTAGTCATTATTACAAACAAATTGGCCAAGTAAATGCATTTAATTCAATAGGGTTTGTGAATCCAAAAGGTAGTAGAGGTGACCATTCAATTTAATTATAATTAGACTATCATCGAGTTAGATATTGTCATTAATAACTCTATTATTATATCTATAATTACTTTGCTTTTTATCACAATCCTTAGAACAAATTTTTTTTAACATTCCACCTTGTCGTGAATGACATTGAGGCATTCTTCAGGGTACTTCTCTAACATTTATTTATGTGTCTAATACATATGTCTTACAAAAAGTATTTAATTTGAGTGCAACATGAATTATTGATCATTATGATATCCTTGGTCTCTAGATAGGAACCCATAGTTTTTCTTTTGAGTCAACAATATACATGTTTTTCACCTAGAAAAGTAATCAAACTTGGAAATGGTCACATCATGAAAATTAGTTTTCCACATGTTATTGAATTTTGGCTGGGATATTGGCTCATATTCCATAACTGCTAGTTTTGCATTGATGTGGCACCTCATTAATTCTTGAGTGAAAGATGATGGAAGATGTCATACATTATATTTTTCACCATCTATATCTACCCAACATGTAAGTCCTGGAGAAACATTTGCAAAATCATTCACCAATTTGTCTAATAAGTCTTTAGCTTCCATTGTCTTTTTTTGTGGATTTTTTTGAAACCTCCCTACATGGAATGAATTTTGGTCCCATTTTTTGTGATTATTTTGAATTTTAAAAAAGATAATTAACTTAAATCCATATATTTTAATTCAAACTTCCAAACATATCTCAGTATCCTCAAAATTAATGAAAGTTTTGTTTTTATTTTTCTTAAAAAAACTGATAGTAAGGGCATCTAAGACATGTTACCTCCTATATGTTGTGGTGGAATCAAGTATATTTGTCCTTTAAAATTTTATAATCCCAAAAGATAATTCTAATTGTAAACATTTTTTCATATAACATTTATCTACATACACTTTTGTAATCAAACTATTTATGCTTGCATCAAACTCCACTTGGCTGAGTGAAGTGCTTGGCTAAATTCTTTTTCATCATTATTATTTGTAATAATGAGTTAATATTTTTGGATGCCTTTGCTCTAGGAATTTCATGAAAGGTATGAATTCAATATCCACTACTTCCAAAACATTTCTAGTTTATTTTTTCCTTTGGTGTCATGTATGTTAAATTGATTTCTCTACATTCAATGTCTACTATCTTATTAGAATGCCATCCAATGATAGATTTATTAGTTACCTAAGAACTAAAAATCTCAAGATTTTATATAACATGCCTTATGTAAATTCCAAATTAGTTTTCCATCACTGGGATATGATTGCAACAAAAAATCTCTTGTAGTTGTGAAAACTCAACATAGCCAAAAACAATTTTTTATCATTAGAAAGAGTTGTACATTTTTGCAACAAATGTACCCTTTCCAAAATGAACTCATTTATCAATATCTAAAATGTGGTAGGATCATTTATATATCAAACCAAGAATCAAATCAAGGGTTTTCTTATTGTAATGGTTGTATATGCATAACTAAACTAAAATTATTGTGTCCTTATTCTATGTCATCCTCTATAGAAAAATTATTTGTGATGTGTTATATCATTATTGTGCTCAATATAGTAAAAATATCAACTACATCCCCCAAAATCTCCAAAAAATCTCTAGTAAATTAAGTGGTAGTGTCAAATCAAAATCTTTTGTCACATTAACACTTACACATGCAATAGGTATTTTCTCATTGTG
Source organism: Torreya grandis (assembly GCA_037957365.1). Lineage (NCBI taxonomy): Eukaryota > Viridiplantae > Streptophyta > Pinopsida > Cupressales > Taxaceae > Torreya > Torreya grandis. The sequence goes on from JARHVA010003225.1 coordinate 1,551,036, forward strand.
GCATGTGGAAGTGAGATTTATGGATTCCAAAAAATTAGCATCTAGACCTAGAAATTTGTGTATTATTAATTCAAAAAGTAAATTACCATTATTTATGAGATAAACATAGTCTCCATATTGTAAATCCATTGATTTATGATTTTTTATCCTAGACATATGCAAAATACTTGAGAAGATTTTTTATTTATGGTATTTATAAAATCAGTCCAATTTATACCTATATGTAGGAGATAAAGCTTTATTTATACCATGACACAAGCATAGAGATATGTTAAAACATATAAATTTTAAAAGGTAATGTATAACACATTTTTTAACAACATTTTTTATGTCAATCCCAAAAAATAATAGCTTTTAATATCATATACTACATATTTCAATCCCTGTTTCATCCTAATTTCAAGGTATCTCCTAGGAGATACCTTTCAAACATGCATAAGAGTGGAATAGATGAGTAGATAAAAATATTTAATTAAATCAAAATTAAACAATGTATTTGAATAATATACAAAATTATATTGATAAATGGGGGTTTTAACCAAAACCATGGAAAATGATTAGCTACTTATATTTTGGGATCATGTATATGATTTGGAACTTTGTGATAAACCTAAGGGTTTGAAGGTACCTCCTAGAAGATACCTATAAAAAATGAATAAGGGCATCCTTGAAGGTATTATAAGGCCATTCAAGATATGTTTGAAGTTAATATTGGATGATACCTTGAAGGGATTTATAACATCTTCAAACATACCCTTATGTATGTTTAAAAGGTATCTTATAGGAGACAGCTTCAAGGTATCCTTGAAGTTAATATAATTCCCTTAAAGGTATCTCTTTGAAGGTAGTAATATATGATACCTTTAATGGCCTTATAATAACTTCAAAATTACCTTCAAGGTATATCCTATGAGATACCTATTAGACATCCACACACCCCTTTCAGGAGCATATTCTTGAAGTCATTATTAGTGATACATGTTGGTATCAAGAGTATCAAATAGATTAGATTTTTAGAAGGTATTTCCTAGAAGTTAACTTCAAGGTGCTATTTTACCCAACATTCCCCACTCTCAAATTTATTTTTAATATAATCCACCTACACCCTGAAGAAAAAGTAGATTTAATGTGAGAGTTGTTATTGACATTTGAATGCATGATTAACAAGATAATGTCTATGATGTTCCAATTTATTTAGTAATAATATCTTGTTAATATGAACTTATCAAAGCTTTATTAGAATTAACATTTTCTTGGTTATCTCAATATTCAATACTTTACTTTTCGATCTATCTTATTAATGGTTGTCAAAATACTTGTGTGTACGTAGGTTTTTAAAGTTATGTAGGATATAATTACATAATCAGTCTTTAGCATTTTGATTTTTTTGAAATTATATGAAACTTCCTAATTTTGAGTTTTATTTATTTCAAGATAACCCATTAACTAGTTTGCCAAAGTGATTTTATTTCATCATACATGTTATTCTTTACTTGGATTTTTTTCTCCATTTTAACCAAAGAATTGCTAGGTCATTGAACTTTGCCATGAGATGTCTACCTACTTTCCCATAAATATTTGAATATTTATAAAATATTATTATACTTTTGGGTGAGTGGATCATTAAGATTTGGCCACGTGTTAATATCTCATTTACCCAATGATTGACAAGGTTAAATTTAATTTGTATGAAATTTTTGAGGAAGTGGAGTAGTGATAATTGTCCATGTGTCACAATCCTGCTAGCCTAATACTATCAATTCATTTTAATAAGTATTCAAATCCTCTAAGGTAGAAAGGTGTACAATGCTCTCAAGTGAATGGATCACCTAGATTATGTCATGTATTAGGATCCTACTATCCCAAGGCAATAGAGCAAAGAATAAAAAATAAAAGGCCCTAGAAAGAGTGAAGTGGTTAAATTTTTACACATGTCTTTAAATAACACATAGGTTGGGTAATACTAGTATGAAACTCTCAAAAGGATATGACCATGTGATAAATGTCAATTAATGATGATAACATGGCTAGAAGTAGAGGGAGGATAAGCCACTTGGAAGCATGGCTCAAAAAAGGTGGCATTTCATTGGATAGATTTAAAATATGAAATAAGTAAAGATTGAAAAGGCATTGGGCAATTAAATTCATTAATACACAATTTTTTCAAGTAAATGAATTTAATTTAACTATGTTTGTGAATCCAAAAGTTAGTGTAGACACATAATATTTTCAATCTTTTATTGATTAATGACACTTTGTATCTTGCAGGAATCTATCGAGTCTCAGTCTCTCTAAGTGCATGATTTAAGGGGTGCACTAAGAAAGGGGTGGGTAGACCATTGGTGCTTCATAAGATTATTTTCCCTTTTACCACTTGTCATCTACACACTTGTCTCATAAAACCATTAACTCTAAGCTTATTCTTCTTAGTCGTACCTCCTCCAATTTTTTTCTCTTTCCATTCTTCATTTTCTTGCTTTAACATATTTTTTGACTATTGGTTATACTGGGTCAACTGGGTCAACTCAGTACAGTTTATGGGTATTCTTTACTTTCTTCATTTGTTAGCCTTTCAGATGACCTAGTGTAAACCTAGTAAATTATCCTTGAAAACACACTGGTTGACCTTGTACAACCAACATTATTGAAAGGATTTAGGGTAATATCCACCTATATATACAAGTTCATTTCCCACCATTTCATAATATAATAATTATTAGCAAAGAAGTGCAACCCAACATCTACTTATTGACCATTCTACTTGAATAATAAAGCTTAGGGTTCCATATTTTCTTTGGAGATACGAATCTTGTCTTGTGGAGAATTATTTTGGATGCTTAGATAGGTTATATAGCCTATATTTGATTTATCTTGCTTATCCTTACATACCATAAAAATTTCTTGAGAAGCACCTTGGCCAAGGGAGAGATTGAGGATTGACAGGTTCATCTTCAAAGGTAAGTATTACTATCTTTATTTCTCCTTTGAAAGAGTAGATAGATAATGCATTTGTATTATTCTCTCCATGTATATAATATTAAATATACATTGATGTGATTATATTTATTCTAATACATGTTTAGTTTAGTTTTTTGTTTTATTGTTTCTAACCCCCACTTTGCACCACAAGCTTTGGTGTGCACTAGATTAGATTTTTATTTCTTGTTATTAGAATAGAGTGAAAATTTTAAACCTTAGGACTCCATTAGGGTTTTTGTGTGATTGTGTTAGACTGTAGGCTTCTGAATTGCTCACACTTAACAAGTACATCTTAATTAGAAGTTTAGATGTGATATATTTTATCTGATCTAGGAATTATTCATAGACATGATGCATTTCTAATTTCATATAGGTAGTACAAGTGATCCTTTAATTTATTTGCATTTAAACTATCATCAAGTTAGTTATTATCATTGATAACTCTACTATTTTATCGATAATTTATTTGTTTTTTGTCACAATCCTTAGCATAAATGGTTTTTGGCATTCCACCCTATCATGAATGACATTAAGGCATTTTTAGGATATTTCCATGACATTCATTTATGTGTGTAATAAAATTATATTATATAAAGTTTTTGATTTGAATTCATCATGAATTATTGATTAACTTGGTCTCTAGATAGGGACCCAGAGTGTTTTTGTTGAATCAACAAGATACATTTTTTTCACCTAGTGAAGTCATCAAACTTGTTAATGGCCACATCATGAAAATAAGGTTTCCACAAGTTATTGAATTTTTGATAGGATATTGGCTCATATTCCATATATTCTAGTTTTAAATTGATATGGCACCTCATAAATTCTTGAGTGAAAGATGACAGAAGATGTTAAACATTATCTTTTGCACCATATGTATCTACCCAACATGTAAGTCTTGGATAAACATCTATAAAATCATCCACTAATCAGTCTAACAAGTCTTTAGCTGTCATTATCTTATTTTGTGGTTTTTATAAATACCTCCCTACATGGAATGCATTTCATTCCCCATTTTTGTGATAATTTTGAATTTCAAAAAAGCTACTTCTCTTCTATATATATATTTGAATTCAAGCTTCAAAATAGATATCAATACCCTAAAAAGTTATGGTAGTTTTACTTTCATTTTTCTTAAACATACTGACAGAAAGGGCATCCAAGACATTTTACCTCCTATCTATTTTGGTGAAATCCAAAAACTTTATCTTAGAATCCCAAATGACAATTTTAACTAAAAACATTTTTTTGTACAACTTTATCTGCATACACTTTTGTAATCTCACTATTTATGCTTACATCAAACTCCACTTGGTTGAGTGAAGTTCTTGGATAAATTATTTTTTAGTTTAAGTAGTTGTAGGCATGAGTTAAATTTTTTGGATGCCTTTGCTCTAGGAATGTCATTAAAATGATTGACTTCAATATCCACTACATCCAAACATTTCCAATTTATTTCTCCTTTGGTGTCATGTATGTTAAATTGATTGTTCTACATTCAATGTCCACTATATTATTGGAAGGCCATCCAATGATAGATGTTTTAGTTACTTATGAACTACAAATATCATAATGTTGTATAACATGCCTTATGTAAACTCCCAATTCATTTTACATCACTGGGACAAGATTACAACCAAAAATCTCCCCTAGTTGTGAAAATTCAACATAACCAAAAGCAATTTTTCATCATTTTCAAGAGTTGTAAATTTTTGCAACAAATGTACCCTTTCCCTAATAAACTCATTTCTTAGGCTCTGAAATGTGGTAGGATCATTGATATATCAAGCCAAGAACCAAATCAAGGGCTTTCTTTTTGTAGTGGTTTTATATGCATAACTAAACTAGAATTATTATGTCCTTATTCATTGCAATACTCTATAGAAAAATTATTTGTTACATGTTGCATCATTATTGTGTTCCATATAGTCCAACTATTAATTACATCCCCTAAAATCTCCATAAAATATCCAAGAAATTGAAGTGGTAGAGTCGGATCAAAAGCTTTTGTCACATTAACACTTACACATTCAATATGTATTTTCTCATTGTGGCATGTGGAAGGGAGATTTATGGATTCCAAAGAGTCAGCATCTAGACCTAGAACTTTGTGTATTATTCCTTTACCAAGGGCATTACCATTATTTATTAGATAAACATAGTCTCCACAATGGAAATCCATTGATGTATGATTTTGTATCCTAGACATTTGCAAAAGACATGATAAGATATTTTTATCAAGATATTTATTAAATATGTCAAATTTATAGCTATATGTAGGAGATAAAACTTTATTTATACCATGACACAAGCATATATATATGTTAAAACCTAAAAATGTTAAAAAGGTAATGTCTAATACATTTTTTTAATATCATTGTTTAAGTCAATAACACAAAAAATAATAGCTTTTAATATCATATAATACATACTTCAATCCTTGTTTCATCCTAATTTCAAGGTATCTCCCAAGAGATACCTTTAAAATAAGAATAAGAGTGGAATAGTTGAGTAGAGAAAAATAGTTAATTAAATCAACATTCAACCATGTATTTGAATAATATACAAAATTATATTTATAAATGGGGGTTCTGACCAAAATCATGGAAATGATTAGCTACTTATATTTTGGGATCATGTATGTGATTTGAATCTTTGTGGCAAACCCAAGAATTTGAACGTATCTCCTAGGAGATACCTTTAAAACATGCATAAGGGCACCCTTAAAGGTATTATAAGGCCATTCAAGGTATCTTTGAAGGTAGTAGTAGATGATACCTTGAAGGGAATTATAACACCTTCAAGCCTACCCTTATGCATGTTTAGAAGGTATCTTATAGGAGACACCTTCAAGGTACCCCTAGAAGTAATATAATGCCCTTCAAGGTATCTTCTTGAAGCCACTACTGGGTGATACCTTGAAAGGCCTTGTAATATCTTCAAGGGTACCTTCAAGGTATCTTCTATGAGATACCTATTAGACCCCCACACATGCCTTTCAAGATCACCTTCTTGAAGTAATAATTGGTGATACATGTCGGTATCAAGATCATCGAATAGGTTGCATGTTTATAAGGTATCTCCTAAAAGAAACTTTTAAGGTATTGTTCTACCCAACATCCCCCACTCTCAAATTTATTTTGAATAGAACCCACTACACCTTAAAGAGAAATTATTTTTGATGTCAGAGTTGTTATTGACATTTGAATGCATGATTAACAAGATAAGGTCTCTAAAATTTTCATTTCTTGAGTAATAATATATTATTAATATGCACTTCTCGAAACTTTATTAGAATTAATATTTTTTGGGTTATCTCAGTATTTGATACTTTAATTTTTGATCTATCCTATTAATGGTTGTTGAACGAGTTTTGTGTATGTACATTTTTGAATTTATGTAGGATAGAATTCCCTAATCGTTCTTTAGCATTTTGATTTTTTTGAAATTCTATGCAACTTCCTACTTTTGATTTTTATTTCTTTCAAGTTAACCCATTAACTTGTTTTCTAGAGTGATTTAATTTTCCATCATGCATGTTGTTATTTACTTGTATTTTTTTATCCATTTTGACCAAAGAATTTTGAGGTCATTAAAATTTTCCATAATATGTCTACCTACTTTCCTGCATCCATTCAAACACCTATAATATCCTAGAAGACTTATGGGTGAGTGGATCATTGAGATTTGGCAACATGTTAAGATCTCATTCACCCAATGACTGGTAAGGTTAAAATTAATTTATATGAAATTTCTAAAGAAGTGGAGTGGTGAAAACTATCCATGTGTTATAATCCAGCTAACCTACTACTATCAGTTCATTCTAATAAGTATTCAAATACTCTAAGATATAAAGGTGCACAATGCTCTTAGGTGAGAAATAACCTAGATTATGCCACATATTAGGATCCTACTATCCTATGGAAATAAAGTGAAGAATAAAAAATAAAATGCCCTAGAAAAAGTGGAGTGGCAAAAAATTTCCACATCTCTGAAATAACACATAGGTCGGGTAATACTAGTATGAAACTCTTGAAAGGATTCAACCATGTGAAAAATGTAAAGTAATGATAATTTAATGTATAGAGGTAGAGGGAGGATAATACATATGGCATCAAGGCTCATAAATGATGGAATTTTGTCATCCAAATTCAAAATATGAAATAAGTAAAGCATGAAAAGGCAAGGGTTGTTGCATTCATTAATCCACATAAATTGGCCAAGTAAGTGCATTTAATTTAGTTGGGTTTGTGAATCCAAAAGGTACTACAGGTGATCCTTTAATTTAATTGTATCTAAATTACCATTGAGATAGATATTTCCCAATGAATTTGATCTCTCTCATGACCATGCTAATGTTTTTACAATTTTAGAGAATGAAAACTTGAGTGCAAAAAAATGGCCTCTATTTTACATCTTCCACCCCTCCCCCCCCCCCCCCCCCCCCCCTCTGTGTATTCCATTAAAAGGTTAGGATTATATAATGATACAAGGTTTGACAAGCTTTCCCTCAATAATGAATTAAATTACTATTCTTCTATTTTTAAATAATTCAAAGAAGTAGAATTGTGTGGTTCCATAGAGGAACTTTTTACCTTCACACAAAAATATAGATAGGACTTGGTGAAAATCAAGACTTTGGGCCTACATGATGCAATGGTGATACCTAAGGTAATGACCTATATTGACTTATTTTATGATCTATTTTTAAATGGCCAATTTAACAACAATATTTTGTACTTCTAACATAATGCACTAATATCCTACATTATTAGATAAATTTTTGAGATGTATTATAGACTCCTTCCACCTAAAATATGTTGCAATCAAGTCCTAGTGAACCAGTGGATGTATTCAAATAATGTAACTAATAATTTACAAGAGTGGGAAAGCAACCCAATGAATTTTAGGTTAGGAGAACCATCTTTGCTATCTCAATTTCCACTTTCAAACATGGAATCAGGATTGCCATGGGATTTTTTAATATAATTTATGGCTTCCCAATCATAAGCCATGCTAACAAGGTTTGGATTCCCTTACTAGACACCATCATAACCTCTACCAATATCATTTCCTTAGGGGAAATCATTAGTGATAAATTAATTTACCAAGTTAGTAGCACAAACAACAGGCTGGATGATAACTTTTATATGATGTTTTATCTGGTCGATACAAAAACTAGGATGGTCCAATCATCCTTCAAAAAACCTTGGGAATCATATTCTGAGTATTGTAAGAATAAAATTCATGATGAATTAAATGTTATTCACATCCATAGGTCTAGGAAAAACATGACCAAGATAATAGAGACTTTCTACCCTATGGTGTACCAATCCATTTATATCAAGGATATTCCTAGAGTGTCTAATCATATAATAAGAATTGTTGAGAATATTGGTAACATATGGCTTTACCCAAATTAAAAAATCATCAAGATACAAGTTACTAGATCCATTCCCATGCATATTCCTTAATTGATCCTAAACAAGGTGGCAAAGTAAGAGATTTTAGCTCAATTGGTTGATTTTGTGGATGCCACCTTAAGGAGGCATAAGTAAGGGGTTGTCCACCCAACTCCCCTTAGTATTGGTTGAATCTTGTAGTATAGATGGAAACGTTTTCAAATAGTGGGTAGAATAAAAACTTCTTATGACTTCAAATAGGGACCCTAAAAAACATGGGATCCAAAGGAAAGGGTCAAGAACTACTTGGATAGGGTTAGAGCCAGGGTGAAGATTAACTATGGACATGTTTCATATCCACATTAGATAGTATTCATGGATGCTCTAAATGACATGGAGGTTCATAACATGATTAAAAAAGGTAATATGTCTCTAATGGTGGCCAAACATATGTAATATAACCTAGATACCATCAAAGAATATGCTAGGAGAATTGGAAAGGAACACTAGGTCTCTAAACCTCTTCTATGACCCCTCTCAGAGGTTGATGTATAAGAACAACCTAGTCCATCTTGGTAACCACA
>JARHVA010003225.1:1567500-1570000 GCA_037957365.1 Torreya grandis
TCTTTAAATAGTTTAATCAATGTATAATCTATCATTCAAATAGTGAAATAATTGACAATTAGAGGAGATACTTTCAGTGTATCACCTATATTTTTATTTCCCTATTTTCAATCCTTTTCTACCCATTTCCCTTAGAAAGCAATAGTTTAGTACTAATTTCAAGGTGAAGCATCAAGAGATATATCCCTATCTAGAGATTCACCTCATTGAGTAGGTAATTGATAGACTAGAGGTTATTTCATGCTATCACCTGAATGGGGAAGCATGAACAAATTTATCAAGGGTATAGTTTAGATTGATAAAAATAACTTGAAGGGCCTTATAATACCTTCAAGTGTACCTTCAAGATATCAATTAGGAGATACCTTTAAAACATGAACAAGGGTGTATATTTATTCAAGGTAGCTCCTAGGAGATACCTTAAACTTACCCAAGAAGGTATTAAAACACCCTTAAATACATATCCTAAGAAATACCTCAAAGGGCATTGTCGTACATGCAAGGGGGCATTGAAGGTATCTCTAAGGAGATACATTTTAAACATGCATAAGAGTACCCTTGAAGGTATTACAAGGCCCTTTAAATTATGTTTTAAGGAATTACTATGTGACACCTTGAAGGGCCTTCTAATACCTTCAAGGCTACACTTATGTATGATTTAAAGGTGTATACTTGAAGGAAATATTGGGTGATACCTTAAAGGTATTACCTTCAAGGATTCTCTTAGAAGATACCTTGAACATGATAATTATTAGAATTTTCTTTCAATGTATCTCCTAGGAGATACCTTAAAGGACTTTGTAATACTTTCAATGTTGATTGAAATGATCATTGTAAGGGTTTTGATATAACCATGGTATGAGGGGGATATTCAAGTCATGGATATATAGAGTGAAAGTGCATATACATTTCGAAAGAATAGACAAAAAACCTTAAGTGGAGTAGAAGACTATTTGAAAGAAATGGAATTTTTATTCATTAAGGGTGAATTAATTATTTTAAGACTAGTTTAAACATTGATTCTCTATTTTTTTAGGATTCAATCTCATCTCTAAAAACAAATTTCACACATTAATTCTATAAAAATCATGAATGCATAATTTAGTGGCATTTATCACATAAACATCTCATTAGGTCCCAAATTCATTGTGTACTGGATCATGTTTCTTGTGGCATTTGAACTCCTATTAAATTTGAGACCCTATTCAAGGAAAATATGTGGAACACCACTATTTTTTACTTGTGCACACCATGACTAGGAAGTGTTGTACACATGCACTAGGAAAATGCACTTGAGCACGTTGGAAGCTATCTTAGGCCTACCCATACAGGGCATCAAAATAGGGTTCACTACTTCCTAGGTCAACCCTAGGTCACCTCCTATTAATATAATTTCCAATTACATTTTTTAGATTTATATGCATTGATCCTATAAAAATAAGTAATTATGTGTTTCTCATGCCAAAAAATAGAGGTTGTTATCTCGGGATGCCACAAATTAAATTGAAAACCTAGAAATATTTATTTCATCTCTTTTTAGAAAATAATTTTAAATTATTTTCCTATCATCATTAGTTTGAAGATCCAATTAGTTAGCCTCTACACATGAGGCTTTAAAACACATGCTTATTTTGCACTTATCTCTCTACAACTTGATCATATGGGATCTCCTTATGGGCTTAGTTGTAGCCCAAGTCCTCTATGGCTTCATAAAATATGTGGATTAAATCTATTAATTCACCTGTCAGTTCTATCATTTCATCTAAGTTTTTTTTTAAATTTAAAATCTATTTATATTCTAAAATATATTTTTAAAATATACATTCAATTTGATAATAAAGCATAATGTTTTATAGGTATTTTAACAAGCATGGGTGTGGACAGATTATCATGTACACAAAGAAAAGGGAAAATCCCATTAACATGACATTCACTAGGATATTTTACAGCTTGAAAATGCTTATGTACAAATAAAATTTCATGTGCACACTCCATTGTTGGAAGGCAAACTAATGTTAAATTTAGGCACACTCTAGTAGGGGTTAATTTTGTGCATGTCCCAAAAGGGAGAGTAACAAAAATTGAGAGAATTTATAGATATAAAAATGTGCCATATAGGCATATAAATTTGGATTTATAAGCATATAATGTGAACCTATTAAGAATACCATAATATCCACATTAGCATGTACAAAATAAATTGTTCTTACAAATGCCTTTAGCATAGGAGTTGACCCATCTGCCTATCTTTATTTTGCATCATGTCTACCCCTTCCTGTCCTTATCAACAAACATCTTCTTACATCAATCAACATGAAATATATACTTTATGGAACACTCCTATGTTTTAATCACACTTCTATGTTAATACTTGCCCAAATGTTACATTGGTCATCATTTATAATTATATAACATTCTTGAAAAATATGGAATACTTCTATGTAATAGATATGCTTGAACCATGGGGACAAAAAAGATACAAACATAAATTAAGATATTT